>JAVLUZ010000847.1:90000-157916 GCA_036768485.1 Mermis nigrescens | reverse complement strand
CAAGTGTCTGTTTTTAATTGTGGGTATACCTAATGCACTTGCAATCTGTTTCACAACAGTTTAGGGATAAATTTTAAAATTGTTTCGAGGGTAAGTCGACTGATTTCTATAATTATATATGTATCAAATCAATGCTATAATCGCAATCTGTTGGCTTAATGTCGGATATAGTTTTTAAAATGTATGCACAAATTCGTGTGAAACAGACTATATGTATGTACACTACTACATGGTGGCGCGCGTGTCTAATTTCTATTTAGTTTCTCTTTAGCTGCAACAGTTTTTATTCAAACAACATAAAATGTACCAGGTTATAAAACAAATATAAAAGTTTTATTGCATAAATTTTTACACAATCAATATTCCGCAAGCAGTAGAATTACACGCAAGCAGTAGAATTGTAATTATATTTTTTATACGTGATCGCTACTATTTTTCTAAACTTTAAATAAACGTACTATAGTCTATTCCATCCCAAATGGCTCATTTTCGCTGAAGTCTTATTACTGTATTAGTTGTTTTGTAGGAGTCTCACCGGGTGGGCAGCAATTCCCACCACTGGACCAACGCCATACCGAATAAATCGTAGATGGCCGGTGCTCTACCTGAAAGCAGAACGCTGTGTATAACCAACGGTTGAAACATCAACCTGACAGGTTGCACACAAAAAGCGTCTGCGATCAGAGAACACTCGATAGGACTTACGTATATGTGCGCCGCACTTGCATTTTCAATGTGGTAGACTTCTTCAATTATGTTCTCGTGGCTGTTGGTTGCTTTGAACAATGTTTGATGTGCTTTGCTCAACATGTGAGACATCAAACAAACTGCAGCAATAACCTGAACCGTAAAATATTATGCTACAGTAATAAGCCGTAAAGCAAAAATGGGCCATTTGGAGTGGGATTATAGCGAAACTTTCCGGCGAATTGACATAGACTGTAACATATATCTAATTGAAAGCGTTAATAATGCAATTTTTCAACTCGTGAATATTTGATTGGCGAGTTGTGTTCACGTGGGCGTGGGGGTTCGGGGTATGCGACCCCCAGAAATTCAAATACCCCCGGAAACCAAAATACCCCCTCGAAATTCAATTTTTGGGAATTTTTTTTCGCAATTTTTCGATGCCAATGGATAGTGCTCTATGAACGAACGTTGAAAAATTGTGTTTTTTTCGCCATACCGCCATTTTCAAGACCATTTTTTAAACCTTTGAAATATCTTGCAGTCCCCTCCCCCTAGAATATTGGTGCTGCCCACCATGGTCGTGCTTGCCTTTTCGTGCAGTGCTTTTTCCTGCGTTGCTTTTGCGCCTTCGTGCGCTTTTCTTTGTGCACGTACTGTTGTTTGCAGGCTTCGTCGTTTTTAGTAAAGGTGCGTATAGTATCTTACAATATTTTTGATCGAGAAAGTTTACTCCCAAAAATATTTAAAAATTATTATCTAAACGATATTGGGCTCAGTTGAATTTCCGTGCTATTGCTTTCTGTCCTTGTGCTTCATCTATGTAAAGAATCATAAAACATTTTCAAGTACGGAACCGGAACGAAAACAAGTTGATAATCATTAATCAACTTGAGACTTCAGTAAGGTCCTGGAATTTTCAAGTATGTAAGTTACGCGCGCAACGCACAGAGAGATTTAAGTAAGTAAGTTTCACTAGTTTCGCGTATGCTTAGGTTGTCTTGCTTGGTCGGGCCTTGCCTTGCCACCATAGGTGAGCAGCACCAAAATTCTGAGGGTGTTAGATTTTTCAAAGGTCAAAAAATGGTCTTTAAAACGGTAGTATGGCGAAAAACACGATTTTTAGACGTTTCTCATCGAGCACTATCCATTGGCATAAAAAAATTGCGAAAAAAAATGAAAAACAAATTTACAAATTGAATTCTGGGGGGTATTCTGATTTCTGGGGAGGGTATTCGGCCTTCTGAGGGGTTGCATATTCCCCCAAACCCCCTCCTTACCCACGTCCGCGTGTGCTTGCCCAGTGTCCATTTGGTCTACGATTGTGCCGTTACAGGACGTCAAGACCCGGACAACGCGTAAGATAAGCTACATAAGATCGTGGGATTATGTAGGTAAGCGTAAGTGTGGCTCACAACACCACATTTGCATTACATAAGCCACATCGATAATCATATTTATAATTCTCGATCAATTTTAAGCAGTTTTGAAAAAGCAGTGAGTTTTGTCCATTTTTGCTGATTCTGCCTTATTTTCGCCAAAAATGTCTTCTTTTACGCCCTGGGTGGTCTAGAGAGCCCGAATCCTCCTCATCATGTGCCTGTCTGCTCGTGCACAATTTGACCGATCTGCGTGGTCGGTCCTCGAATGGCTATTACATAAATACTGATGGTAAAAAACATCTAAATCCACAGAATGATTTTGTATACCAACACTTTTCAAAGGAATTTCGGTTAACGTGCATTTGTTTTACCGTCAGAAATTATCAGTTTTTCCGGTTTATCATAGGTAGCGCGTTAGCGCGTACCTATAATATACTTGGGTACCCCCAACACCTGGGCACCCCCCTACAGCTATAACGGGACACTTCTGGAAGGTGCGGTTTTTTTTAAAAGAAAGATAATAAAAAAATTCGCTGCCCGTGTTTTTTTGTTTTTCTTGAAACTCAAAATTGACTGTGTAAAGAAGGTGTAAAGTTTTTGTGTAACGTTATAACATAGGACAAATTTTGGGACCTTTTTACTGCGGCATGTGGACAACTGAGTATTGATGACTCGAAGGATTGAACAGAATAGGATAATAGAGGGATGAATTCTACAGATGACACTTTTTTTGTTTTTTGAAATTCGCATTATTTATCGAACGGCAGTGTAAAGAGTGCGAAAATCTGGGGGTGAAAAAGCACTTTTTGGTCGAGTTTTCAACCTTCCTATGTCCGATACTAACTCCGGTTATGAGGTTTTTAAAATGTTTTCTGACAGAAATGTAGAGCGGATCAAGGGCTACATTCTGCATATAAGCAAAGTCTTCTATGCTCTATGGTGAGTTAGATCCTGGGGTTTAAAGTTTACACTCTAGTGGATGGTGTAAAAAAACGGATTTTAACTAAGATTTCTCTGCCAAATTTTTCCGCTTATGAGTCAGTGCAAATCGAAGACAGCATTAATAAAGTGCCTCACAGGGGCTAAACATCGCAGCAAACCGCATTTAAAAAAACGCAATATTGAGTTATTTATGGGGGTGTAAAGTTCGAAATCAGAGGTAAAAAATGGGCTAAAAAACACGTTTTTTCCGAAGTTTGATTGATAAATCATGCCAAATAATTTTTGCAACAGAATTTTGGCACACAGGAATGTACTACGATTTAAAAGCTACAAATTGTACCAAACCGAATTTCTTTAAACTCAATGGGGAGTTCGGTACGGAATTTTAAAGTTTACAGTGTTCTAAATGATGGAAAATACGTTTTTGTTGCGTTTTTTGTTCGCCACTTTCTCCGTCCAGAAGTCGGGATAAGTCTAATAGAATAAAAATAAAGTGCTTTATATCGGATGCATGTCAAAGCAAATTGTCTATACATTAATATTTAGCGAGTGTAAAGTCAAAAATTTGGAGTCTAAAATGCGTTTCTGTCTTGTTTTTTCTGCCTGCTTCTCCGGATACGAGTCAGGGACACGTTTATCAAGTCTAGAAATGGACCAGGAACCAAATTTGATATGCCAGTCTGGCACATATGTTTACACTCTACGGTGTTGTAAAGTAGTTTACACCAATTGTTAGTTTGCCCATAGAACATTATGTAGACTTAATTTTTTCATAAATATTAATCGTAATATCGGAACAATATCAAAATTACGAATCTGACTAAAATCTTCTTTACACTAGGTGTTTACATGAAGTTTACACTACATATGTATTTATCTTCGTTTTTGAGCATTCCAGAAACCTAATTTTTTCCTGGAGTCTAGAAGTTTTCAAAGGATCATATGTGAGACGTCACGTAGGTGCGTTTGTTTACATCCAACAGTGATGTAAAGTAGTTTACACTCATTGTTTATATGTCCTCAGACCATTGTAGAGACATAATTTTTTCATGAATGTTGATCATAATATCCGAGTAATTTTTTACACTGCATGTTAGCCTTTGTTCTAGAGCATTGCAAAATCCGAAATTTTTTCCTGAGATATAAAAATTTACAGGGAATGAAATATATACGTCAGTTGGGCGCGCTTGCTTACACTCAGCAGTATTGCAAAGTGGTTTAAACCTAATGTTTATTGTCTTTAAAACATTATGGACTCATTTTTAAATAAATGTTGAAAGTAATATGGGAGCAATATCAAAATTACGAATCCGACTAAAATATTCTTTACGCTATGTGTTTGTGTAAAGTTTACATTACGTGTTAACCTTAATTCGATAGACTTGCAGAGACTTTGTAACTGAAGTCAAGAAATTTTCAAGGATTCATATGTGAGACATCAATTAAGTGAGTTTGTTTACCCTCAAAAGTAATCTAAAGTGATTTAAAAATTATGTTCAAGTGTCCTTAGATCATTGAAGAGATGTAATTTTGTCTTAAATGGGTTGCATTAAAGTTAAATCCTTCTTAGCCGTGTTTATAATATGTTTCACAAAATCTTGCACATGGAGAGCTATCGTTTAATTGATGTAAATTGCCTGCAAAAGTGGTTTAAAATGAACCAGCAATCACACTACTGTGCACAGAAGTCGACAAAGATATGCAGCTTTATTGTAATCATGTACATTAATAAGCCGTAAACTGTTAGTATTCTCTACACCTAGTAGTTGTGTAAAGTTTGCACTATTCATTTGTTGTTAATATGTAGTCTATACTACAAATTTATTTTACTACCAAATCGAAGCGTTAGTGTTCCTTACATTTGATATTTGCGTGAAGTTTTGAATTTTTGCCGAAAAACTTTGCCTTCTAATTTACCAACATCCCGCCTTTTCCATTTTCTTAAAGTTTAAAATCTTTTATAAGTCTCTTAATAATTTAATAGTAGGTTTTAACTTTAAGTTTCTCTTGGTTTACAACTCTCGCTTAGCAAGCTCATTTTTCAAAACTTTTTCATAGTGATCAGATTAGTCGCGTTTAGTTTGGAATTGGTGGACGGTCGTTATTTTATTACTCGGCTTAAATAAACCAAGTGACTATCTTTTGATTATTTTCTTTATCGCAAATTCAAACACCCTATTTTCAATTTGAAAATTGACCCAATTTTCAATTTGAAAATTGATCAATTTTCAATTTGAAAATTGAAAATTGGGTGTTTTCAATTTCAAAAGTCACAACACATTGTGCTTGTGTATTGATTGAGTGAGGATTTGCAATGTGAATTCGTTGGTTAAATATTTGTGCTTGATTATAAGTGAACTGCACATTAAGAAGAAATAACTTAATGGAGTTTTAATTTGAAAATGGATGGTGTCAATAAGGTTGTCTTGTTTAAAAAGGATAATGCTGATGTTAAGAACAATATTGTTTTCCGCGTTCCTGGACTGTTGTCATTATTGTGGCATATTACTGATTGTGTTTACTGACTGATGTACTGAAATCACGCTAATTAAAAGTAGTGTACTAGCAAAGAAAAATGCTCCGATGGAACAAAAAAGATGAATATACTTGGAATTGTGGATTATTATGGATGTAAAAGGAGGGGACTAGGAAAAATCTACCTAAAGTCGGAAAATCTGCTAAAAATCACACTTTCTCTAAGCAACGCAAAAAATCGATGTATATTCTGCGGCCTCTAAAAAAGTGTCTTTTTTAAATAATGTTCGAAGTTTCAGATAAGAGTGTATAAACGTAATCTATCAAGGTTACTTTTTTAAATTGCTGGCACCTGATTGATAGAAAACTAAGAGGTATTGTATTTAAAGTTCTTTTATTTTGTTATGAGCATTATAGCAAGCAAAGCAGGAGCCGATTGATTAGTGCATACAATCGTTTCGGGCATGCTAGTGTATCTACATTTAGTCTGTTTCAAGTCAACTTACGCGTTTCCTACTGTTTTAAACCAACCATGTCTTCAATTGTCTTCGATGTTTGCTATTTCATTCAATTGGCTTGGAAGACTGTTAGTTTACTTAATATCATTTCCCATAGCTACTGCATAGCTAACGTGCTGCTGTTTCAATCATTGTTATGGTTGAATATTTATTTTAATCTGTTGGCCGCAGAATATACATCGATTTTTTGCGTTGCTTAGAGAAAGTGTGATTTTTAGCAGATTTTCCGACTTTAGGTAGATTTTTCCTAGTCCCCTCCTTTTACATCCATAATAATCCACAATTCCAAGTATATTCATCTTTTTTGTTCCATCGGAGCATTTTTCTTTGCTAGTCAATTAAATATTTAAGGTATACATACATATGTATGTATGTATCTATTCATTTTGATTCTGCATAACTTGACTTGTGTGCAAGTAAGGAAATTGCGTGAACTTATGTAATTGCCTTACTATGTACATAGTTTTCTAGAAAACAGATAGGTGTGTATGTAGGTACCTACAGCTCACTATTCTGCTTTTCAGCACTTACTAATCAACACTCAAGAGCTCATTCGGGATGTCTTCAAAATCTAAAGTGTGCAGTTTCCTTTACGAAACACAATATTCGAATAAAATGAAAAATAGGCATGAGGTACATGTGTACGTGGAAACTGAAAGCTTGAGGGTCTGCTCTGAAATGATGACGTAATACTAATTAAAAACGCGACTGAAGTTATACTTTTCATAGGCACACAGTTTCACGGCTTTGATCTATGTATGTCTCATGGTGACTAATTTATTATTTTTTCGAAGCGCATAGACTTTTAATTTTTACATTAATTTTTAATTGGATCAGATGTTTCGCGGGAGCTACTTGCTTGAAGATAGATTATGAATGTAGGTATGCCTTTTGAATTATGTATGCATAGGCGCTGCTCAATTCCAACTTTTGGGAAAAAAATATTTTTCAGCAAAGTCACCCAAGACAAGCACATTCTTAAGTCTACTAGGCTTCTATTACTTGCTATACTTGTGTACACTCAAATGGTTTGAATCATCAAATATTATGCATTCTTTAATTCAGAGGGCATATACATAAACTGTATAGGCATAAAAGCAATCAAAATTACCTACATATATTATAAAAACAAGAGGTACACCAGGTATGTACATACTAGCAAAGAAAAATGCTCCGATGGAACAAAAAAGATGAATATACTTGGAATTGTGGATTATTATGGATGTAAAAGGAGGGGACTAGGAAAAATCTACCTAAAGTCGGAAAATCTGCTAAAAATCACACTTTCTCTAAGCAACGCAAAAAATCGATGTATATTCTGCGGCCAACAGATTAAAATAAATATTCAACCATAACAATGATTGAAACAGCAGCACGTTAGCTATGCAGTAGCTATGGGAAATGATATTAAGTAAACTAACAGTCTTCCAAGCCAATTGAATGAAATAGCAAACATCGAAGACAATTGAAGACATGGTTGGTTTAAAACAGTAGGAAACGCGTAAGTTGACTTGAAACAGACTAAATGTAGATACACTAGCATGCCCGAAACGATTGTATGCACTAATCAATCGGCTCCTGCTTTGCTTGCTATAATGCTCATAACAAAATAAAAGAACTTTAAATACAATACCTCTTAGTTTTCTATCAATCAGGTGCCAGCAATTTAAAAAAGTAACCTTGATAGATTACGTTTATACACTCTTATCTGAAACTTCGAACATTATTTAAAAAAGACACTTTTTTAGAGGCCGCAGAATATACATCGATTTTTTGCGTTGCTTAGAGAAAGTGTGATTTTTAGCAGATTTTCCGACTTTAGGTAGATTTTCCTAGTCCCCTCCTTTTACATCCATAATAATCCACAATTCCAAGTATATTCATCTTTTTTGTTCCATCGGAGCATTTTTCTTTGCTAGTACACTACTTTTAATTAGCGTGATTTCAGTACATCAGTCAGTAAACACAATCAGTAATATGCCACAATAATGACAACAGTCCAGGAACGCGGAAAACAATATTGTTCTTAACATCAGCATTATCCTTTTTAAACAAGACAACCTTATTGACACCATCCATTTTCAAATTAAAACTCCATTAAGTTATTTCTTCTTAATGTGCAGTTCACTTATAATCAAGCACAAATATTTAACCAACGAATTCACATTGCAAATCCTCACTCAATCAATACACAAGCACAATGTGTTGTGACTTTTGAAATTGAAAACACCCAATTTTCAATTTTCAAATTGAAAATTGGATCAATTTTCAAATTGAAAATTGGGTCAATTTTCAAATTGAAAATAGGGTGTTTGAATTTGCGATAAAGAAAATAATCAAAAGATAGTCACTTGGTTTATTTAAGCCGAGTAATAAAATAACGACCGTCCACCAATTCCAAACTAAACGCGACTAATCTGATCACTATGAAAAAGTTTTGAAAAATGAGCTTGCTAAGCGAGAGTTGTAAACCAAGAGAAACTTAAAGTTAAAACCTACTATTAAATTATTAAGAGACTTATAAAAGATTTTAAACTTTAAGAAAATGGAAAAGGCGGGATGTTGGTAAATTAGAAGGCAAAGTTTTTCGGCAAAAATTCAAAAACTTCACGCAAATATCAAATGTAAGGAACACTAACGCTTCGATTTGGTAGTAAAATAAATTTGTAGTATAGACTACATATTAACAACAAATGAATAGTGCAAACTTTACACAACTACTAGGTGTAGAGAATACTAACAGTTTACGGCTTATTAATGTACATGATTACAATAAAGCTGCATATCTTTGTCGACTTCTGTGCACAGTAGTGTGATTGCTGGTTCATTTTAACCCACTTTTGCAGGCAATTTACATCAATTAAACGATAGCTCTCCATGTGCAAGATTTTGTGAAACATATTATAAACACGGCTAAGAAGGATTTAACTTTAATGCAACCCATTTAAGACAAAATTACATCTCTTCAATGATCTAAGGACACTTGAACATAATTTTTAAATCACTTTAGATTACTTTTGAGGGTAAACAAACTCACTTAATTGATGTCTCACATATGAATCCTTGAAAATTTCTTGACTTCAGTTACAAAGTCTCTGCAAGTCTATCGAATTAAGGTTAACACGTAATGTAAACTTTACACAAACACATAGCGTAAAGAATATTTTAGTCGGATTCGTAATTTTGATATTGCTCCCATATTACTTTCAACATTTATTTAAAAATGAGTCCATAATGTTTTAAAGACAATAAACATTAGGTTTAAACCACTTTGCAATACTGCTGAGTGTAAGCAAGCGCGCCCAACTGACGTATATATTTCATTCCCTGTAAATTTTTATATCTCAGGAAAAAATTTCGGATTTTGCAATGCTCTAGAACAAAGGCTAACATGCAGTGTAAAAAATTACTCGGATATTATGATCAACATTCATGAAAAAATTATGTCTCTACAATGGTCTGAGGACATATAAACAATGAGTGTAAACTACTTTACATCACTGTTGGATGTAAACAAACGCACCTACGTGACGTCTCACATATGATCCTTTGAAAACTTCTAGACTCCAGGAAAAAATTAGGTTTCTGGAATGCTCAAAAACGAAGATAAATACATATGTAGTGTAAACTTCATGTAAACACCTAGTGTAAAGAAGATTTTAGTCAGATTCGTAATTTTGATATTGTTCCGATATTACGATTAATATTTATGAAAAAATTAAGTCTACATAATGTTCTATGGGCAAACTAACAATTGGTGTAAACTACTTTACAACACCGTAGAGTGTAAACATATGTGCCAGACTGGCATATCAAATTTGGTTCCTGGTCCATTTCTAGACTTGATAAACGTGTCCCTGACTCGTATCCGGAGAAGCAGGCAGAAAAAACAAGACAGAAACGCATTTTAGACTCCAAATTTTTGACTTTACACTCGCTAAATATTAATGTATAGACAATTTGCTTTGACATGCACCCGATATAAAGCACTTTATTTTTATTCTATTAGACTTATCCCGACTTCTGGACGGAGAAAGTGGCGAACAAAAAACGCAACAAAAACGTATTTTCCATCATTTAGAACACTGTAAACTTTAAAATTCCGTACCGAACTCCCCATTGAGTTTAAAGAAATTCGGTTTGGTACAATTTGTAGCTTTTAAATCGTAGTACATTCCTGTGTGCCAAAATTCTGTTGCAAAAATTATTTGGCATGATTTATCAATCAAACTTCGGAAAAAACGTGTTTTTTAGCCCATTTTTTACCTCTGATTTCGAACTTTACACCCCCATAAATAACTCAATATTGCGTTTTTTTAAATGCGGTTTGCTGCAATGTTTAGCCCCTGTGAGGCACTTTATTAATGCTGTCTTCGATTTGCACTGACTCATAAGCGGAAAAATTTGGCAGAGAAATCTTAGTTAAAATCCGTTTTTTTACACCATCCACTAGAGTGTAAACTTTAAACCCCAGGATCTAACTCACCATAGAGCATAGAAGACTTTGCTTATATGCAGAATGTAGCCCTTGATCCGCTCTACATTTCTGTCAGAAAACATTTTAAAAACCTCATAACCGGAGTTAGTATCGGACATAGGAAGGTTGAAAACTCGACCAAAAAGTGCTTTTTCACCCCCAGATTTTCGCACTCTTTACACTGCCGTTCGATAAATAATGCGAATTTCAAAAAACAAAAAAAGTGACATCTGTAGAATTCATCCCTCTATTATCCTATTCTGTTCAATCCTTCGAGTCATCAATACTCAGTTGTCCACATGCCGCAGTAAAAAGGTCCCAAAATTTGTCCTATGTTATAACGTTACACAAAAACTTTACACCTTCTTTACACAGTCAATTTTGAGTTTCAAGAAAAACAAAAAAACGCGGGCAGCGAATTTTTTTATTATCTTTCTTTTAAAAAAAACCGCACCTTCCAGAAGTGTCCCGTTATAGCTGTAGGGGGGTGCCCAGGTGTTGGGGGTACCCAAGTATATTATAGGTACGCGCTAACGCGCTACCTATGATAAACTCACCTGAGAGAGATAATGGAGAAAAATACATTGTACATAAGCCATTAAATTTCAGCTTATCACCTAGAAAATGGGTGAGATAATGAAGAAAAATACATTGTAAGCCTTTAAATTTTAGCTTGACGGAATTTCCAGGTTTTGACAACATATTAGTCAGCTAGAATGTTATTCCGACAGGTGGTGCGGTGCACAACTTGTTTCATGGAGGTATTTGTAGGTTACTTGGTATTTTATGTAGGTAGGCACCAACTAAGCTATAATTTTTAACTGCTTTTTAATATTTGCATGACCTCCCTTCAACACTATCTATCAGGCCAGTAAAGCTAATGAAAAAGTATTTATTTTACGTTAAGCAATAACAATAATTTTGTTTTCATTTAACTATAGTCTGTTCGATTCCAAACGGCCCATTTTCGCTCTATGAATTTTTACTGTAGCAGAATATTCTATGATTTATGTTGTTGCGGCAGTTTGTTGGATACGCAATGTCTTAAGCAAAGCTTATTAAAGATCAATGGGATGAGTTCTAAGCAACCAGCCGCGACGATGACATAATTGAAGATGTCATTTGCGCAGTGGAAAACTAATACAGTAATACGAATTTAACGAAAATAAGCTGTTTGAAATGGAACAGACTATAGTCATTATTTTTCGATGAAAGATTTTTGATGCAATGTTGGATTTTAAAATCTGTTGCTAAGGACGATTTTCAGATTTAACAGTTAACTGCTATATTTCAATCGCTTTAACTGCTACCAGAACAAGTTTCTCAATTAATTTTTGTTACAGATACTAAGAGCTTGATTTGAGAATTCGAAAATATCATGATTTGACTTGATCTGACTTGCTTTAATTTTCAACTCGTTAAATGGCTAAGCACGCAGAATATGAATGTTGCGGTTTTCGTCCTGTTCACCCATCAGCCCCCCAGAAGCTGGGTGTTTCCCAAGTGTCATATGTCATATTACAGGAATTCGTTTAAAAAAGTATGCATGTTTGACTTTTCGACATACTTTCGATGATATTTCATAACTATCGACATTTATTTTTTTAAACTTGAAAAATAATAAACACATTAATTTTTTTGGAAGTTTCAAAAGTTAACTTATGCTTTCTCCATTTGGATTATCATAAAACTTGAAATTTGTTCAAAAGAATTTTTGTGTCTCCTAGGAAATTAACAAAAGATAGCAAGACACGGAGCGCCAAAACATAGTAGGCAAGGAACTAGTTATATAACTACATTTGTTTAGAAAATAAAGGTTTTCACGTTTTTTCCTAGGACGATGCGAGTAGAATAGCGTCATTCATTTTTTATAGTAGCTGAAGCGAAATAATTAAAGGCAATTTTACATGGTGTAAAGCGTTGGAAATTGGAAGCTTTTATGAAGGAAAAGGCAAAATACATACATAACTGTTTCCATGCACCCCTTCTGAACATGTTTTCTTTTTGCCATCTCACAGCTTCGCCATGATCTTTTGAAACTGAGCAAAATAATAGCAAAATCACATCATTTTGGGAGCAACAGCCCGGCGGAGTCAGAATCACGGATGTTACACGAGAAAAATGCCATTTGGGAATAAAAATAAAAAACTGCATGGACGTTGGATCAAATCATTTTCTAATTATTTTTACAACTTCCTCGAATTGGAATTTAAATATATGTAGGACTAAATGGTTTTTTGGGGCTTATGCCAGATCAATCTATCATCACGTGCTAGTTTTTGTCTATCAAGAACGTTCCGATGAACATTACGACAACTACTATTGAGAACGTGCCATTCGAGATCAACAGCCATCAGGCATCTGCAAGATTTATTGTGGTAGGGTCCGTACTGAGTGTCCAAAGTATTTTGGGCATTCTGGTCAATATCCTGTGTGCAAGCCTGATTTTGACAGACAGTCGATTGACAAATGCCTCGTACGTGGCTATTATCAATCTATGTTTTACTGATGCCATCTGTTTGGTGTCCTTGGGCTCCTACGTGGTGTTCGCCTACCTTTCTTCGTATAGCTCGGAGAAAAGTTACCCCATGTTCAAGTAAGTCATGTTTTTTCAATCTATAATATTCTTTTTTAATGCACGCTCCTACACATTCACATTTCGAAAAACATACACAAAAATTTTCTCCCAAAATCTTGAACTGCCAAATATTAAAATTGCCAAATTCTTATAAACTGCTGCGGAGGAGCTGGGAAGCGAGCCCCAATCGCAAAAATATGTCACATTATTTCTGAGTAACGATAGGCACTTTTAAGAAATGAGTTGGGTATTTCTCCAAAACTCTCTAGAGGCAGAGACTGCAAATTTGATGAAACTTTCGACTTATTCAATATCTTCTCTAAAGCTTCCTTCGTTAAAATTACGATGATGACACCATAGAAAAGAGATATAAGTTGTGGACGTTTTGGTTTATATTAGACTTCAATGCCGGCAGGTCTTTTTTATAAAACTTTCACTGAAATATTTTGATTATTTACGCAATATACATACTTATCTCTCTTTCGCAAATTTCTCGAGATGCAAAATTGTTAGGCTCAATAGGACAAGTCGAAGATCAGGTTTTTCTTTGACATTTTATTGGCCGTATTGTCGTCACCAGACTGCGCAGGGGGTGGTTTTGGGGGTTTAGACCCTCAAGAACGGAAAAATGGAAAATTTTGTGGGAAAAATAAGGCAAAATAAAGGCCAGAAATGGATGAAAATTAAAAAATTTTCTTCAATAGTACTTCAGTGATCAGAAACTGTAAAATAACATAGTTTTGAGACGCTATTTTAGCGCTCATACCAGTTTTTGAGGTCATTTTAGCCCGAAAAAGCACAATTTTTGCCTCCCCGCTCAGACCGGCTGACTCCCCCCAGATTGGCCATGCTGTGCATCCATGGTCGTCAACGTACATATTTCAAATGCTTCTTGGAAACGTTTGCCATCTTGGCGCCACTTCGAACGCGAAAGCTTTTTGAAAAATTCAAGAAATGTTGATATTAAAGATGTTTTAACAATGAAAATGATTAATAAAAAGGGATTGTAACTCAAATAGTTTATCTATCTCTAATAATGACTGTTTTCTGAACAGACTTTAACGACTTTCTTGAGAAGAGTATATTTACTCTATTTCGATAGTGAGAAATTAAATTTGAGTCTACTGAATTTTTTCCAACTTACGAAATATACGAAGAATTTCGTTTAACACATGATTATTTTTTTACAGGAAGCATCTCAGATAAGTAGTAAAAAATAATGAAAACAGTGAGTTAGATCAAAAGATCAATGAAAGATGAAGCTAGTTCTCGCTATTAAATTGCGAATTCGAGAATTATAGTCTCTTTCACATAACTTCGTGTATAAATTCTATGAATTTTCATCTACAGTAAGCCGAGGGTTACGATCGCAATCTGTCAGCTTATTGTCGGAGATGGTTTTAAAATTTATGACCGAAGTTGTGTGAAACAGACTATAGTTTTTGAAGTTTCTATCCTCACTTGAGTTGCCGTGACATTACTGCATGTAGACACCGAATGGGATGAAACGGGCGGACAAAAAAACTTTTTTTGGCGACTTTACTGAAAAGGTGCTTATCCCTATCATGTAACAGCTCGAAATTTTGGGTGGTTGATAAGTCCCAGCCATTTAGGGGGAGGGGCGCTGATGACCTCAAATTTTCGGCCAAAAACTGCCTAACCCTAAAAATAGCCAAGAAATTCAATTTTTTTGAAAATTGGAGGCGGGGGTCAAAAAGTGTCTGGCTTTGGGGATGGAGGCGATCTACTTTGGGTGGGGGACATAGGTGGGCAGCATCGAAATTCTGGGAGGGGGGTAGGGTGAAAAATTTTTCAAAGGTCAAAAAATGGTCTTAAAAGTGGTCGTATGGCAAAAAACACCATTTTTCGACGTTTCTCATCGAGCTCTATCCAATGGCTTCAAAAAATCGCTAAAAAAGCAACAAAAAAAATTTCATAATTTGAATTCTGGGGGTATTTTGATTTCTGGGGGGGGTATTTCAACTTCTGAGGGGTGCATACCCCCAAAGCCCCCACGCCCACGTGTTGTGGGGGATCCCCTATCTCCCTACTAACATGTATGCAAAGCATATTCGTAATATCTGCAATACTACAAAAATAAACATAAATTTGTCGTCTAGGCGATGGGTTCTAATGGGATACCTGAGTGGTTCTCAAATCAACGCTCTTTTGATACTTCTGTTAGCCGCTGTTCGCTTTGCTGTGTTTACGAAGGATAAGCGATTACAGATGCATTATTTTTCCTTAAAGAATACAAAAGTGTTTGCGGCATTAATATGGCTTACTGGAGCTATTATGACAATTACGCTAATAATATTTGCGTACGTGAATGAAGACGCTGACTACGCTTACAACTTAAAACTATTCTACAAAGATCAAATCAGTAATTTTTGCTCTTCTAATTGTTTTCGTCTCGATGCTTAATGGCTTCTCCATTTCACGAATAAGGAAGTTGCAAAATTCTGTTTCCGCCGATTCTAGTTTGCAACAAAGTTCAAAAATGGAGAAGAAATTCTTCTTCACTTGTCTGACTACAACGACTCTTTGTACACTGGAAGGCATTATTTTTATAGTATTTTTATTTCTGAATAGTCCTAGTATTGCTTTTGATCTTATTAGTGATGTTATTCAAATATTTTATCATTTTATTTGTCCTTTTTTGTACCTCTTTACAAATAGTTTATTGCGCGAGGATCTGTACAAGTTCTTAAACGTGTTTTTGTTTGCATTTAAAAGAACAAGTTGAACTCCATGGTTTGAATGTAGTTACATCTTATCTACTTTTTGTTTTATTTAGAATGTAGGTATGTAGATTGATAGATCAATGTAAGCTTTCTCTTGATTGTTCATCTAATTGATATTATAATACACTCGATCTGTTCAGTAATTAATACTACTACTTTTTGTGAATAAAAAATACGTCTGTTTCCAATCTGACTGTCGACATGATTGATTGATTATTTATTTAATTAGCTGTTGCATACAGATCTCTTGAGAAGGCTTTGGTTCGGCTGGCGGAAAATCTCTCTGAGCCTCTGAATCGTTTGGCCATCCTTGAGCCCTGCTTTTCTCGTACAGTACGCTTGTAGAGTACCCACTACTGGGCAGCTTGAGTGATGCCACTAGCCACTGTACGTACGGTCGCTTGCGCGAGCCGAACCAGTGCTCAACCAAAGAAGAAATTGCGTCACTTCATCTAGAGATGAAGCATCAAACCTACGGGTTTGAGCGCAGAAAGAACAGCTAAAAATAGCTCAGAGCTCGATGAGCGTATAAGTGCCACCTCACTAACACTACCCCCTCTTAACAAAGAGGCCCCTTAGGAAAGCGGCCCAAAGGGATCTCCGTGAGACCTCCGACGTACATAGAGTCCTAAGGGGCAGCTTGAGTGTTGTCAGGCCGGCGTTCGGTCGCTTGCGTGAGCCGAACCAGCGCTCGACCAGAAAAGGAATTGTGCCACTTTATCTAGAGATGAAGCATCAAACCTACGGGTTTGAGCGCAAAAAGAGGAGCTAAAAATAGCTCGGAGCTCGATGAGCGTGTAAGTGCCGCCTCACTTACACGCTCATGAGGCTGGATTGTGTGTCAGCAGCCAGCTTATTTCCTTCTGCGCTTCCTTAAAAGTTGGTCCGGTTCAGAAACGGGATGTTTTTAAATTATTTTACTCAAAAAATATAGTTAAGTTTGAAAATATGTTTTCTGCCAACCTGAAAGTTCCTTCTAACTGGACAAATCTAATTTAAGAAGTAATTCCATTCGAAATAGCCTGAAAATTTTAGAACCTACATAAATATCTGTCATGTCCAAGTCAACCACTATAGTCTGTTTCACACAAGTTTGGGCATAAATTTAAAAAAAGTTTGTAAGACAATGAGCCGACAGATTGCGATTATAGCATTGATTTGATATATAATTATCGTAATAGGTCTGGCTTACGTAGTAAAATTGAATCGTTGATCAGGTATACACTTATCGTAATCTGTCGACCTAGTGTCAAAAAAATTTCTTAAAATTTTTGTTCACTCATGTTAAACAAACTATAAATGGGAGTGATGCACCCCCGTTACGCCATACTGTTTTCCTGAATTTAGAATTTTTGTTAGTTGAAGAGGTACTATAATATAACTACAACAGTCTATTTCATGAAACCTTCTGCACGGATCACAATTTTTGAATCAATGTAAATCGATTTGAAGTAACAACCACGGTACTGTGCATAGCAATTGAAAAGCACATGAAGTTTTGCTAGGCAAAATTGCATTACTGTAGTTCGCCTAGAAACCACTTTTGTAGCTACTTATTTGAGCGCTGAAAATTGATTTCCATGCACAAGGTTTCGCGAAATAGAATCATAGATGCACAGCATGACCGATCTAGGAGCAGGGTTGCCAAGTTGGGGGTTTCAACCCCATTTTGAAGGGTTTTTGAGGCCGTTGAAGGCATTTTTTAGCGATTCAGGTTTTTTGCGCCTATGCTTAAGCATTTTTTTGAAGGGTTTTTCTAGGCAGTTTGAGCTCATTGGGGTTTTTAGACAAGTGCACTTGGCAACCGTGTCTGGGAAGGGGGCTCCTCTCCCACACCTGGGCGTGGGGGGGTTTAGGGAGTATGCACCCCGAGAAAACAAAATAGCCCCCCACGAAATCAAAATACCCCCAGGAATCAAAATACCCCCAGAATTCAATTTTTGAAATGTTTTTCGTTTTTTCGCAATGTTTTGATGCCAATGGATAGTGCTTGATGAGAAACGTCGAAAAATGGTGTTTTTACGCCATAAAACCATTTTTAAGGTCATTTTTTGACCTTTGAAAAATCTTGCACCCCCCAGAATTTTCTTGCTGCCCACGTATGCTCCTCACTGCTCAGCCGGTCTCGGGGTCTCAAAAACAGTGCTTTTTCGGGCCAAAATGACCTCACAAATTGAGGTATGCGCTAGTATAGCGTGACTTACGCCATTACAGTTTTGGGTCACTTTAAAGCACTTATCAAAAATTTTTCTAATTTCATCCATTTCCGGCATTGATTTTGTCCAGAAATTTCCCATTTTTCCATTCATATAAGTCTAGAACCCCCACCATGTGCATGTCTGGGTACTATACCTACATATGTAGATACCTTACAGAGTCCGTACCTATACTCGTGTTTCACGAAACCTTATGCATAAGTCACAATTCACAAGTAAATCGATTACAAAAGTGGTTTAAACTGGGAAGCAGCGATCAGCATTGTGCATAGCAATTGACAAGCATATGAAGTTTTATTGTAAAAAATTACATTACAGTAAAGTGCCTAGAAGCCATTTTTGTAGCTGCTCTATAGCTGCTCTGCTCTACCCCAGAATATCGAACCTGCAGCTTATGCAATTATTGTCAGGAACAGATATGCCTTCGCAATTACATAGCTTAGGTACCTCATAGAATTAGTCCACTCTGAAACCTCAGGCAAAGAAGAAAGGCAAAATTTTATGCAGAAAATAAATAGAAAATTCTAGAGAAATTCAGGAAGCTTATCAGAATTGAGTAGACAGAAATTTCTAGCAATTTTTTGAATTTTAAAGTTTCAACTGTATAACATCCTGCAGTTTTATCATTTAAACAGCGTTCAAGACGATTTTAGCTTATATACTCGGAAATTATAGCAGAAAACAAGTTGTGTCGAACAGCAGACCGGTCTGACCGCACGAGAGGCCAATGCTTATAGTCCGTTTCACACAACTTCGGTCATAAATTTTAAAACTATCTTGAACAATAAACTGACAGACTACGATTATAGCATTAATCTGATTTATTATTTTCATAACCCTCGGCTTACTGTCGATAAAAATTCTTAGTTTATGCACGAAGTTATATGAAACAGACTATAGAACATCTGGTAGTTAGGTACATATCGATTGAAGCGGTTCTTACTTGCTCGTTTCACATAAGTTTGGGCATAAATTTTGAAAAATTTTTCGAAAGTAAGCCGACGGATTACGATATTTAAATATCAAATCATGCTATAATCGCAATCTGTCGGCTTATTATCGGACAGTCTTTAAAATTTATGCCCATACTTGGGTGAAACAGACTATAGTACATGTTGACCTTAAGTATAGGTAGAGTATTAATTTTATTAAGTTCACTATGCAATTAACTTGCATACAGAAGACGCATTTGTAATATGCAGTCAATCCAACATTGAACCGGTATACTAGGTATTACATAAGAGAAAACATATAGATCAGAAATCAATTTGTGATCTGAAATGTTTTTGCAATTTGTTAGCCTTGACACCGATTTGCATATTACGTTTGGCGTGTATCTTTCGCATAAAATTCAAATCACGTGCTTTCCGTCGAGCGACTTCGCCTTAATATGAATACAATACAATGTTTGACAGAAAGGGCATATTTATATATTTGCCACTATAGGTGGGCGGCACCAACATTCTTGGCACGATAGGGGTAGCAATATTTTTCAAAGGTCAAAAATGGCGTTAAGAATGGTGGTATGGCGAAAAAACACCATTTTTCAACGTTTCTCATCGAGCACTATCCATTGGCATCAAGAAATATGCGAAAAAAACAAAAAATTTCAAAAATTGAATTCTGGGGGTATTTTGGTTTCTGTGGGGTATTTCGGTTTCTCGGGGGGGGGGGTTGCATATCCCCCAAACCCCCCACGCTCAGGTGTGCTTGACACCCCGCACATGGACGTGAGGGGTTTAGATACCCAGGATCCGTTAGGCCCCAGAATTCAGTTGCTGTCTATTTATGGTTGTCATTGTGCCGAGGAAATTTTCGAAGGCTAGGGGGTTATTAATTCACATTCCAAGGTTAAAGGAATGAAGTTAATTATAACGCTTTAACCTTTCCTCGGCCAAGTGTGTAATAAAATCGCAAAGGGAACAGCCGTATCTGAATACAGAAGATTTAATGTCCTAAAGACAATAGCGGCAAAAGGAGAGATTATGCATAGAAAATTTGTAGTTAACAACAGTTCATTTTCCGAATTTTTGATAAATTACGTCTCTTCCTCTATATGACAATATGAGTAGAAGTTTTCGTATAGCCACCATAAATGTAAAAGGAAGGATCGGCAAAAGGCAGGGTATAATATCCGGATTCGATATCAGTGAACTTAGTCTTCATGCTTTTTTTGATAGTCGAATGACAAAAATGGCCAAATACATTTATTAGGGGCTTTAATGATAGGACGCATCTTTATAGTATATTTAGTCTGTTCGACTGCATTAATATCACTTTTAACGATAAAAATACAGGAATCTATCAATCTGGTCGAGAAAAATTTTTTTCAGATCATTCTGTAACAAATTTAGGCGCTTTTATAGATAAATAAGACAAAAAATTATTAACTGACGTTATTACTGCTTTTGTCTTAAAAGAAATAATGCAGAAAATGTTCCATCAGCTCAAAATCACCTGACAATACTTGTTTGTCTGTCTGACGCTATAGGGGTTACCACAAATGAGCGTGGGGTCGGGGGTCTGGACCTCCACAGAATCTGAAAGAGCCCAAAAATCGATAGACCCCAGAATTGAATTTTTGGTGCTATTTCTGGCAATTTGGCCCATCAGATCCACCAGAATTTTGTTGCTGCCCATGTATGTATGGTTAATACCCCTCATCCCCTACGTGCATGTATGCCTATAACCCTACATGTAACTGCTCGAAATTTGAGAGGTCTCCTGGCCATTTTTATGGAGGGGAGTAAATGACCTCAAATTTTCGATCAAAAACGCCAAAAAACGCCTAAAAACAGCCAAAAAATTCAATTTTGTCCAAAAATGGGGGGGGTCAAAAATTTTCTAGCTTCGGAAATGATAGGGGGAAGTCCGACTTTGGATGGGGGGATCCCCTATCCCCCTATACCATGTATGCCTGAAACGTCATGCGTTTTTAAAGATGCCATGCGAAGCACCTGCGTACATGTGTCAGTGTGTATGCCACTTGGTCAAAAAGAACGTTTAAACCATTCAGAAAACTGTAAAGAAGTTCATAGCGATTATGACACTAAATTTGATATTACATATTACAACTGTACGTCACTTCACCGCACAAAATCTAGCATGTCTGCAAACAAATGAGCAGCTCCATATATTGATTATGATGATCACGTAAGGTAAACTGTAAAGAGTTATTATATTCACTTGGTCGTGGACCAAATTTTGCATGCTTGAACTACTACGTACATAGGAACACTTTAAAATGCGCATCAAGCTTCAGTCATTAACTCACAAAGCCTTCAAACCATTTTAGGCATTAATCATTTAAACACTTACTAAGCTGATCACTGAGCTATTGAAATTTTACGATCTTATTGCCGTCTCTGACTAAGCAGCATAAGTGCACACGGTCAAAAGTTCTGGGCGTGGTCAATCTAGTTTCTTGGCGGAGGGGTGGGGTAAATGAGCATTTATTTCACTATTGAATGACAAATTTTCATACTTAATTCGTCGTATCTTTTTCTTCATAAATATTTTTGGTTAAATTTGCATGAAAACAAATAACAATAAGGACGATTAAATGACCTATATCATCAAATATGTCCTAAATAATGGACGAAAAAATGTCTGGACGAACGAATTGAACATTTTAATGCTCGAAAAATAAGCATTTATGCTTCAAAATCATATACTGTTGGACGTCAAATGACGTTCTTTTTGCTGTTCAAGCACTAGGTTTGGTCACAAAACGGCCTGAGGGGTATGCCTTTCAAGAGCCTAATACGGGGATACCAACCTCAAACCACCAGTGTGCACGTGTGTTAAGCAGTGTTTGGAAATTCCAAACAAAATTATCTCATTATGTATGTATAAAATACAGGATGACGAAGCGAGGGCTCCTTTAATTAAAATTTGAAGTTCTCCATTCCATAGAAAACTAAAAACTTCACTACTTTCCGAATTTCGGGAAACAATATTGGTTTTTTAATTATTTATAGCACCGTGTGCTATTTTCTATCAGAGGATCAATTTTAAGATTTCTTGAAAAATTAGGCACACTTTTGTGCAACAAAGCGAAAATTGGACATTTTTTAAATCTTGGTCAGGAAAATTAGAAGTAAGCCTCACCCTTCCGAAAGATCGCTAAATTATACCTAATCAATATGACGTAATAACTTCGCCAATGAAGTCAATAGAAAACACGACAAAATGTGCCGCAAAAGTCATTTTAACTCGCTTAAGTTCAAAGAAAATTACCCGTAGTTCCTGTCCATCCAATCGACCTGTATTCGTTAATCAGACGTCCAGTAGCCTGTTTTTTGGCCAAACTTACCTGAGCCGAGGAAGGCAAATTTTGCTTGTAATATCGAAAGAGGGATCGGTGGCCAATAACGGCTCCTTTAAATGAAACTTGTCATGTAAGGCATAACTCAATAATTAAATAGATATTAGAAGGACTATTGACAAACACACGCGTAATAAGCACATAAGAGTGAGAGGTTATCTCCCCCTACTAATAAGTAAGCTAGGACGACATAAGATCGTTTTCACCCTTCACCCAGAATTCGCGATTTAGCGAAAGTTTCCAGAAACTCAGTAGAAAAGGTGCTTTTAAAGCGTTTTTAGCTATCCATTTACTCAAAACTATCAACTTATCCCGCCAAACACTCATTTTTTGACTATATTTCCTTTAATTTATGTGTGACAGTGCGCTTTTTTGCATGCCTTATTCTTTTCTATGCGGAAGCACATTTAAATCTCCACATAGCTATAAAATAAGTCAAACAAAACAACAAAACAATACTATGCCTATTTGATGCTTTCATGCTTAATAATGCTCAGTGCGACGTGAGAAGTCAGATTTTTAGGTACTCTAGCATTGTTATGCGCGACAATATTTGACACAACGCGAGCGAACATTTTGATAATGGACTACGGATTTTTAAAGTGAGGAAATCCGATCCAAAAGTTTTCATATTTGCATTAAATGACATCCTACAGCAACAGACGTGCAGATAAATATTAAATAAAGGCGATTCCATAGGGATGTAAGGGTGTTTCACCCCGCTGAAGAGTGCAAAATGACAATATCGAACAAACCATAAATGTACATGGGGGTGAGGGGGGTATCACCCCCCGCTGAGGGGTCAGCCAGACAGGCACTGTCCAGCGATTTTGAGCTGACGAAACGTTTTTGCATCATTTTTGAGGTCAAAAGGAGTAAAAATGTCAGAATTTTTCCGATGCTTCACGCCGGATTAATACTTTTATGTACCTTTTTACCCAGAAAGCGCCAAAAAATTGATTACTTTCTGTATTTTTTAGAGTTAAAAGTGATATAATGCAGTCTAAATAGACTAGAAATGCTTTTGAAATACGAAATCACCACGAAAACACGTTTTATAGGCTGTTTTGACCATTTTGGCCGTTTAAACAAAAAACTGGTGAACGTCAAATTTACTGTCTAGGATTTCTGAGATTTCACCCCCTGCCGACACTGACCTTGTGCACTTATGGAACAAACCTTGCCTCAGTAATACTCGTACATTCACGGGCTGAAACCTTAAAAAGAGTATTCGCTACAGCGAAATATCTGATTTTACTCCTAACAGAATATATATTTTAGATTTCCCTTCCCCACAGCCACCGTGGCCATGCGCATCTAGCCTTAGCTTATTTATTTGGATATACTTTGAAAATCGCTGATGTCCAGAAAAGGTGAAGAAAAATGTCTAAAAAATTCATGCATAAAAATAAATAAAACATGCAATATTTTCGAGGGAAGGGGACTAAAAATTTTTTCTTAAGCGCCTTTCTGGGCACAAAAAGGATGGATAAGCGTCAAAAACATCATTTTTACGATTCTGACGAAACTCTCTGATTCTAGAACATAAACGTTTAGGAAATTTCGAAAAATACCAGAAAAATCGAGAAAATTGGACAAAATACAGTCAAAAAGTGAACATTTGTCGCGAATCGCAGAAAATTTAATACTTTTGAGCCAAGAGATCGCTACATGCTTAAAATAGCGCCTTTTCCACGATATTTTGGAAAAAATCCCAAATTATTGGACGAAAGTTATGAAAATACATTTTTGGGGAGGGGGAAGGGGGTAAAAACTTTTGAGTAAGCCCCAGATCATGTGTTATGGTCATATGTACATGGGCACATATTTACATAAAGACATATGCTTTAATGAGGGTCGAATAAAGTCAATAGTTAGCTGTACATAAGTGCAGATTACCCGACGGAAGCACTAATTCGTATCCTTGCTCTTCCAATGCAGGCACGTTGATTTCGACGTCTAAATCAGACTTTTCGACATTTTCTGCATCAGGATAACTTGAACTGTAATGTTAAAATAGCTTAGATTTCAGAATTAATGAATAGTGCATAATAAAATGTATAGGCGTCGCATAGATTGCACCTCAGCATACTCATTCTCTCTCAGAAAGATTTTGATTTAAAATTTTAGAATAACTACTTGGAATTTATTGAAATTGTTGAAACAGTCTCGGTAAGTCATTATTCCACTTACATTTTAATAACTTCTTTCTAAATATATGCGTAAACATACATGCTGTACCGTCGAGCATTGGGAAGCAAAAAAGGGGATAGTTCAAGTCTAAATGTAGAGCAGAAATTCGATACAAATATGCTTGTTTAGACAGAAAAAACCTTCTTTACTGTAGGGTTCTGGCCAACAGCACAAATCATAAATAACCATTGTCTGATAAATAAGACAAAAATTCCCCTTTCCCTGGTGCCTATGCATCTAGAATAGGTCATCTCTTCCCCATTCCATCGTTCATTTTTCTAACCCCAGAATCTTGGCTGATTTTTTCAATCTTATTCCAATTTAATTTCAGATTTTAGCAAAGAATCGTACATGTTCTAAACCCGAAACCATTGAAGCTTATCTTGTTAAACTAAAATTAAGCTTTTCATTCAATAATCAAATATTAGGGCAAACATACCACTTCTATTTGTGAGCTACACATATTAACGTGCTACCCATGAGGCATACTTTCTCAAGAAAGAATATTATATCTAATAAGAAGATATAAAAACATATGTACAATACATATCAGCTACCAAAACTTACCTATCCCCAGGTCCGTAACCAGGATTTTATTTCGGAAGAAGGGCCGAAATTTTTTAGGCCAGATACATATCTCGAGAACCACTAGGAGATAGGTGAAAATAAAGGCAGTTTTGAGCGTATCTCGGCGAGCTCTATACGATGGCGAAGAATAATTTCAAAAAAATTAATTTTTCACTTCATTTCATATTGATATAAAGCAAATTTATCATTTAAGCTGATTTCTCATCACTTAATCGACGGATTATTTCTTATCTCTTGCCTTTGTACTTAGTCATTGTGCTTTACAGAGAAAAGCAATACATATAATGAATGATTCGGCGCCAAACGCCCAAATAAATTGACATATTCTGCATGTCAAGCTGAAATTTGAGCGGTTTTGAGCGGGCTAGAAGACAAAAAACATATGAACAATACATACGGCGCGAAGCGCCAGAAAAATTTAATATTTTCCATGTCGTACCTCAAATTTGAGCTGTTTTGAGTGAGCGAGTGAGCTAGAAGGCAAAAACTATAGCTGAACAATGAATCCAGCGCTTGGAAAAAAATTGACATGCTCTCTATGCCTAACTCAAATTTGAGCGATTTAGAAGACAAAACTGTACATAAACAATACATCCGGCGCGAGGCACCGGAAACTTTTGAGTTTACTAGCTCAAAAGTACGCTAAAAACCTGTTTTGGCGGTGTTTCAGACGCACTTCACCAATTTTCCATTTTTCCCTGTGAGGGACCCGAGAAACAAACAAGAAATTTTTCCCATTTCGGGGGAGGGGCGGCCCCCTGGTTACGGGCCTGCCTATCCCTTTATGCATACAACAACTTACCTGTAATCATAGAACTCTGAATATTCCAACATAGCTTCGCCTTCATGATACATTCTACAGTGGCATTTGTCAATCATATGCTTTTGAACAGCATCCAGTGATCTGAACCTTCGACCCCTTTCGTTGCACCACAAGCACATGAATCCTTCTCCGACTTTCTGACCTACAGATGAGATTTTTTCAAAAGGGATATCAAGTATTGAAAGTTGAGCAACACACAATTATTTGCATGATACGAGTTGGTGGTTTTGTCCATAGTTGCAGAGCACGGCCGGTCTGGGGGGTAAAATATCGAGCTTTTGCGGATCAAAATGACGTCAAAAACGGTATAAATGCTAATACATAAAGTTAAAACTACGTTGTCAAGCACTTTTGAAGAAAATATTCCATTTTCATCGCTTTTCAACCTTACTCTGCCTGATTTTTCTAGGGAAATTTCCCATTTTTCCATTCTTGGGGTCTAGAAAACCCCTGAACTCTCCAAGTGCATGACTGGTTAAGTCGACTTCCTGCTATTCTCACTGGCAAAACAGCATATTTGCTGAACGCAAGAATGTTTCCATGATTTAGTATTCCTCCGACTTTTTCGCACGGAAAGATTTTTTCATACAATCAAATCAAGAAGTGAAAAGTGTCTTAATGCGCTGTGAAAGAACCATTGAGCTAAGTTGAGGCAAAGCTGGTAAGATGGTTTCCAACTCTTTTCTAAATTTAAAAGCATTTATAATGCTTTGGAACAAATAATTTCTCTCATAAAAAAATCAGAAGCCTCAATGAAACATCAGCAAAAAAGTTAAAATTTTTTCGGAGCTTCACATACATTTTACATACATAGCATAATGCATGTATAGCCTTTTCAAAGACCCAGAAAATCTAAAACACAATTGTGTTAAATCGGACAAAAACATTTACACGGTTATCTTGTCGAATTATATTAGTTGATAATAACTTTTAAATTAAAACTCCTTGCAGTCCCGAACTCGCGTTTTTGCGCAAATAAATTCTATAAAAAGGCGGCCAACTGTCAAAATATCAAAATATATGGCACGTTAAATCTAACCAAGGCACCTGCGCGAATGAGTAGCCCTTTTTTAACTTCTAGGTACCATCAGTGTTTTTTTGTACTCGGCAAAGATTTTTCCCGATGTACAAAAACTTTTCGGGACCATCTTTGTACATGTACAAAGACTTTTGGGAAGACAAAAATTGCAAAAAGGGCCTGAAATTCGCAAAAATTTTCGGCGCGAAGCGCCGAAATGAGTAATTGTGTGTTCTATATATACATATGGATAGTTATTTACTTCTATATATCACACAACGTTGTTAAAGTTAAAAGTACTTTAACACAGCCGGACGTTGCGGTACCTGTCTAAATTTTAGGGATTTTAACATTCAATGTAAACGAAGCGTGTGCAATATCTCATACGACGTGTTTACTAACCAGGTTTACTCGACAAAAAACAATTTTAGTGTTGTGTAGTCTGTAAGTGTTTATTAACCGATTTGATAAGCGCGTTGTCAAATAGCCACGGTCTAATGGAGCCGTGTTTAATATTCGTTAACCGAGTGCTTATTAAGCAAGTTTCTAATTGTGATTAAGCATGGCGATTTGGCAGGGATCAAACAAAAGGATGTTTATTAAACGAGGGTGTCTATCCCGTCCCCCTTCTATATGTCTGCTACTATGCGAGTGTTGATTAACGACATTCGACGTTTCATTTAGACATTGGATAGACTAAATAATTATACTGAAACAAAATCATTGTCAATCTCCCAAATTATTCAAACAGTACTTCATGCATCCAACAGATAATTTTTTTTGCATTTTATTCTGGATGAAAAACGGAAAGACGTGATCAATTAATGTGAAAAACGGAAAAACGTGATTAATTAACGTGCTATGCTAGTCCACTAAATTTTCGAGGAGAAAACTATACCAGCTAACATATTTTTGTCGACAAAAAGTTTAGGAAAAAGAATTTTTGGTTAAAATTCGGAATTGAGGTAAAAAATTCACAAGCCTGGAAGGAAGTTAGAAATAATAAAGAAAACAAATAAGCGTGATTCATAGACTATCTTTCCAGGCTAAATAAAAAACTGTATGTGTATAAAATTGAGCCTACCGACTACAGAGAGTAAGAATTTGCAGTAAGATCAAGATTGAAATTTAGAATAAGCAAATAGAAAATTTGGATGATAGAATCGCCTTGTCAAACGAAATTTAATACGATTTACATTAAAATAAATAAACAAGTTTACAAGTAATAAGTGCACGATGAATAGTTTTCATCCATTGCAAATACTAGGTAAAGTTAAGGAACAATCAAAGTACGAAAGCGGTCCATAGAGACAATGCTCACAAACCGAGGTATGTTATTAGGCCTTCTAAGTCGATGCAATATTCGGCATCAATGACGAAAAATCCGTGGCAAAGCGACATATGTTTCAAATTTTCGTCCATACTTTGAGCGGCCTTACAACAAAACAGGCAAACAGCACTATCCAATCATGGCATGATACTAATAGACTAAACAACTATTTCAATTTGTGCTGGCAGAAATACTAGTACTGGTACGAAGAGCCAGTGGCTGATTTAAACCCAGTTTCAAGGGAGCTAAGTGACAGACATGCCGCTAACTACAAATTCCCACTAGACTGACACTAGGGGACCCAGGGGACTATCATTACCAGTGAACGAACAAATATCCTGGCACTGGATATACTAGCAAAACTGATAGTTTTGAAACTTTTGTCCCTGCTGATTCCCACGACAGGCAAAGATCAACCACTGCACAGACACTCTAGGCAACTGTTCGACCGACACCCTTATTTTCATTTACTACAACCATTTGGTCAAGCTATTCAAACCCAGGTGTGACTGAAGGACTCACGGTGACACCCAATCTCGCCAGCTTCCCGTCATTCAAAGTACGGCGCTTTTAAGCCTCACAGGCAGGCAGCAAGGTCTTGGTTTCATTGGACAACACCGTGTATAAACACACACACACACACGTATGCCTGCACGTGGCTGGCGACTCAACCTGTGATGGCATTGACAAACAGATCTACCTTCAACCTCAGCCCCTGAATACTACTACAGACAGTGTAAACATACCCCACTGGGCTTTGTACCAACCCAGGAAAATATGCTGCCTTCACAGTTCTAAGAATCTGATCTTGTGATTTTTTTATCATTTGCTGACCCACGTTTATCAAACAAAATTGGTTTGGTGCACATTCATGGGTTCAATCAGTATGATCAGGGATCTGCAATGGCACTGTCAAACAATTATAGTCATTATATTGTTAAAGGAAAAACACTGCAAATGAGGGATACCAGCACTACAGACCTGTGACTTGCTTTTTGACTGGGTATCAAGAATGACTTCCCCTGAATGTGCTAGGAAAACTGGAACAAAGTTCATCAAACTTCAGCTGTGTTACTATTTCAACTTCAACACTTCAATATACGTTCCCCGACATACCTGATTATGAAAAAAAAACATTGTTCCTTTATAGACACATCTAACTGAACATTTATAGCACGATCAAAACAGATGGCTAAATACAAAAACAACCACAAAAAAAACCCTGTCAGGCCTGAGCAAGGACTATCCGATTCTATTAGATGGACTGTCATTTGACAGGCGGAATGGTACCCATCGTTCACACACTGAGACACATCCCAACTAATCCTCCCATTTCCTGGGCTGACATGACTGTTTCTTGGCGATGTGCTGTTATTATTCTTTGTGTGAGGCAAACGAAGACAAATATGCTGGTTACCGACACTGCTGGCTCATGACCCTCGCGCTTTGGCTCTTGTCCATACTCTCGCGCCTGCTGCCCATAACACCATTGTTCGGTATGCCCCGACATATCGGTGAAAAGGTCGAATCCCGGTAACTGCAAGCAGCTTTGAATATTGGCACGACTGGCATTTACCGCTAACACGGAAGGCCAGGCAAGCTGACGTCTTCATTAATTGCTGCTCGTTGTGGACGGCGATAAGCAGCGTAATTGACAAGACGCGCATCACCTTTTGATGCACTGTTCACTGCAGCTGGTCCAGAAGAAAAAGGCATTTGTTCATAATTAGAAAAACCACACATTGTTACCGCTGACCCAAAAAAAGAGTTATGACGAATGCTTAGGCCTGAAAACAAAAATTTAGATGAGGCAAAAGCTTTAATTTCCTTCTAATAATCAGTCTTTTTCGATAATCAGTCTTTTTCGATTGAAACAGAAACAGATGCCCGACTTTAGAAATTTTTTTCGACTAAGAACTACTGGAGTGGTTAAGGTAATACGCCAAAACTAGAAGAGCAATCAGCAAAAAAATGAGATTGAACCATTTTATATTCCTTGTGCTTAGATTTACAAGTATGAAAGCGCGATAAGTACTATACAAGTCGCAATTTTTTCAGAAATTGAATTTTAGGTAATTTACTATATAATCATCGACCAGAACTTATATTTATGGCACAACTGCTATAAGTACTAAATTCAACGAACAGTTAGAACTCTAATTTAATTTTAAAATTAAATTGAAATCATTACTTTAATTTCAAATAGAAATAAAAATAATCTTTAAATTTGATTCCATAGCGGAGCAACACCTTCTTTGAAAGTCATCAAATTAACAACTTGAAATCTTAGTAATCTGGGGTTTTATTTAGCTTAAAAGCTTGACAAATTGTTATAAATGCTGAAATAGCTTAAAAATTAGCTTAACTCACAGTTTCAGGCCCATGTTAAGCACTTTCATAGAAAAGCTTGGATTTCCATCTATTTTTAATTTCACCAAAACATTTTCCCTTGTATAGATCTCTGAAAGATAGAAGCAATAGACATTTGAAAATGATTTCCATTATGTGCAATTTTCAGACGTTAAGGAATAGAGTGTGACGATGAATTTGATGAAAAATACTTATAAAAATACTTATATGACGGGTGTCCCCTAAAATTCTGGAATTTATGAAATTGAATCTTTGTTTTTTTGAATCCAAAATAAGCCAGCCATGTGATATTTATGCATGTCAAAAGAGCAAGAAAAGGCGAACAAAGCAGGTCCATTTTCAATTTTCTATAAGATAGCTATCCTGAAGCATAAGCACTTATTTGCGGCTTTCTAAAAATAGTCATTGCACAACATTTGTGTCCACGTTCCCGAAAAAAATTTGATACTGTTAATTAATAGACTGATGATCTTGATTTGCCATCTCTCTGCAGAAGCAGGGAAATCAGAATGGCCTTGAATGCCTTTTACAAAATGGATTCTACGGGCACAGACCGGATTCAATCAATAGTCTATAAAATCTCATTTTCGGACATCTAGTGAGAATGTCTTTAGAAATCAATTCGAGGTTTTGAAAAATGGCGACATTTATGACTTTATTGCGCTAATATTGAATATAGTGAAGAAAAACTATGCTCCATACTCGCCTGACAAAGCTTGTACAAATGCAATTAATGGGTGCCTTACTTTGAAGTCTATTTCTCAGCATGGAGTGGCTGCATGAGAAATGCAAATAAGCACATTTATATGCTCTTTTCTTGCTCTTTAGATCCATATACGAGTACCATATGACAATGTTTCTACTTTTGGTTTAAAAATAAGTTACAATTTCAGAAATTCCAGATTTTTAGGGGACACCCGTTAGTATCAATTTTGAAAATTTTTAAGCAATAAAGGCTGTTATACGTCCCGATCGATTAAAATAATAATCTCTAAGACATCAGACAAGCATATTCACATGTACCTGTTCTTTCATTTCCATAGCTTTTGTTTTAAACGCTTCGGCCGAAATAGAAGTCAGATTCACCACTTTTCGTTTTAGGTTATATCGATGCCAATCACTTTTGAAATGATCTCTGTGTAGCTCTGGACTCGCAAACATGACACGACATGTGACACAAGTGTGTCTAAAATCGGTTGGCACACAAGCTGAGCCTTCGTTAATTATTACCGGCTCCACCATTTTTTGATTTATGAACGAATGACTAAAACAAAACACCATTTAAGCATTTAAATCATAGGCAAAAACTATATTCAAGACAATGGCACAATTGAAGCATGCAAACAGATAAAATGTACGATAAAATGGTAATTTACAAAGGGATATAAGTACGCATCATAGAGTGTTATGTATTATGTACACCCCAACCTAAATGATATTTAAGAAATTAAGATCAATGTTTATCAAATGTCTTTTAAACAAAGCAAGATATCGGTTTTGATATAGGTATTCACTACAGATAAAAGCATATATCCAGACATGTAACAGGGGGTTAGGGACATAGATGGGCAACAGCAAAACTCTGGGGTGCAAGATTTTTTAAAGCTAAAAATGGTCTTTAAAATGGTGGTATGGCAGAAAAACACCATTTTTCAACGTTTCTCATCGAGCACTATCCATTGGCATCAAAAAATTACGAAAAAACAAAAAAAAATCATTCCGAAAATTTAATTCTGTGGTGAGAGTATTCGGCCTTCTGAGGGGGTCATACCCCTCACGCCCACGTGTGGTTAGGTTCCCCATCCAAAGTTGGTCGTCCCCAAATCCCCTCCAAAGTCAGAAAATTTTAGACCCCCTCCGTTTTTGGAAAAAATTGCGATTTTTACCCGTTTTTATGTGTTTTTGACCATTTTTAGCCAAAAAATGAAGGCCATTCACCCCCCTTCCAAATGGCCAGGGACCCCTAAACATTTCAAGCCGTTACATGTATGCGTATATCTAACAGTCTTAAGTTCATTACCTAGGTACTGGGTAGGTATTAAACATATATGATAACAAAGACCTTGAGAAGGAAATTTAAGATACCTAACTAGGTGAGACAAAACATGTAGAACAGTTCTGTAATGCGTATTGGTCTTTTATTCATATATAACGAATGAATAAATGAATATTTATCACAAAGTCAGTGCATAGGTGCACAAGGTCAGGGTCGGCAGGGGGGTGAAATGCCAAAAATCTAAAACGGTAAATTTAACGTTCACGATTTTTTGCTGTTTTAATGATCAAAATGGTCAAAATAGCCTATAAAACGTTTTTTCGTGTTAATAACACATTTTAAAAGCATTTTTAGTCCATTTTTACTGCATTATATCACTTTTAACACTGAAAAATGCAAAAATTTATCAATTTTGGGCGCTTTTTGAGTAAAAAGTACTTAAAAGTACTACTCTAGCGCGAAGCGCCGGAAAAATTTTGACATTTTCACTGATTTTGATGTCAAAAATGATGCAGAACAAGACCTGTTTTCTCAAAATCGCCGGACAGTACCGGTCTATCTGACCCCTCAGGGGGTAATACCCCGCTCACCCCCTATGTGCATGTGTGAGTCAGTGCCGCTAATATTCGTATAATATGTATTAGCCGCTAATACTGTGTCAGTAAATAAGTATTATACTAATATATAAACCTGAAGTCGGTCGCGGGAAAAGGTGAAAATCTAGACTCGGATTCGAATTAGTTAAAATTCGGACAATGCATTCGATAGGTAAGTGAAGTAGTAAAACCGCGACATTGTATTAGGAAAGTTCAGTCGGACTCGGACAAATGGGCAAAATTTGGACTATAAAATCAGGACAATGCATTTAATTGAATGAGGTAGGAAATCAGGACAATTCGGTCTGAAATATGTCCTGTCCAACTCGGACTCGGACCAATGGGCACAACCATACATGGGCAGCAACCAAATTCCGGGGGAGGGGTCCGATGGGGCAAAATTGCTAAAAAAAACAGCACCGAAAATTAAATTCTGGGGGGTCTATCAATTTCTGGGGGAGGGATCCGCCTGATTCTCGGAGGGTCCAGCCACACCACCCCCGATGCCAATGTGTGGGCACAACCCAGACAATAAAATAAGGATAGGGGTCAACCTGCCACGGGAATAATATGATGATGATTATTATGATGTTGATTATGATGATGGTGCTATGATGAAAATATTCTTTAAGCGTGATATGCAGATTTTTTCCGATTTCAAAGGCCTAAAAGTCGACCTATGTAAGCAGCCATATATCCATCTACATAACTGTGAGTAATACCGTCCTGAGCGCCCTAAAATTCTAATTTATCTAACACTTAATCTAAGCCTAAGAAAAATATAAAGAGAAAACCGACTTACAGGTAAACGTCGGAACTGCCTATTTTTAAGCACTGTCGAACTGTAACTTAAAGGCCCTTAATATTGGACGAATTTTCACAAAGTTTTTTCCACCGTTTTCCCAAAATATTTCGGATTTTACTGCAAAAATCGCCGTTTTCGTGATTTAGCACTAGTAGGTACCTAAAAATCATTCTTTGAAATTTTTCGCCAAAAATACTTTTCCGTGCCATTTCCGGTATGCCTATGTCAAATTCACTAATCGTTTTGCTTAGATCGTTCTTAGACGTGACTTGCAAATTCATGCCAAATTTTTATCCAAATGCCTAAAAGTCGGCCGAAACAGCTACATATCCACTCCACCTGACCGTAATACGGACCTATGTATGCACCTAAAATTCTACTTTATTTAAAACTAAGCCAAAGCCTAAGAAAAATATAAAGAGAAAACCAACTTATGGGATAAATGTCAAAACTGCCTATTCTTAAGCACTGTTGAACTTAAATACCCTTAATATTGGATAAGACGGATTTATATTCTGAAGTGAGAAATAAATAAATAACAAATACCCCTTCATTCTGAAAACCATACTATCGCTACGGACAAAAAGACTCATCGACTTGAATTTTAGATAGGTAACAATGATAAATAAATTACAATAGATGCTTTAACCATAATAAAAATAATATTTTATTCAGATAAACGCAATGCTAAAATGCTCTAAGAAAAGACGGACAATACAAAATCTACCACAAATGCGAAAAACACGGACACACAACACAGGCAATGATCAATTGCGCTTTATTGTGAACTATTAAAAAATTACTGAAATCAACCTTTTTCAAATTTCTCCCAAATGTTTATTAAAAAATTACTGAAATCAACCTTTTTCAAATTTCTCTCAATTCACATCATTGAAGAATTATAATTCAACGCAACGACAGAGAATGTTGGTCAAAATATCTGAAAACCGTTGCGCAAATTTATGTGAAACAGACTAACGTAATAAGATCCATGCATGATCTTTAGGTGAGGAGGGTTTTACTCCCCAGAAAAATTTTTAGCCCCCCCGGATTTGCAATTTTTTAAAACTTCCCAAAAAATTTTTTGACAATCCGTAAAAAAGGTGCTTTTTAAGTGTTTTTAGCTATTTATTTGCTCAAAAGTGTCGTATTTTCGGCGCTTCGCGCCATGTGCTTATGTTTTGACTATACTTTGGTGGATTTATTCGACTTTTTGATTTTTTTCCGACGTTTTCTTATGTTTTCATGCTGCAGAAAGATGGAGCATCGTCAGGAACGGTGAAAAAAAGACATTTTTGACGCGTACCCACCATTTTTATGCCAAAAAAGACACTTTAAAATTTCACCTCCAACAGAATTTTCATGCTGTGCATGTCTTCATATAACTCGCTATGGAACTCGGACAGTATTCAAGGAAAATAGCTCATTTTCATCTATTTTAGCTTGACTTTCGATCGTTTGTGAGGTTTTTTGAGCTTCGATGTAAGCTTCGTTCTTCAAGCTGTCTGGAAACAGGATGGGATCAATGCGATTGCCACGTTTTTTAGCTCTTTGATAGTCCGCGCTAAGAATACGCTCCGTTTCTTCTAATTTGTCGCCCGAAGGCGAGCCGGCGAGCAAATGCTTTAATTTTCCACCGGAGAGTCGATTAAGTCTAAAATGATGTTTTAGGGAAATGTTTTATAAAGAAACTGAGCGTTTTCTTCGAAATCACGCCGCTAGGCGGTCAAAAATTCGACAGGGAGATCAGAAAAAAAGAAAAATCGAAGTAATATACTCGTACATATAACAAAATTTTCAAATGCTTTTCATAACCAAAATTTCAGATTCTTTGTGTCCAAATGTCGCTGTTTTCTTTATATAATAAAACTTAATAAAATCCAAGAAAACACGACTAAAACATAATGAAAAATGACACAGGTATATGTACTTTCAGTCCAAAATCTTCGTAGGCAGGTAGGTACATTAAGGTTACGTCACCTACAGAGTAAGTTCTAGTTACATTATTTATGCAGAAATTAGGGACAGAATGTCGTCATCGACGTCTGAAGACCAAATTCAACTTTCCCTAACTTCCTGTTTAGGGCCGCTTTGCATTTGCACAAACAGCATAAATACAGTGCCGCTCAGAAGTTTAGGCACCCCTTAGCAGAATCGCATTTTAGCATGTATTATCTGTTTCTCTGCACTAATATGAATAAAACGCACTTGACACACTTGGAGTGACTTTTATTTAAATTCTGGACATAATTTCATGCATTTACATAATTCAGAAATCAGTAGGACCACCTTTTGCATCAACAGTAGTGTGGAAAAGCATATACACAAAATAAGCTATTTCTTAAAATTTTTCACGTCCAACGAACTTCAAAAATTCATCAGCTTTGTTTTCGGTCTTCTTTTTGATTTTGAATTAAAGTCTTCTTTAATCAATGTCTATATCATAAGATAGCTTGAAATTTCAACCAGAATTCATACATTTGATTTGAAACACGTGTCAATTAATGTATTCATTTCTTAAGTAAAATATGCCATTGTCACGAATGCACTTCTTCATGTTTTAAATTGTTTTTTCATAGTGACATCCATTTTGTATGGATTTCTGCTAAGCGTTCTAGACTTGATAGGACATTATATGTTCTTCTAGAAAATTAAAGTAGATTTGCTGTAAATTTAGGCTATTTATGGACGCGAACCAAACGATGCGTATCATCAGTGCCGAAAACACAAAAGCATACATGGACAAACCGTGCACCTTCATTCAACCCGGTATCAATGGGAAACGGGTCGGTATCAATGGAGAGAGCTGCCGGTATCAATGGAAAATTGGGAAATTCTGAACAAATAGAAGAAAAACGATGGAAATTCACAAAAATGACTTCAAAATCAGTCAATCAACTAGAAAATGGAATATAAATCCAGGAAAATGCGTGAAAACCATTTGAAAATCAGCTAATCAAGCAATCAATCAATGACTAACCAACCAATAATCAGTCAAACAATCAATAATTAACCAATTAACCACTAATCAACCAATCAACCGACCAAGCAAACATTCAGTGCAAGGACAACCAACCAAATAATTGGGCAGCCGGTATCAATGGGGAGACCGGCCTTTGTCCATGTAAGCACAAAAGTACTAAAATGGACCCACCAGTCCGTTTAAATATTATTTGTATATTTGTCGGGTCACTGAGGAACAACAATTCTTGACTTTTGTGAAAACTAATTAAATCTTGATTCATCCATTATCCCTCAGAAGCTAATTTAAGTGACTAAACATGAATAAAAATAATGAAATTCTTATCAGAATAACATATCCATTTTTTGCTCTTTTACATTCAAAGAATTTATTGGAGCGCAAAACAAATACGATATTTCGATTTTTCGCCTAAGAAAATACCAAGGAACTGATCGCGCATGTTGGCAACCGAATGAGAAATTTATTAGATCGCTGAAACAATACAGCATCACATAAACTGTAGGAGTGCTTAAACTTTTGAGCGGCACTGTATATATCAGGGGGTCAATCGGAAATTCTATTATCTATAAAATTAGAAAAACGCTGACAGTATATTTTTTGGGCAGAGATATCATAATATGGTGAATAACAAACGGCCGATCTCGTAACCAGATTAACTAGATTCTTCTTGCTTGTATAAACGACATACAAGTGTGATATAATATGGATAACAAATAACCAGGCCCGTAGTCAGATTTTATTTAGGGAGGGGGGCAAAAAGTTTTGAAAGTCAGATATCTTGAGAACCATTAGGGGGTAGTCAAAAAATAAGGGCATTTTTGGACGTTTCCCGACGAGTTCTACGCAATAAAGAAGAAAAATTTCAAAAAAATTTTAAACATTTTTAAGTTCATTTCATACTCAAACACAAAAATGTATCGCTTAAACTATCTGCTGAATTGATTTCTTATCGTCCAGTCCATAAAAAATGTCCTTACTTTTCGTATTTGTACTCGATCTTTGTGCTCTGCAAAGAATAACAACCAGAAAATAAAGGACCGGAAATATTTGACATTATGTTTAACTCAAATTTGAATGGTTTGAAAGACTAAAACTACAAATTTTTGCGTTTACTAGCTCCAAAGTACGCAGAAAACCTGTTTTGTTGACCCTTTAATGTACATCGAGAATTTTTCATTTCTTTCATCAGGAGACTTGTGTGAGAATTTTTTTTTCGGTGGGGAATGGGGCTTGCCCCTACCCCCTTGGCAACGGGTCTTCGGATAATCTTTCAAATAGTCAAGAATATAAAAATCATAACTGCCGCCCCGCTCCTTTTGATACGGTTTCAATTACCTATCAGAGATTTCAAAAGGCACAGCAGGAGGATCGAGCCGGATTTTTCCATGAACCAACGGCAAATCATCTTCATCTACAACCGGTCTCTCCTTCAGATTGCCTTGCAGGTAATACATTTCGCCCAAATCGTCTTTCAAGTAAGCGTTGCCTCGGGCATCTTCGCGAACACGAGGGTCAGCTAGAATGGAATTAGTAAGTACCGGACCGTATTAGGGCAAGGGGCGGGGAGGCGGCCACCCCTTTCGACAAAAATAAAATTTCTGCTGGGTAAAAATAATGCACAAAAAGATGGAAAAATTGCATGTCTTTGACACGAAATCTTTCAAATTTTCGGCGCTTCGCGCCATAATGGATAGAAAAAACGTCGAAAAATGCGGTTTTTACCGCCAATTTTTACGAAGCTTCCAAGATATAAAAACCCAAATTATCTTGGGTACACCTCACCCTTGGCTGGATCCTGGATATGGGCCTGAGTATAAATGTACAGTGGCCCGTAAAAAAGGCTACATTCCGATTCAAAAGGTCATAACTTTGGCTAATGTGAACGAGGCTTTAGAACTGGCTGCTCTAGATAGATAAAAGTGCCTTCTTTTGAACCGAATAAAAAATTTTGGCCGGATGACAATTGCTTAAGCCTTAGAGCCAATTCTTTACACCCTACTTTAGTATTGTTTAAACGCTAATAGCGTAATTGGTCCTGCCATCAATTCGCATCCTTTTTCGACGATATCTTGAAATTTTTGCACTCAGTAGGACGTGTATTTACTCAGGGAGGTTACAAAATGTGCTAATTAATTTTCGTGACAGGACATTTTGTCAAAAATGTTAAAACAAGAATGCTAACATACGCAGTATAACAAATTTTTGTAGATATTTTATATAAATATATTTTTAAACATACACATTTTTACATACTGCCAGTGTGTGACCTACAACCGGCATGCAGTCCTAAACAGTGTTTTTTTTGTGCAAGATACCTTTTTATATGTACAAAAATGGTATCCAAAAGTCTTTGAACATTTTGTACATACATGCAAATTTTTGTGTACTATTATAGTATGGTACAGTAGCGATTTAGTGTGGTAAAACAGCAGTTTTCGACCTTCGGTAGCATATCTTAGCTAATTCCTGGGTTTCTGAATATTTGACATTTTTTCCATTCTAAATGCAAATTCTACTATTTTAAATATATAGGACAGACAATTACTGATGCGCCGAAAATTTTCGGAATTTTACACCTTTTTACAGTTTTTGTCTCTCCAAAAATCTTTGTGCATGTACAAAGACAGTCCTGAAAAGTCTCTGTACATTATGAAAAATCTTTGCCGAATACAAAAAACCGTGGTCCTAAATGTGATAATTCGGCCTGGATATAGTTCATAAGATTATTTGCCGCGAAGCGCCGAAATTTTTATGAGCTTTTGATGAAATTTACACATAAAACTTGACTGAGAAAGCCAAACAACTTGTACTACAAAATCAGAAATATTACAGATATTGTAATATGTCAATTAAATCTTGTAATAAGCACTACTGTGCTTAGAAATCCAATGCAACATCAGGATAAATTAGTCAATTTTATCTTTGAACGGCTAAATGTGCTGACTTATTGAATAGTACTTGTTTTGCATAAAATTTTTAAAAACAGTAAAAATGGATACAAAAGATATTTGAATCTGCATAAAGATGCCTAGATTACACAAAAATTGATTTTTGAGTGTTTAATGCCTCTGCTTCAATCTAAATACAGTATATTAGCGATATTTTGCGCGAAGCGCCGAAAATTTTTTGAAATTTCCTAAAAAAATACTGAAAAACGATATAATTAATATCACTTTGTCCAAGAAAGTATTTTAACAATGTGATACAGTGCACAAACTCAGGGGCTTAAACAATATAAAACTGAGGTGTAAACAAATTGATGCAGCGCACGAGCCGCTGGCAACTGGCAAAAATGTTTAACACGATTCAAAGACAGACATGTTCACCAATTTAGTGCAGCTGGTCCTATAGTTTTATGTTCACAACAGTCAAAATTATGACCTACTAAATCGGAATGTAGCCTGTTTTATGGGGGCCACCCTAAACAAGCAAGAGTCATTTAATAACATTTAATTACATACCATGAAAAATTTCCGACCATTTTTATTTCATTTCGCAAGAAATCCATTTGAAATGCATTATAGTAAAAGATAAAAGATCGAATTTCTGAAAGCATAATAACGTTGCGTTTTAAGAAAATAAAATGAAAGCGCCTATGCCAGCAGCTTTCATTGTGCAGAGAATCATTAGACAATCGCCTTTTTGAATAGAAAAATATATACAGAATGAGTGACCATACATGATCTGGGGTTGAGGGCGGGGTTTTAGCCTCTCATCCCTAGAAAAATGTTCACCCTTTTCCAGATTTCACGATTGTTCTAAAGTTTACGAAAATTTCCATAAAAATTAGTAGAAAAGAAACTTTTTAAGCGTTTTTAGCGATTACCTAAATATTTGCTCAAAAGCGTCAATCTTTCGGCGCTTCGCACCGTATACTCATGTTTTGACTATATTTTGTTCGATTTTTTGTTATTTTAAATCTTCTGTTTTTATACTCTAGAAAGATAGAGCATCGTCAAAAGCGCAGAAACGCCGGAAAACGACCTTCTAGACGCGTACCCTCCATTTTTGGGCTCGAAAAGGCACCTTAAAATAATCTTCCCAAAATTCCCATGCTTAGCTTAGCATGTCTGTGAGTGACCCAAAAATGGTTATAACATGTTTTGATTATAAGCTATGCTAAACATATCGCAAAATCGTCAACGTTTTCTGAAAAAGCAAATATTGGACAACAAAAATATAAATCTTCATTGAGCCACCTCAGCGTTTGTTTTTCTTATTTATACTTTTGTAAACACCACTTTTTTGTACATTACAACGTAAAAACTTAGCAAGTAGCAACGCTCATTACTGAATTACTGCTTTAAACGTCATTGAAAATTGTTTCTTTGAATAGATATAAAAGCGTCTATGTTCTTAGATCCTAGATTATCAAAATTACTGTTCATTAGTCTAGTTTTGTGAGTTTTCCATCATGAAAACTTTAATTGCGTTTGTATTCTACAAAAAAATATGCGTTTACAAAAATTTGTTGCATTGAACGGCTGGAAAATCAAAGTCTTAAATTAGAGATCCATTAATCACAGGTTTTTCCATCAAATCATTCAAACCCCAAAACTCCAAGACACTCAATGAAACTTTACAATTTTGTTGCCATTTTGTTGCTCTGTCAGAAAATGTTTGCCATTTTTAGATATCTTGCGTAACCATAGCATTCTTGCACACAGGGGGTGAGGGGGTATTATCCCCTGAAGAGTCAGCCGGACAGGTACTGTCCGGCGATTTTGAGGTGGTGGAACGTTTTTTTGCATCAGTTTTAAGGTCAAATGCACTGAAAATGTCAAAAATTTTCCGGCGCTTCGCGCCAGATTAGTACTTTCAAGTACTTTTCACTCAAAAAGCGCCCAAAATTGATAAATGTTTGCATTTTTTAGTGTTACAAGTGATATAATGCAGTCAAAATGGACTAAAAATGCTCTTAAAATGCGATATTACCACGAAAAAACGCTTTATAGGCTATTTTGACCATTTTGGTCGTTAAAACAGCAAAAATCGTGAACGTCAAATTAACTGTTTTGGATTTTTGGGATTTCAACCCCTGCCGACCCTGACCTAGTGACCCATGAACCATGGTTACGATTAAAACATTTTATACCCTTTTTTGGGCCACTCTATATGTATCACGTTGTACAAGAGAAGTAAAGCGATTTCGAAGAAATGAGGAAAGATCATAAAAAACTAGCCGCAGCCAAACAAGAAAAAGGCCTGAGCTACATAAAACCGATTATATTTCTAAATGAAAAGATGGTAGTTCGAATGAAAATGCGGATTAAAAATAAACATAGAATTTCTTATAAAAAAATCATTAAAAAATAATTGTCGCCTAACGCTAATTTAAACAAATGCTTAGGGAAAAGCTTATTACACAAGAGCTGTTCCCGACACAAAGCGGAGTCCAAAGCAGCGTCATAGTCTATGCCTAAAACGCGCAATCCGCTTATTTTTTGCTCCAGCATAAGAGCCACTTTAGCTATGTCGGTCACATGATTTAGGCCGTCCAAACGAAGGAATTTCAACTTCCTGAACCAGATACATATTTACAAAAGAAAGGTGAAACCAGTGTTTTTTGTACAATGTCCGTTTGTACGTGTACAAAGAGGGTTCCCAAAAGTCTGTGTACATTTTGTACAAATTTTCGGGTGCTAAAATATGGAACAGTAGCACTTTAAGTGCGATAAAACAGGATTTGTCGACTTTTGGTAGTGTATTTTAGCTCATTTCCGAGTTTCTGACGACAAAAAATACAAAGAATTGTTTCGAAACGGCGCGAAGCGCCGAAAAATTTGACATTCATTCTTTCTAAATACAATTTATGCCATTATAAAGATATATAAAACACATGATTACTCATTCCGGCGCGAAACGCCAAATTGTTTTACGACATTTATATATTTTCACAGTTTTTGTCATCCAAAAAAATCTTTGTATGTACATGTACAAAGACGGTCCTGAAAAGTCTTTGCACATCAAGAAACATCTTTGCCGAATACGAAAAAACAGTGGGCGGAACGTCAGTATTTGGTTTTCAATTACGATTTTTAACAGCTCAACAATTCGGGCCTTGGTTGACCGTCTACTTTTCACAGTAAATCAGCCTTATTTTTGCTTTTTAAAAAAGAGAAACCAATAAAAAACTCTTAAAAGGCAAGCATTTGTCCAATACATATAACTTTTATTTCATGAATCGGATGTTATTTCTTGAATCGGATGGCTAAACGGCACCTTGCCTCTACTAAATATGTTACGACCATAGATGATGTTGGTGGGTTTGGGCATGTTTCATTCCCATAAATTAAATTTTTTCAACCCCGGCATTCGCGATTTTCCAAAAACATTTGTAAAAATACTGCAGTTTCAAGCTTCTTTAGCTATGTGTCTAAAGTAAAATTTCCCGCCATTTACTTATTTTTTGACTACATTGTGTTCAATTTATTCTATTTTTTTTAATTTCTTTATTTTGCTGACGTTCTAGAACGAGAGAGCATCGTGAGAAATATGTACCAACAAACAATTTTTTTGATGCGTACCCACTAGACATGCACAGCATGAGAATTTTAGAGGGATGGGAAGAAGTGAATTTTTAACGTGCCATTTTCCGGCCCAAAAATAGTGGAACGTGTCAAAAACATCGTTTTCCGGAATTTCTGACAATAAACATAAAAACAAAAAAAATTTCGAGAGAAAAATCAAAAAAAAACCACACAAATTGAACAAAATTATGAGTATATGGCGCGAAGTACCGTCAACACTTTTGAGCAAACAGATAACTAAAAACGCTTTGAAAAATCACCTTTTCTGCGAATTTCCAGGGAATTTTCAGAAACTGTGGACAATGGCTAATTCTGTAGGGGAGGGGGTGAAAAAATTCCTGTGGGGTTAACATTTTTTTGCGGAGGGAAGGCTTTGAAAACCCTCAACCCCAGATCATATATGATATCCACCGTATTAATTCCAAAAAGGCACTTCAAAAGAATTTTTTGGTTTCATCTCACCTTCCCATAATTCTCAAGCTGTGCATGTGTGATTATGACCCTTGTTAAATAAAAATAAACAGTGTTACTTCGCCTAATCAATATGACAGTCTGTTATACGCAGGATAATTAATTATACTAGCAAAAATATCATAGCTGCCTAGTGAAAAATAACAATGAACGGACTAAAACGAAAGATACAAACTTCTATTTTTTTGAAGATTTTACCGTGTTTTTGCCCGTCCACAGGACGGAGAAAACAAAAAATCGGACTGGGAGAAGGGGTCATTTGGACGGATGTTTTGTACAGTAAAGCCAAGCTGGCCACTGGTTCCCCAAAATGAAATTCCCAGGTTTTTCCGGGTTTCCCGGGTGATTTATGAACAATTTCCCGGTTTAAAATCATGCTTTAAACACATACTGTACACGCAGAAGTGTCATGATTAGAACATGAAAAAGGATAAGGCACAAGCAACTTTTAATCAAACAAATGCAAATACTATACGAAACGTTTTGGACCAATCATAATTTCTTTTTCAATGATGCTAACGAGATGTCGATAGCAGTTCTCACAGCCTATAATATAGTACAGTAGCGATTTTAGTGTGGCAAAACAGGGTTTTCGATCTTTGGTAGTGTATTTAAGGTAATTTTTGGGTTTCTCACGCCAAAAATTACTAAAAATTGATTCAAAACGGCGCGAAGCGCCAAAAAATTTGGCACTTTTCCATTCTAAATGCAAATTCTGCCATTTTAAAGATATATAGGATCAGTGGCGGATCTAGAATTTTCTTAAGGGGGGGGGCGGTATCACAACTTTTCCAGAAAAGTCAAAAATAGGTCCGAAAATTTGCTCTTAATGCGCAAAATGGCGGTTTTTTCGGTGTTTTACATTGTATACTTTTACATAACATTACCTGACGCAAATTTTTTTCTAAAAATTTTAAAATGTTAGACAATTTTGTGCGAAAAAAATCATTAAATTTCTTTGACTTTAACAAAAATCTGGCGTGACGCGCCGAAAAATTTGTGAAATCAAGGCGGATAGACGTCTAGAAGCATGATTTACTGCTTGATTTCCTGTATTTATAGCATTTGATGCGAAACATCGAAATTTTTAATTGAAAATAGAAGAAAACTATGCAAAAATAGATGTTAAAATTGTTTTGAAACCTACATGAACAGAAAATAGCTTCCAGGCAGTGTTTTTTCGTACAAGCTCCGTTTGTACATATACAAAGATGGTCCCTAAAAGTCTTTGTACATTTTGTACACACAAATTCTTGGATACTATGATATAGTACGGTAGCGACTTTAGTGTGATAAAAACAGAGTTGTTCGACCTTTGGTAATGTATTTTGGCTAATTTCTGGTTTCATGAGGGCAAAAATCATCAAGAATCGTCTTAAAACGGCGCGAAGCGCCGAAAAATTCGAAATTTTTCCTTTCGAAATGCGATTTCTGCCATTATAAAGATATATAGGACACAAAATTACTCATTACGGCGCGAAGCGCCGAAAATTTTTGCTTCAGACCTTTTTCGCGGTTTCCGTCTTCCCGAAAATCGTTGTACATCTACAAAGACGGTCCCGAAAAGTCTTTGTACATCGGGAAAAATCTTTTTCCCGGATACAAAAAAAACGTGCTTCCATGTCGCCAATAAAGTGAATAAATGTCATTAATAGGTATCATCCGGCGCGTAGCGCCGGAAAAATTTGAGAAGTTATGGTCACTGACGGCCAAAAATCATTGCAAATTGCTTATCCATTCTTTATCTCGCCAAATATTTTTGACCAATGGGAGGGGAGGCGACCGCACCCCCACCGCCCCCACTTAAATCCGCCCCTGCATATGACAAACAATTACTCATATCAGCGCAAAGCGCCGAAAATTTTTGAGAATTTTACATCTTTTTACAGTTTTTGTCTTCCAAAAATCTTCCCAAAAACAGAGTTGTTCGACTTTTGATAGGGTATTTTAGCTAATTTCTGAGTCTCTAAGGGCAAAAATCACTAAGAATCGTCTTAAAACGGCGCGAAGCGCCGAAAAATTTCACATTCTTCCCTTTGAAATGCAATCTCTGCCATTATAAAGATATATAGAACACACAATTATTCATTTCGGCGCTAAGCGCCGAAAATTTTTGCGAATTTCAGACCTTTTTGCAATTTTATTCTCCCCAAAAATCTTTGTACATGTACAAAGACGGACCCGAAAAGTCTTTGTACATTGGGAAAAATCTTTGCCGAGTACAAAAAGACACTGTTGCAAAAACGTCTTAGCGAACAATAGAACAAATAGCTACTAGCTATATCAAACAAAGAGAATACACAAATAGCAATCAACGATGTGACGATGTGACAATGGGCGAGAAGAAAAACGGAAATAAATGCTACATGATAAAATATAAAAACACGTAAACTAGTATGATACTAAAAGCGATAAAAATGTAACATTGTACTATTAATTCAATATTTTTGGCCTCCAAAAACTGAGTTCAAACTAAATTTCTTGTCGAAAATCCCAGGTTTTTCCTGAGTTTCCCGGGTGCCAAAAAAATTCCAGGGCTTTTCCCGGATTCCCGGGTGAGTGGCCACCCTGTAAAGCCTAAAAATCCCACTTTTGGACTTAGATAACGACTTTTAAACTGGACGTCATACAAAGGCATAGGGAGGGGTAAGGGCGAGGGGTCCCCCTCTTCAGATTTTCAAAAATCGGGTACTGTCAGGCGATTTTGGTGGATAATAAGTTGCTGGTGGAAATATTTCAATTTTATAGTGAAAAATACAGGTCAGTTAACTGAAAGTTCAATCAATCCGGTCAATTTATTGCAAAACTATTAATATTTCCATAGTTTTACACTTTTTGTCAATTGTTTGTCACATAGTAGTGAATTATCCGCTTAATACGTTGTTTAAAATAAGCATTTTTTCGGTAAAATATATTTTAGAACTGAATTAATCTACGTTCTTACCTTAGAAATAAAATTTTTATATGCTTAAGTAGACCTTATAAAAACGCATGTAACGAACTACGTTTACAATAGAAAAGGTTTAAATTCCGATGGATAAGCATAAGCCAGGAAGATCAAAGTTCGAAGATGGAGAGTCAATTTTCAAGCTGGGGATTGGACAACCACTTTTTGAACCAGAACAACTACCTTTTATTTCGAAGATTTGACCGGGAGAACTATTGACCATTGCCCAGCTATGATTACCTACTCTGCTGAATTGTATTAAAATTATTAAAAACCTAGCTTACTCGGTATCTGAGATAAAAATTCTAGATCCTACCCCATCCTGACCCCAATTCAAAAATTTATCTTATCTAGTTTAATTTTATTTTTGTAATCGCAATCGCGAAGTACTAGAAACTAACTTCAAGCAGGACAATCCACTGAGACCATGAGCGGATATTCGCTTGCAATTCGACAGATCAAGAAATTCGAGCGAGTTCTCGAATTGATTCATTCGCGACAAACACCAATCGGTCATGTATTGGCAATCAGCCAGATTCAAGTAGCGCAGCTTCTTCAGTCGGACTGAAATCAGAACGTAGGGCTGAGAGCAACCATCCCTTTCAAGCAAACTCCAGCTCAATATGATGCTTGCAAATTATGTTTGAATAATACGGAGAACGCGACTTTAAGGTTATCACAAACTGGCGTTCATTTCATTTTACTAAACTCATATTTTAATTTATTATTACTTTATTTTACTTTTTATTTTAGTATACTTTCCTTTAATTATATGATCAGAAACAAATTACAATGAAATTATACAAATACATAACAGCGAAAATCTCATCCGCTTTCTGCGATTCAAATTTATCAGAGAAAAAGAAAATAAGGCTGACTATGTATGTAAACTAAATTAAGGCTTCTTAAAGTTCACTTTATATAGACGAATATTGAATTTTATTAAAATGCTATTTCGAAAAAAATCGGATGCCCGAAGATCAGCCGTTTTATGCAACGAATGACAACACCAGTTTGTTCGCAAGTCAAATTATATAGTCTGATGTAATTTCGACTGATGCAATATATGTCTCATTCCATTCTTCTTACGGCATATTTTTAAGAAGGCTTTTCTGATCCGTACTTTTCGTCGAAACTAGAGGTGTGCCAGGCCAGGCCCAGTGGGCCCGTAAAAACTAAAAAATAATGAAAATAGGATAAAATAATCTTTTTATCGAATTTTACAACGCAATATTCATTTATTAACAAAGACTAAGCTAAATTACGTTAAAAATTAAGCATAGACTGTTGTTGTGTTCCGTTTCAGGTAATCCGATACCTAAACCTTGAGTGGACATTGAAACAATTTGATATATTTTTGTAAAATTTAGCATAATTAACGATTTTTATTACGAAAACGAGCACGTTTGATCGAATATTTTTTAGACAAAAGCATTTAAAATGCTGAGGACTCGCTCGAGTATCTGTAAAAATGTTTAATCAATCGGTGTGTTCTCATACACGCTAGGTTATGGCAAGCTATTTTACCATAAAATTTGCTGTCACATGCGATTTTTCTTATTTTGGGCGCTGGATCACTGTCTAGTGTCTTCATTTCGAAATGGTTCACTAATGTTATGTATGGTTCCTGGTTGAGTTTCATTTATAGCTTTTACGCTATTTAAATATTGATAATGCGCGTTCCTCTTAACAAGTGATTTTCGATCCATATAAACATTTTTTCGCTCCTTTAATTTTCCGTTCATATTCTGGAAAGAAGTATTTTATGCATGCATTTTGAGTCCAAAGACCATTTTCTGCATCATTTTTGAGGACAAAAGCTGTGAGAAATAATGTCAACATTTTATTGGATTAATAATTTTAGGTGCTGATTACCCATAAAGCGCCCAACAATGTGTCTAAAAGGTCTGAAAACCTGGATTTCTCAACAAATTGATGCATTTAAATATTTCATGCAATATAACGCAGTCAAAAAATCGACTAAAAATGCTTGAAAATGCGATATTACCACGCAAAAGCGTAATATATAGGCTATTTCGACCATTTTCGTCATTTGAGTAGCAAGAAAAGCATAAAATTTTATCCCAGTGCGGACCCTGACCTTGCGCATTTATGCCCCCCCTCCCCTCCGATGAAATATGGCCACTATTCTATAATTGCAACCATACATGTAAGAGGGGATTGGAGGGATCCCCCACCCAAAGTCAGCCGCCCTCCCATCTCCCCAAAGCCAAAAATTTTTGACCCCCCCCCCCGTTTTCTATAAAAATCAAATTTTTTGGCAGTTTTTCGGTGTTTTTCAGCCGTTTTTGACCAAAAATTAGTGGTCATTCATCCCTCCAATGGCCAAGGAGCCCACCCAAAATTTCGAGCCGTTACATGCATGATTGCAAGCATGCATGTAACGGTTCGAAATTTCAAATAAGTGTCCTCGGCCATTTTTAGGGAAGATGACTACAAATTTTGGCCAAAAGTAGCAGAAAAGAGCACCTAAATAATGGCCAGAAAACGCAACTTTCCTCCGAAAATTCAGAAAATCGGGGGAGTGGTCAAAAATTTTCTGATCCTGTGAGATAAAGGAAGGACCAACTTTAAGTGGGGGATCTCCCCACCTCCTGTTGCATGTCTGCCACATAGCAACATCGTTCAACGGTCTAGACAATCCAGCGTTAAGCGCTTAAAATTTGAAGCTTTTTAACAAATTCAATATTCGAGTAAATATTTAGGTAAATCTTTACCCAGATGATCAAAGGCCTCGTACATCAAATGGGTTTTGGGAGCGTCAATAGCTTCGATGTATAAACCTGGGCAGATAATATTCTACGTAATAAATACGAAAGAGTTAAAGAAAATTATGTATGTAGCTGCAGAAAGCATAACCATTAATAATGGCAAGTCTTTTTGATGACAAAAGGGAGAAAAGAGAAAGGGAAAAAGAAATTCAAAGAAAAAAGAAAAGAATAAATAATTACAAAAATAAGACTAAATAAAATATAAAGCATGATTTTTAGTAAAAGGATTGCGAAAAGAAGCGAGAAATATGTACAAATTATGTATGCATTTTACCTAAAAATAATTTTAGTATCGGACATTATAGTGCTTACGAAGGCTGTAGACTTAAAACGAAAAGCGGAGAAATAAGTGGGGAATAAATAAAGAAAAGGAAAACATAACACTGCAAGAAAAACGGAAAATAGAAATAGAAAACAAAATACGAGAATGTAGTTAAAAACATTCTCGTTGTGATAAGAAAAACAGAAAATCAACATTCGACTAAATACATATGCCGGGAAATCTTTACCCAATTGACCTTATAAGATCAATAGTTAAACATTCGAATTCGTTTCAAGCGACTGTTAATTGAAAAAATATTCCAGCTTATTCTTAATTAGGAAACGTTTTAGTCTAGTACATTTATTTTTCATATAGAGCAAAGCAACATTATTCAAAATTTCTGACTTCGTGAAACATTCGTCTTTTAATTTTTACTCCGTCTGTTCACAACCACCAGGGACTCTAAAGTTTGACATTTAATAAATATTTTCTAAATGCTTGTCATTTAAATCTTTATCAGATTTTACTTAGTGTTCATCGTTCGGAACCCGATTTGGGCGCAGCAGAGGGAATGCAATGATGCATGCTGCTACAAGGGAGATAAGAAAATTCTTACGCACGGTCAACAATTTAATTTTTCATTTTATTCCTTTTTCCATTCCCAATTAGCAATCAGGAGATCGAACATTCCTAAAAAATTTTGTGCAGTAAATATAAACATTAAATAACTTTTAAGATCTACATAAGTGTATATACTTTTTAAACAGGAAATCCGAATTGTGAAAGTTTTTACATTAATTTTGTCAGAAATAATTCGCGGATTCAGCGGAAAGCGTCAGAAAATTTTGGGTTATCTACATGAAAACTGAAAATGGTGTTTTGGTTGTCATGCTGATGCATTTTGAGAATTTCTAATTTCTTTTCTTTTGAAACCCTAGTAAAAAAGTGTTTCTTTATTTCAAGGATACGCCCTAGATTTGAGCCTGCTAATCATTTATCATCACATCCTGCTTCATTCATTATTGCCATAAAATAGTTGCATGCATACCTGGAATACGTGAATCGGGAAGCACGTAGTCGCCCTTGTCATTCATCTGATGCCAAGTCTCATCTCCAACAAACTTTACAGCAGCTGATCTATTTATTAAGAAATGTGCAGCAGCCAAATCAGCGCCCAAAGTAATCTGGCGTTCGGGAATAAGCCTATAATCCAAAAAATGATAAAAATCGGACACTATTAGGGCATTTGATAGTACGACTGAATCTGTTTGAAGTTTCCAAATCAATAAACTTTTATGCAAATAAAAGGGTACCGATTTGGGGGAAACAAGGAGCGAGTTAAATACGCACAAAATTATATACAAACGCTGACCAGCCTTACATGCACATTGTCAAAAGTTCTGGGAGGGTAAATGAGTAATTTTGTTGTAATTTAATGTCTTATTTTCGTTTCAGGATTTCTACTGCCCGTTATACTGTTTCATGACGAGGATTGAAATTGCTAACAACACTTGCAAAAACTGGAAAAAAAAATTTTCTCTTCTATAACTCCCAAAAATCCGGTTCGGCTCGTGAATTTCAAGAAAAACATAATTCTGATGTAATGTAATGTAATGTAATGTAATTTACTGTAGCCAGTGATAAACAACATACTGTACACAAAAGTTTAAACAGGTACAACGGCACAATATAAAACGAAACTGTCCAGTAATGAAAAACGATGCACTACAAAGGGACACGAAATAAACACTGAACACGCGCTAGCGCGCTACCTACAATTGACGAATTCAGCATCTAAACAAAATAAACACTGAACACGCGCTAGCGCGCTACCTACAATTGACGAATTCAGCATCTAAACATAAAATTTAGCATACATTGTGCCTGATAAATATGTACGTGTTCATAACAGTTTTTTGTATTCGGCAAAGGTATTCCCCGATGTACAAAGACTTTTCGGGACCGTCTTTGTACGTGTACAAAGATTTCCGGGAAGGCAAAAAGCATAGAAAAGTCTATAACTCCCAAAAATTTTCGGCGTTTCGCGTCGAAATCAGTAATTGTGTGTTCTATATATCTTCATAATGGCAGAAATTGCATTTAGACAAGAAGAAATGACAAATTTTTCGGCACTTCGTGCCGTTTTAAGACAATTTTAGGTATTTTCTCTCGTCAGAAACCCAGAAATTAGCTAAAATGCACTACCTTAGGTCGAAAAACCTTGTTCTACCGCACTAAATGCGCTACTGCGCCATATTTTAGTACACAAAAATTTGCATGTACAAAATGTACGAAAACTTTTGTGGACCATCTTTGTACATGTACAAAGCGGCCATGTACGAAAAACACTGGTTCATACATTGGACACACCCAGGTTTTTCGGGATCAAAGGACTTCTTTGAACCTACGGGGTTGGTCATGACCATAGACGCAGAGCATGGTCGATCTGTGGAACGGGTAGAAAATTGAGCTTTTTTGGACCAACGTGGCCTCAAAGACTGGTAAAAATGCAAAAACAGCGTCAAAAATACGTTGTTTCAAAGTTTAAGGTGACTTTCAAGCACTTTTGAAGAAAAATTTCGATTTTCATCCGTTTTTGACCATGATTTTGCCTTATTTTCTCCAGGAAATTTTTCTGAACTCTTGCTAGGTCGGTTCGGTTTTCCCTGTGAGTTCGCGGAATAGCTCAGCTGTGAGGGTTAAGTCACTTGACCCTGTAATGACCCTGTACCCAGTATGTACGTGTTGATTTCGTATCATAAGTTGGCAACATTCTTAAGCATCTAAACAAACTATTACGCTTGTAAAAGAATCCTGAACAACAAGAACCTCCTTCCAGAAGAAACCGAGAATTTTAAGTCTATTTGGAGCATACATTCGACTATGCATAGTAATATCCATTGTAGTCATAGTCGATAAACTTCTATCACAAGGGAATTAATGTACACCAGACCAGTTGAACAAAATTTCATCAACTCTGCTCTAGTTTCAGAAAAGTTACATATAGCAAAAATAAAATTTATCCTTCTTCCCGAGCACCCTGTATTTGAAAATCGGTCTAATAAAAGACTTCGAATATTGTCAAAAGTTTGCTAAACGTCGTCATCCACACTTATTGATGTAAAATGCAAAAGCAGGACGAAAGTCTCCGAAAAATGCAAAAACAGGACGAAAAGTTTCCGAAAAATATATGAATAAACTTCAAAACAATCTTCACAACGCTTACATTTCTCGCTACTTGCTTTGACTGAATAAACAGTCATCTATTGTTAATCTCAAAAGCACGTACATATGCGGGATCTCAAACACTCGATTAGCTTCGCATATTAAAATTAAACGGATGGTATTTACCTTTGATCGTATTGAAAGGCTAATAACATTTTGTATCGTCGCCTTCGTTCCATATGCTCTTTGCTCAAATCCAGGTATCTCAACATGGGGAGTCTTTGTAAACCATCGTAACCCATGCGACCATGATCTTCCCTGGTTTTCTCGTCAAACGGTTTAGACGGCAAATCTTTGAAAAAGAATATTCCAATACAAGTAATGTAAGTCTAGAAAGATAAAGCATCGTCAGAAACGCCAAAAAACGATGTTTTTGACGCGTAGCCACCATTTATGGGCCCAAGAAAGGCACTCAAAAATTTAACCCCCCCCAGAATTCCCATGCTGTGCACATCTGAATCTGCTGACCCGTATAATACTTAAGTCAAAACATATTCTGAATGCGTCATTACCTACACATGCAATACGCGATGGTAATAACAAAATGCTCGTGCAGACGCTAAAGTTTTTCCATGAAAGATTTGCTGAGGAGAAACAGAGAAAAACAAAATACAAGTTCTTCAAGACTTCGAATTCTGTGTGGACCAGTGTTTTTTTGTACAAGGTCCGTTTGTACATGTACAAAGATGGTTCCTAAAAGTCTTTGTACATTTTGTACACATAAATTTTTTGGGTACCTACTATAATATGGTACAGTAACGATTTTAGTGTGGCAAAAACAGAGTTGTTCGGCCTTTGATAGTGCTAATTCTGAATTTCAGCTAATTTCTGAATTTCTGAGGACAAAAATCACTAATAATCGTCTCAAAACGGCGCGCAGCACCGACAAATTTGACATTTTTCCTTTCAAAATGCAATTTCTAGTATAATAAAGATACAAAGAACACACAATTTTTCATTTCGCCGCAAAGCGCCGAAAATTTTTGCGAATTTCAAACCTTTTTTGCAGTTTTTGTCTTTCCGAAAATCTTTGTACATGTACCGGTCCCCGTGGTGTGGACAATTTGTTTTATTCGAGTTTTCCAGTCGAATAGCAAATTGCATAAAACAGAAACCTCAGGGTATAGATTAGTATTGTAACTAATCAATGAAAAGATAAATGACATATTTGTCTTGGATTCGATGCAAAATGAAGGCAACAATTAAGTGATCATTTTTCGCTTCGCCAATCAACTCAAAATATTTACCTTAACAAGTTGAGTACATAATCCTTATTCAACAGAAAACACAAAAACTGATTTCTTAAAAAAAACAAGCAGAAATGCGGAAAGTGAATGAAGGTTAGTTACTTGCAAACAAGAGGCATATGCATTCGATTAGTTTCCAAATTAACACGTGGAAAAAACACCTATCATACTTGCTTAGCTTACAAAAGAATAAATGTACCATGTTCTAGTCTTTCCGGCGTAACATATACTGGTGGTAAAAAACTAGATTTGGGCATCGGCAACCAGCGCTTCAATGCTTTTTGTGTATTCTTTTCAGCCTCAATTTTGTTCACTCGGTCTTGCCAACGATCGAATTTTATCCAATTGTCCATAATACCAAAAAGAGTTCGCCGAGACTCTAGAAACGGGCATGCTACTGCATATTTTATTCGATTATTTGACAATAGTACTGAAAGAAGCAATTCTCGTGCTTTTCCAGCCGAATTCATAATCGAGTGTTAATAGAAAATTATTATCGCACTGACATAGCGGTCGGTTCTACCAATTTGTTACCTGAAAGCATATATGTACATGAAGTAAGCGGATCAAAATTTTGAGAGGGAGTAGTCAGCTATTTTCAGGGGAGGGTTATGTTGAATTGCCTTCGGTTTTTGGTCAAAAATGGCAACAAACGCACATGACTAATCCTAAGCCTAGGACCGTAGATAACAGGAAACATTAATCACACTCCCCATAGCTACTAGGCATATGATAAAAAATCCCAGCTATAAAAATTTTTGAGTTGACCGCATTCGTCATTTTAGCCGACAACACTGACTGCAAATGCAAGAACACGAACAAATAGACAATGATCAATTAAATCTGCTCGCGCTTTAATTACTCCATCAGAACCATTCCCTATGTCAAGAAATTCAGATTGGTGCCAGCACCCTGCTTCCAAAGCTGTCGAGACATATCCTATGTTTTTTGTCATTCTTAGGGTTTTAATCTTTTATGCGCGCAACTTTGAACTTTAAAAATGTCACCGATGGAATCAGCGCATTTGAAAACATAGGAAAACTGCGACCATACTTTTATATACATTTACTGCTAGCAAACTAACCGCATACACAAAAGGTAGGTGTCAACCAAACGTAAGAATGCATACCTACTGAATGCAACGATCAGTAATATGTTCTATCTCCTGGAACTGCATTTTCAGACCTTCACTAGTGCACTTTATCCGATTTCTGGAGTCTCATCGAAGAATAAAAACTCAATAATTTATCAAAATGGCGCGAAGTGCCAGGAAATTTCGAATTTTTACCACCTTAAAAACGCATCTTTGCAATAAAATTGCTGCGATCGGCGTGATTTACATATCAATAGCGAATAATTAAGTTTAATTAATCCGGCGCGGAGCACCAGAAAATTTTTGAAATTTGACCTCTAAAACGCATTTTTGCAATGCAAAAATTGTCCTAAATTTCGTGCAGAAGATGACAATTTTCAATGATAGTAAAGTTCTAGAACAAGCTGTCGATAAAGTGCTGCGATCGGTACGGTGCAGCCTAAATGTGAATAGCAAGTAATCAAAATAAATCGATCCGGCGCTATGCGCCGGAAAATTTTGGAATTTTACCCTTCTAGACTGCATTTTGATACTTCTACAGAATAGTAACTATTATGACGTCATCAGACAAACTAATGCCTGTATCTCGACCAAAGGCGAGTGATACAGACCTGAGCGGGAGCGGAGAGTACTATCACCCACATAAATCTGAGCCTGCGCCTAGAAAAAATTAAGTTTTTAAAAAAATCAATAACTGTTGCGACTATACTTTGCACAACAGCAGTTATTTTCCACAAAGTGAACCAAGCCCGAATTTTTTTCACATCTCGTAATTTTAGTTCACAAAAACCCCTGAATGTGGGAAAAAAGAGTGACTGGGGTGAAGTGGTAGTCACAGGCGTAGCCAGAAATTCGATTAGAAGAGATCCCAAAAAACTTTTTTTATCAAAAAAATTATGAAAACGAAGAGGACTGTTAAAATAACGTGTTTTTAGGCTTTTCTCATCGTCCTGCACTATTTAAGCAAAAAAATTTTAGAAATTTTTTAAGTCCCTGACGGAAAAAATGCTTATAATGCGCGCTAAGCGCTAATTTTTCTGACTTTTCCTGCAATAAAACGACAGAAACTGCCAGAAGTTAAAAGAAATTGGCGCTAAGCGCCGAATTTTTCGATTTAATGTCGCATAACAGCATCATGCAACTATATTGCTCGGAGGAGTGTGAGTATAACGAGACACTTATTGTGAGTAGTGCAACGCTACAATAAGTAGCAAATCGTCTGAAATTGCAACAAATAAAAAACCTTACTTACAGAAAAGAATCTCACGTTCTTGGAAGAAAACCCCGAGCAAAACCCCACAAAAAAACCTAAGGAGTAAAATAAAAACCCGAATTTTGAGGGAAAACCCCGAAGGTTGGTAACACTGCGAGCTAGGCAGGTCCTTAGAGTCAAGAGTGTTGCCAGGTCTAAATTTCAAAAGGCGCCAAATGCTCCCTTAAAAATAGCCACTTTTGACCAAAAAACTGCCGGAAAAGTTCCGACTTCCAAAGTACATTTTTGACATTACAGAACTTGTTCAGGTGTCATTCAAGTAGGTTTGTCTTATTGTAGAGACAGCGTTGACTACGTTTCAGAACAAAAGGCAGTGTAAAACAATTTATTCAATCACGATCAGGCTCGTATCCAGGATTTTATCTCGAGGGGAGGTCGAAAATTTAGAGGTCAGATATCTCGATAACCATTAAGAGATGGGAAAAAAGAAAGGCATTTTTGAGCGTATCTCAACGATTTTTATGTAATGGTGAAGAAAAATTTCAAAATGTTCGCTTTATTACATACTCACATTTAGAGCGGCACGCGGGTACCCGAACGGGTACCCGGGTAGAAAATAATTTTACTACCCGGGTACCTAACGGGTACCCAGGTATACCAGGTACCCGAATCCCCTGATATAAACTGAAAAATTAGCACTGCAGTTAAGCAATATGTGCTAAGAATTGAATTAGAAAGCTAGAAACATATTGCTTCTAAAGTGCGACTGAATCACAATGTAAATGTGATTTGATATAATCAACCGTAAAATAATAAATAAGCGAGTCTGTTGATATCTCCTATTATCACAATATATCGCGCAAACGGTCTAGAGCATATTCCATTATTCAGCTCTTTAGTTACATTGTTTTATTTGTGCCGAATTCTTATTCTTCATTGTAAACAAATTTAAACAAGAAATTATCTGTTAGCGACGCTTTTTTTATAATTCATTCAATTCAGTGACCATTATATAAATTTAAACTGCAACTTTTATTCACATCGTGCGCGCAACTGTTTTAGTTAGACCTGGTTCAAAGCCTATCGATGTTCCAAATGCAGTCAGCCATAGGCGTAGCCAGGGGGGCATTGGGGGTACCTGCCCCCGAAATTTTTCAGAAATATTGTTGATTTTTTTGTTGCAATGATGTACATATGTCCAGAAAACTAAGTTCAAAAAGATACTTCAGTCAAAGTTCGTAATTCGCAGTTTTCTTGTTAGAAGCTTGAATTGTCAAAACTGTTTTGTACAAATATGATAATTTTCTGCTCTATCAGATTATTAGTATTCACAGAGCTACAAACTGTTAAGGGTGGAAAAAATGACTAAATTTCTTGGCACTTTGCGCCACTTATGAATTACGAACTGTTTGTCAATAGAAAGGCCGTAAATTCTACACGAAAACGTTTATGCCCCCCGAACTAAAATTCTTACTACGTCTCTGCAGTCAGCTCCAGATAGACTTAGACTTGTTTTTGAATAAATTTTCATTTCCGGTTGATTTCAAAATTGCTTTTCGTCAATGTGTTTTCCTGCTGCAAATGTTTTAATGACGCTATGAAGATACAAAACCTGCTTCATAATTTTTTGCTTTGAATTATGAAAATGACTTGAATTTCATTAAATGCATACGAATTCTTCAGATTAAAGCCTTGATTCTATTTAATCTTGCATTAATTTTTAAATAATTTTACTGCTTAAATATCACTTTGCCCTATACCTCACTGTCAACCGTAAATAAACAATGTTCACTGCATTCTCTTTTATCTAAGGTCCTACCCGGGTATACCCGGGTAATGAAATAGCCGGGTACCCCGGTAGTAAAATTTGCAAAGTGTGCAGCTCTACTCATATTACACAAATCTATCGTTTAAACACTCTATACACATGATCTCTCATCATTCAATCGACGAATACTTTTCTAACTTCTGTCTTTTGTAGTTATTCTTTGTGATTTACAAAGAGAAACGATAGAGAAGATGAATATTTCGGCGCAAAGCGCCGAAAAAACATGACATGTTCTACATGTCTAACTCAAAAATTGAGCGGTTTTGGGCGGGCTAGAAGACAAAATCTAAAGATGAACGACAAATCCGGCGCGAGCGCCGGAAAATTTTGAATTTACTAGCTCAAAAGTACGCTAAAAAGCTGTTTTGGTGGTGTTTCAGACTAACTTCAGAATTTTTCATTCTCTCCTTTGGGGAGACCCTTGTGTGTTTCGAAAATTATATTTAATTTCAAGGGGGCAGCCCCCGCTCTCCTCTATATACGATCACGATAATGACCAACTCACTTTATTTAAGCGTGTACAGTAATTTATTAATTAGATCACCTGATTAGAGCAAAATCAGTTTAAAGTGGCTCATTGAGCAGGATAATGAGCAAAAAGGTACATAATTAAAGCATACGTAGTTTAAATCGATTAACTGAGCATGACTATAAGCAAACCTCGCTTAATTTTCACAGCAAACGGTCTAAAACACATTTTTGCAATAAAAAAGCTGCAATCGGCGCGGGAAGGCATAAACATAAATAGCAAATAATAAAATAAATCTATCCGGCGCAAACGCAGGAAAATTCTTGAAATTTTACCTCTAAAAACGCATTTTTACACGACACAAATTGTCCAGATTCGTGCAGCATATGAGGATTTTCAATTGTAGTGAACTTCTAGAGCGATTTGTTGATAAAAATGCTTCAATCTGCGCGGCGTGGCTTAAACATCAACAATAAACGATATTTTCCACAATTTGAACCAAACCAAGCCCTAAATTTTTTTCACATCTCGAAATTTTGGTTCACAAAAAACTCAAAATGTGGAGAAAAAAAATGGTTAGTTTTCATTTTAGCAAAATCTTGAGAAAATCCCAGATTTGCCATTTTCTGAATGAACATGGTTTTTTTCGAAAATTGGCACATTTTCTGGCGGTCTTTGTATAAAGATGACAAAGTAATTCAGTCAAAATTTTGCACAAAATGGAAAATCAATCCTGAAGTCATAATTGGCATGCAAAGTTACCCGAGAATATGACTTTCGGAAGTTTTTTGCATGTTTTACTAAAATGGCAACAAGTAAGGAGTTTTTACCCAAAATTGTGCTTAAAATGGACAATAAGTGCTGAATTCGTAATCAGCATGAAAAACTACATCAGGATACCGACTTGAAAAAATGTAATAGAGCGGATAAGTTAGGGAAGGATTGACGAATAAATAATATAACGCAACGCACACGCACCCAGGGTTGCCAAGTGCTCTTGTCAAAAAATCCCAATTCTAAACTCAGACTGCCTAAGAAAACCCCAACCAATGGTAAGGCATAGGCGCAAAAAAATATCAATCGCTGAAAAATGGCTCCAACGGCCCACAAAAAACAAAAACACGTAATCCTAACTTGTGTTAGGATTTTTCGTGCTCAACATGGTCAACGCGCGTCTAATATTTAGGTAAACTCGCCCCGTTATTTTGTAAATATCAAATGTTTGCTATGTAATTCTCGTAGTATTGTTAATAAGTTAGGGGATCTTCATTTTCTTTTAAATAGTGCAAAATTCGATATATTATTTTTTGTGAAACCTGGCTAAATGAATCTATTTCCGACAGTCAATTATGTCCGTTAAAAAACTATCTTATTCTCCGATCAGATCGTAAGAATAAGCGGGAGGTGGAGTCTTAAATTTTACTAAACCCTATCTTTATGCTCGATGCATTAAAGTTCCTGCTTCTCTGTTTGTGTCTGATACTTTAGAATAGAGATGTGCCGGGGCCGCTCTTTTTGCCGGGGCCGGGGCCGGGCCTGGCCGGGGCCTGTACAAAACATATACCCTATACTTACTAAGCTATACCAAGCATCCACATTATTTCTATACTGACCTAACATCTTAGTATTACTATTGTAAGCAATTACATATTGCTTTAATGAATTAAAGACTTAAAAATAAGCAGATAAAAGAGAAATAAACAAAAAATAATAAATAATTGTGAATATAGCTATTAGGCATAGAAAACAATAAGCTAAGCTGAACAGAATATGACTTTTCTATAGTATTTATGCTGATTCGATGAAAGAAATAGACGAGCAGAACAGTACAATACAAAAGATTACGATTACATTGCACGAGAAATAAGTAACCCAGAGATTAACTACACGCTTGAAAAACTTATCTCTAGAATATCAACAAAATCATAGGGGCGAAAAATGCTTGTACGACGAAAAATCATTTACCAAGATTAGGGAACATGCATAATCAAATTGAAATAATATTTGAAAAATTAATTGAAAACCACACAAAAATGAAGACATTTGCTCTATTATTTGGCGCACAGCGCCCGAAATTAGTGAAAAATCGCATTTATTAAAGCAAACGAATTCTATCTGGATGATAAAATAAGTTGCCGTACCCTAGCATTTTTTAAGGTACATAAGTACATACATCGATTTATAATACAATTTTACAGACACTGGTGAAAGTCGCTTGCATTTTAAACTTTATTGTCTAATAATTATCGGTCAAACATGCTGATTTTCGCAATAAAAATTGTTAATTGAGCTAAGCTATTCAAGCATGTATCGAATTGTTTCAATGCTCACTCAAATCTTGATTATTAGATTACCTGAAGCGAAACACAACAGTAGCCTAAGCTTAATTTTAACGAAATTTAGGTTATTTTTGCGAATAAATAAATATTATGTTGCGTAATTCGGCAAAAAAGATTAATTTTGTTCGATTTTCATTAATTTTTTATCGTTTTTACAGGCCCGTCCCCGGCGCCGGGGCCGGAGCCGGAGCCTGGCACATCTCTACTTTAGTAGTTGAAATTTTAAAAGGTGGAGATGTTATTAGATGTTTGTTAGTTTATAGACCTCCTCAGTATGATTTTGATACTGCACTTCGGATATGTAATTTAATTGAATGGGTTACTAATAGTTGTCATCCCGTTATTATATTAGGTGATTTAAATTTGCCTAAAATTCATTGGTTTCATGGTACTTTTACATTTAATCCATTAAACGAATTATTTTTTGATTATTTATCAGCTAGTGGTCTGCAACAGTTAGTTAAAGAAAATACCCACGATAATACTTTGATTGATGTAGTATTTGCTGCATATAACGTTTTTAATGTCCAGGTTCTTCCTCCTTTTTCAACAAGCGACCATAATTCCATTTCTTTTGAAATTCTAAATAGGACTTCTCATGATAGAGATAAACCTTGCTTAAATTTCAATAAAGCGGACTATGACAGTATAGCTACTTTTTTATCCTCTGTTTCTTGGCCTGACATTTTTTCCACATGCTCAACAATTAATGACATGTATAATGTTTTTTAAGTATATTAAATCCTCTTATTTTTAGTTTTGTTCCTACTTTTAGAACTAAATCAAAATTCAAATACCCTAAAAGCTTACATAAATTATTCCTTAAAAAACGTTCTCTATGGGATAAGTATAAAAGGTGTAAAACTCCAGAAACTAAAACTAAATATCGAAATCATTGTAAAGCTTTACGTAGAATTATTCATAGTTATTTCTCTTCTCAAGAAAACGAATTGCTTAAGAATAATAATCCTAAAGCTTTCTATACTTTTGTAAATAATAGGTTAAAAAGTCGCAGTGAAATTCCTCCCTAACATTTTCTGATAATAATGTTATAACCGATTCAATACGCAAGGCTTACACTTTTAATGATTATTTTGCTTCTGTGTTTTCTAGCGACATTACTAACACGAATTTTCTTTTTCAGGATCGCTGTGATTTTTCGCTTTCTGACGTCATTTTTAGTGAGAATTGCGTATTGGAAGCCATTAACCATCTGAATAATTCTACTGCAGTTGGCCCAGATGGAATCTGTAATCTTTTTATTAAAAAATTGTCGTTTCAAATGGTAAAGCCGTTAGTTTCTATTTTCACTGTATCTTTTCTGTCTGGAAATATTCCCGAGCTTTGGAGCATGGCACATGTTATTCCCATTTTGAAAAAGGGGGACCCAGCATTAGTTGAAAATTACAGGCCCATCTCTCTTTATTGTTCTATTGCAAAAATAATGGAGAGAATTATTAATAGTCAATTGTTAAACTTTCTTAAGATTAATAAACTAATATCTCCTTTTCGATTTGGTTTTCAAAAGAATAAATCTTGTGAAACACAGTTGTTAAAATGTAAGTTTTCATGGATTCAGTCCTTAGCTAAAAAAGAAACTGTTGATATAATATACTTAGATTTTTCAAAAGCATTTGATAAAGTAAATAGTGAAAAACTTCTCATTAAGTTAAACGGATATGGAATAAAGGGCAATTTGTTCACATGGTTAAAGGCCTATTTGTTCAATCGTTCTCAGTGTGTTCGCATTAATCAGTCTTTTTCAGGTTACGTGCCTGTTACTAGCGGTGTCGTCCAAGGAAGTGTCCTTGGACCTACGCTCTTTCAGATTTTTATCAATGACATATGTAACAAAAACAAGAAACAAGAAAGTGTTTATTGTCAGAAAAATACACGAAATTTGATAAAACGCAAATATATGATAAAATAGTGACTGAACAAAAGGACATACAAAGATCACGGAAGTGATACAACTAGGTATGCCCTAACAATAAATTTGTAAAATCAATGTTTAGGAGCTCTTTTTTGAACAAACGGATTTTCGGAGAAGAGACTATTTGATTAGGTAAGGAGTTCCAGATTTTTCGGTATCTTTGCGAAAAATCGTTGAGGTGAGCATTGGAACGGACAACTGGTAACGTAAGTTTACGACTGTTAACTGATCGGGTAGTGCCTTGACTAAAAATAAAAAATTCATCAGCATCAATACAAGATAAACCATTAATAATTTGATACATGAGACATAGACATATGTGAAGACGACGAAGTTCTAAAGAAGGCAGGTTAAGAAGCTTTAGGCGTTCAAGATAGGATAAATTGCTATTAAAACCAAAAAGATGTTTAGTAAATTTACGCTGAACATTTTCAAGACGATTTATATCATTTGCATAATATGGATTCCATACAGAAACAGCATACTCAAGCATAGGTCTTACATAAGTAGTATAGGCCCTAACTAAAATATCTTTATCACGAGAAAGAAAAGCTTTGTGTATTAGAAAACAACGAGAAACAGCTTTTTTAATTATGTGATTTAAATGTTCCTTACAATTAAGATTGTGGGAAATATAAACACATAGATCACGAACGGAACTAATATCATTTGGAATATTTATATTATTCAAAGAATAAAGCTTTTTTGGATTATTTTTACCAAGATGTAAAACTGCACATTTTTCCGAAGCAACAGGAAGTTGCCAATTTATAGACCAGATATAAATATTGTCCAGATCTTTTTGTATTAAATGATTATCAGAAGATGGACCAAAGATTTTGACATCATCGGCAAAGAGGTAAATTTTACTGTATTTAATCAAGTTACATACGTCATTCACATAGATCAAGAATAAAGTAGGACTAATACAACTACCTTGGGGGACACCACTGCCAACAGGCATGAAGTCAGAAAAAACTCCGTTAATACAAACACGCTGAAATCGACCATGTAAAAAGGATTTAAGCCAATTAAAAAGTAGACCTTTTATTCCATATTTAGAGAGCTTATATAAAAGCTTAGAGAAGGGAATTTTATCAAAAGCTTTAGAAAAGTCGATGTAAGCAACATCGACAGGAGTTCTATTACTCAAAGATACCGTCCAACTGTGTTTACATTTAAGTAGTTGTAATTCACAAGACTTTGATTTTAGAAAACCAAACTGAGAAGGAGATAAGAGTCTGTTTGTAGTGAGAAAATCGACAATTTTTGAATTTATCAAATTTTCCATGATTTTACTTGATGAGCAGCAAATAGAAATCGGCCTGTAATTTCTCACTAAAGCTGCGTCACCTTTTTTAAAGACTGGGGTTACATTTGCCAATTTCCATAAATTGGGGATAGTGCTAGTCAAAAATGAAACATTAAAGATACTAGCTAAAGGCTCAGCAAGATAATTTGAAAGTTTTTTCAAGAAAAAATGACTGAGTCCATCGGGACCGATAGAAAAAGAACCTTTTATTTGATTTAAAACCAGTTGCACGTTCCAAGCGTCAAAATGAATGGTTTGCAATGCAAAACCAGTCATCGAATCTAAAAGAGGAAGACGATTATTATCAACAGAAAAAACAGAAGAAAAGTAGTTATTAAACAAATTTACTTGTTCTAAAGGATCAGAAACGATTTTGTGGTCATTAAGAAGAGGTGGAAAAGAGCGATGATTATTCAACCGATTATTGACAAATTTATAAAATGATTTCAAACTTTTGTCAGAAAGAAGATTTATTTCTTCAGAAGCAGAGAAATTTTTAATTTCAAAATCCAATTTTTTATAAAAAGATTTATATTTGATTTTTGTATCGGTGGAGTGATAAAGTTTATGTTTCTTCCAAAGCATACGTTTTTTAGTTAACATTCTTTTAATTAGTTTGGGATATTTACGTTTCATGGGCTTGGGGTGAGTTAATGGGACAAATGCATAAATTAAAGAGTGAAGCATTCCAACAAACAAATTATACATATCATTTACATTAGAACAGGTATCAAAAAGATCAGGCCAAGAAATCTGAGACAGTGCTAGACCTAACGCATTAAAATCAGCTTTACGAAAGTTAAAAAAGATGATCTAGGATTTTGGACTGGCATCAAAAGACAATCAAATATAATTGAATTATGGTCACTATTAGAAAAAGGAATATCAACTTTTACGTTAGAAATTTGATCAGATGCAAAGAGAAGATCTAATATATTATTATCATAAGTATTTTCTGTTATTAATTGATGTAAACCAGTGCCCGAAAGTGAGTCGAAAAATAGGGTATTAAGATTATCAGTAGGAACCGAACTTTTCCACCAATTGATTTTTGGCAAATTAAAATCTCCTAAGATTACAAAAGGGAAAGGAACAGAACAAGCCCATTCAATACATCTACGTAAAATTTCAGCATAAGCTAGATCAAAATCAGGGGGTCGGTAAACCAAAATAAATCTGATCTTCCTATCAGAATCAAAAATATCAGTTATTAGAATTTCGGGAGCTTTAAAAGCGGGTGGGGGATTTATTTGAATAGCATTAAAAGAAGTTTTAAGAAATAAAGCTACACCCCCACCACGTTTACCGTTTCGATCACAGCGGAAAATGCGAAAATTTTTGCCAGGGCACAATAATTCATCGGAAATATCAATATGGAACCATGTTTCAGAAAAAAATAGAGCATCAAAACTTTCTTCATTCAGCAAAAAATGTAAGTTGCTAAGTTTGTTCAAAAGACTACGAGCATTAGCATAAAAACATTGAAATTTTAAATAATGATAATATTTATAGCACGGTTTATATGTTTGCTGATGATATCAAAATTTTTAATATTAGTCGTAACTATAGATTATTGCAGTCTGATTTAGATAAGATTTTTGAGTGGGCAATTACATGGGATTTACCTATTTCACGAACCAAAAGTCAAGTTCTATATTTGGGTAATAATAATCAAAAAGTTATTTATAGACTAAATGGGGAAATTATTTCTAGTGATTTGTTTGTCCGTGATTTAGGAGTTTTGATTTCCCGAAATTTAAAATTTAAGGAACATTATAATTCTTTGATTAAAACAGCTTTCTCTAGATGTATTTTGATACGCAAATCATTTTTTTCGCGTGATAAATGTAACCTTGTTAAAGCTTATAGTTGTTATGTTAGACCTTTATTAGAGTACTGTTGTAGTGTATGGAACCCTTCTTATGTTAGTGATATAGATCGACTGGAAGCTGTTCAACGTAGATTTACTAAATATATTTTCGGTTACAATAATATTCTTTCTTACGAGGATCGTTTAATACAACTTAAATTGTGCAGACTTGAATTAAGACGCTTGCAAATTTGTCTGTGTATGATGTATCAGATTATTTGTCGCAAATCATGTTTGGAAGCTGATGATTTTTTTGTATTTAATCATAATATTACCCGCAGCATTAATAGATTTAAATTAGTTATATACCTGTTGTACATTCTAATTTAGAAAAGTTTGATTTCTTTTACAAATACATCGCAGTTTGGAACGATCTACCTGACTTCATTGTTTCTTACCCTAACCTAAACATATTTAAATCTAGATTAGCAAACTTTGATTTATCTAGATATCTTGTGGGGTGCGCGTAAAACTTGTCATTCCATTGACTCGCATGTCCCGTTACTAATTCGTAATCGTGTATTATGTATTTTGTCATTTTGCATTTTATCAGTTGGTGTATTAGTAATAAAATTTCTTTCTTCAAAAGAAATGTGAATGCACCGCACGCACCGCCTAATGACTAGCTACAGTAATAATTGCTGGACTTGCTAGAGGCAATTTTTTCACCTTACGGATCAAAATGAAATTCTGCCAAAACGTGCCAATTTCTCTAAAAAACGAGCCATAAAAAAATACCATTAAAAAGAGGCGAAAACCTGCCGGACACCATAAAAAAATGCCAAAATGGCACAAAAAATGGCAACCTGGCAACACTGAGTATCGACCGAATCGCTGGAAAGAGCACAGTAAAACTACTATTCTAATAATTTAGTAATAGTTTATACTGTAACGGGCGGCGCCACATACCTTCTGTCACATGAGCAAAGTTTTACCCGCACCGGTTTCCCGGATCTTCCGCTCTGTATCGCGTGTGTAGTACTAACCGACTACGTGGACGTAACCAGAGGGGGGTCAGTGGGGTCTTTTGACCCCCCCCCCAAAATGGAATCGTCACAAAAAAAATTCAAAGGGGGAGTAATTGAAAATAAGCCATCTTCAAGTTTAACGTCGTTTTTTTACCATTTGAGACCCCCCCCCAAAAAAACTGTTCAGACACCCCCAAAATAACATCCTGGTTACGTCCCTGCGACAGTACTCGGGCTCTTGCTCACTTTCTGCGCTGATATTCAATATAATTGAGAAACAATATAACATTAACCTCACGGGTTTAACTTCGAAATATCCATTTCAAATTGTGTAGTAGCACCTCTGCTACAATACTTGTTCTTAAAAAT
>JAVLUZ010000847.1:0-85000 GCA_036768485.1 Mermis nigrescens | reverse complement strand
GACTTTATGACAAAGGTTTATAATAAAAGTGATGAAATAAAAGTTGGGTGTGATAAATTATGCTATTCTCTTGTTTTGCCTTACACTGGTGTGCATGGCTACAATGTACGCAGCAGAATTCTAAAGCTTATATCTACATTTTACCCTCAGATTAGAGTAAGGTTTGTTTACAAACCTGTCATGTGTATAAGCCGGTTTTTCAAGAACAAGGATGCTGTACCTGCTAAGCTACTCTCAAATTTAGTATATAAATATACCGTGTTCTAGCTGTATGGCTAGTTACATTGGCGAAACTCGCCGACATTTTGGGAGTAGAATTGCAGAGCATACTGGCATCTCATTTGCTACAGGAAAGCCAATTCAGGGTGATAGCTTATCTGCTATTCACAAACATATCTCAAATAGCAATCATTTAAATACATCAGATTGCTTCAAGGTTATTAGTCGAGCATCCAACTCTTTTGATCTTTTAATCAAGGAGTCATTATACATAGCACGTGATCGTCCTATTCTCAACAATAATGTTTCATCATATCCACTAAATTTGTTTTAATTTGCTTAAATCCCACCTCTTTCATTTTCTTATAGTTTATAATCTTTTATTATTCTCTTCATAATTTAATGATATGTTTTAAACTTTGAGTTTCTTTGTTTACAACTCTCGCTTAGCAAGCTCATTTTTCAAAACTCTTACTTATTGAATAGTCGCTTCTTATTTAGTAGATTGTATCAAACATAGTGATATTATGTTGTTTGCTGATGATGCAAAAATTTTCAATGTTTCATGTAATGCTAATCTCTTACAATGGAATCTGGATTCCTTACACGCTTGAACTAAAAAATGGCAGTTGCAAATAAGTTATGGTAAATGTGCAACGTTGTATCTGGGGTATGAAAATCCTAGAAACAACTATAAACTGGGTTTTCAAGATTTAACTGTTTCTGAAGGATCTATTAAGGATTTGGGAGTGTACATTAGTGATGACCTATCTTCTAGCATTCATTGTGTAAACACTGCGTCTAAAGCTTCTCGAGTTGCATCACTGATCCAGAAAAGCTTTGTCTCAAAGAATATTGAATTAATGGTGAAAGCTTTTAAAGTTTAGGTAAGACCCATTTTGGAGTACAGCTCAGCAGTTTGGAACCCTTATTTTATTAAAGATATTAACTGTATTGAAAAAATTCAGCGTAAATTTACGAAAAAAATACTATGGCGGCAAGGTGACTTTCTTGAAAGACTCGAAACTCGGCGTATTCATTTTGATCTTACTTTTGCTTTCAGAATAATCAAGAGACAGTTACTTTCATTTAAAGACTTCTTTGAACTCGCCACGGTTTTTTGTATTCGGCAAAGATTTTTCGCGATGTACAAAGACTTTTGGAGACCGTCTTTGTACAAGTACAAAGATTTTTTGGAAGACAAAAACTGCAAAAAAGGTTCGAAATTCGCAAAATTCTCGGCGCTCCGCGCCGAAATGAGCAATTGTGTGTTCTATATATTCTATATCTACTATATATTTTTGAAAGTTTGTTTGTTTGTATGTATGTATGTTCGTATGTTCGTATGTTTGTGCCGGGTTGGCTCCGGCCCAATGAAATTTGGTGGGCTGATATTTTGGGCCGAGGTCGGTCCAATGGGGGAAGGAGCCGTAGCGATCTTGAAATTTCGACAAACGCACCCATTGGCCCTGGGCAGGGAGGGAGCAGGGTTTGGCCCCTGTGCTATAAGCCTCCACGATTTCGGGAGATGGCCGATTTTTTGCTATTTTTTCAAAAATTAGTTTATACTGTTTGTATAGGGATACCCCGGCCAAGAGGAGCATGCCTGGCGACACTATGTACATTGTTATATGTTATAGCATTGGTCGGCACTGTGAAACATCAAAATACAGGTTTAACCAAATGATGCTATAACATAGGCAATTTTATAAGATAGGCATGGTATGAGATACTATGTGCAACAAGATAAGCAATGCTATAAGATAGGACGTGATATAAGATACTCTGTGCTACAGGATAGGCAATACTATAAGATAGGACGTGATATAAGACACCCCGTGCTACAAGATAGGCAATGCTATAAGATAGAACGTTATAAAAGATACCCCGTGCTACAAGATAGGCAATGCTATAAGATAGGAAGTGATATAAGATACCCCGAGCTGCAAGATAGGCAATGTTATAAGATAGTATGGGATATAAGATACCCTGTGCTACGAGATAGGCAATTCTATAAGATAGGTTTGGTATAGATACCCTGTCTGTGCCATAACATGCAGTGATATAAGATAGGAGATACCATCAGCTATAACATATCACGTGATATATGACACCCTTTGCTACAACAAACAAAAAATTTTTAAAACATCAAAAATATGGTTTGACCGAAAAAATTTTTCAAAACATCCTAAAACATCAAAAATATGGTTTGACGAAAAAAATTTTCCAAAACATCCCAAAACATCAAAAATATGGGTTTGATTAAAAAAATTTTCCAAAACATCCTAAAACATCAAAAATATGGTTTGACGAAAAAAAATTTTCCAAAACATCACAAAACATCAACAATATGGGTTTTATTAAAAAAATTTCCAGAACACCCCAGAACATCAAAAATATGATTATGGCTAAACAATTTTCAAAACCATTCTGTAACGTCAAAAATATGGATTTGATCAAAAAAATGGTTGACAAAAGACATTTTAAAAAAATCCAAAAAATAAAATATGGTTTGTACCAACAATTTTTTTAGAAATATCCCAAAAACATCAAAAGTCTTGAAAAATAAAAAATACAAGAGACATATTAATTCCATATAGCTATCAGGCCTAAGTTCAGCCCGGGCAACGCCGGGCAGCTCAACTATGCTACAAGATAGGATACGGTATAGCATACCCAATGCTATAAGATACCTAATGCTATAACATACCCAATGCTATAAGATATGACACGGTATAAAGTACCCAATGCTATAGCATACTCAACGCTATAAGATAGGGCACGATGAAACACCAACATTATGGAAATTTTTTTGAAACATCAAAATTATGGATTTTTTAAAAAACATCAAAATTATGGATTTTTTAAAAAACATCAGAATTATGGATTTTTCAAAATAACATCAAAATTATGGATTCTTTTTAAAAAACATGGATTTTTTTAAAAAATATCAAAATTATGGATTTTTTTAAAAACATCAAAATTATGGATTTTTTAAAATCACATCAAAATTACGGATTTTTTAAAATAACACCAAAATTACGGATTAATAAAAAAAACATCAAAATTATGGATTTTTCCAAGAAACATCAAAATTATGGATTTTTTTACATATCAATTCCACATAGCTATATATCAGGCCTAAGTTCAGCCCGGGCAACGCCGGGCAGCTCATCTAGTATCTTTATAATTTTAGAAATTGCATTTTGAAAGGAAAAATGCCGAATTTTTTGGCGCTTCGCGCCGTTTTGAGACGATTATTACTGATTTTAGCCCTCAGAAACCTAGAAATTGCTAAAATACGTAACCAAAGGTCGAACAATTCTGTTTTTGCCACGCTAAAATCGCTACTGTACCATATTATAGTACCCAAAATTTGTGTGTACGAAATGTACAAAGACTTTTAGGGACCATCTTTGTACATGTACAAACGGACCTTGCACAAGAAAAAACACTGGAACTCGCACCCGAAAGGGTACCAGATCGGTAAGAGATATAAAGCTTCATATCCGCAAAATTCATTTAGACTGTAGGAAAAACGACTTTGCAAACAGGACGGTCAGAATCTGGAATACTTTGCCCCAAAGCATTGTTGATTGTAGATTTATTAAACGGTTTAGGGATTTGATTTCTAAACTTTGTTTAAATGAGTTCCTAAAGGGGCGTACGTGAGCGCGATCCGCCTGTACGTCTCAGCCATTACTATGCTATGCTGTAAACTTTCTTTCGTTCTTTCGACATTATCTTTCGTTGAATCCTTCTTTCATGTAATTTTTTATTGCATTTTACAGTAGTAATTGGCTAATAAATATTATAATAATATTATTAATATTACTGGTCAGAGAAGCATGCTGAAGAGGGACATAGATTGCTTCAAAAATTTGGTGGGGACTAGAGTTTTATAATCGGATAATCTATTAATCAAGATATGCATAAATAATGGCGTTTTTGAGCGTTTCTCAGCAATCTCTAGACTTAAAATTCAATTTGATTTCAGTCATGTTAAACAATGTTGTATAAAATTATTTTCTACCCAATTTGGTGCATTGCAAAGAGTAAAAAATATAAAATTCTGCGTAAAGCGCCAGAAAATTTTAATACCCACATCTTATCGAAAGATAGGCTGTGAGTAAAATAAAGTTATCGATCTAAATCTATTCTATTGGTTCTCCAAGTATGCTTCAAGAATTCTCAATTTTTTTCCTTTGGGGATGCCTTGTAAAAATATTCTTATGAAATTTGGGAGGACTAGTTCCCCTGTCCCCTCTCACTTGCCTGGTACCTATTGAATGCGCTTCAGGAACAATTTTAATAATAACAAAAGACTTTCCGATCGCGTATTATTGATCAAATCTATGCTATTCTACAGAAGCATCCGGCCAAATCATTGCCGGAACTTACACTATCGCACCGCCAATTTTTCTCCCAATTCGGAAAGTATTCAGTCATGAAGCAACATCTAAGCCGACTGAAATCAGATCGAACGATTTATTTGGAACAGCGGTTGACTGTTCGGAGAAAACAGTACAATTGTGCAATCAGGAAGGCTGGGCGAATTTCGGACTTGCAATATCCGGTCTTCTACCGAAACAGAACTTATGCACGTAAGATATCGAATCATTCGAGTTTATTCTAACAGTATCCTCAACGAAAAGTTTTCGCTTTTTCAATGTTTAAGTACCTACCCATCAATACCTATATAATGAGCGTTGACTTTAGATTCTGCAAGGACAGATTTTTAGACTCTGATTTGTCAATGCTTCGTATTTTTGTTCACATTAAACTCTCAAAAGTGTCATTCTAAAGCACCGTATAAGGATCATCTACGGAAGGCACTATCAGTAGGAAGTGTAACAAATAGTATAACTCAGAAATCAGGTGTCACATGAATTTAAGTTAAATACATATGTAACATACGTGCACCAATGTGCATTGCATGCATACACGATCTTTCTAAAAAGTCACAGACATGTTTAGAAATCTATTTCTGCTTTTCTTGCATAAATATATTTTTTATATTTACATTTGAAAAATTTCGTATAAATTTTATCTTCAAACTTTCATAAAATATTTTCCAGTTCCCACGAGGGTGTTCAGAACAGTTATTGTTTTCGCTGATCAAATATTGAATTTTTTTGATAAAGGTGCTTAGTTCAAATGTTACACGACGACACATTCTTGAACTATAAGTAATCACTTTGAATAGCAACAATTTATCTATAAAATTAATCACTGTCTACAAATCATGCTCTGGCGTTCACAAATGCAAACTATGTACGTTGTACATATCTCACATTTACCACGACTCGTTGTTCAGAAGCTTTTTTTGCAATTTCAGTGCGAAATTTTAAATTTTAATCTAATGCTAGCAAAAGAGTCACTTCGCTGCTCCTTTTTCTTAATCGACTTTTTGCAAATGGGTCGCTTCGCTCCCCATTTGCAACAAAGATAGATATAAATGATGACCAACATTTATTTTAAATCACCACGCTCACCAAAATTTATAATTTCAACTCACCACGAATCATGCCACTTTGCAAAAAATTTACTGCTTTATTTTTCCGCTCGTGTTACAAAAAGAGGACATTGTAAAGTGCACAAAAAGTTTTACATTATGGATAGGATATTTTTGGGCTATTCTTAAAAACCAATCCGTGAATTTCTTAGAAATTCTTCAGTAAGGCCAATAAATATATTTTGCAAAATTCAACCGCTACAATTTGAGATATTGATTAAAATTTACTTTTAAAAAACGTTTTTCTTGCGCTTTTTAGTTATTTTACACTGCAGTGTAAAGTGAGTGACATCGTTGGACAGAGTACTAAAAGTCGGCGTGACTGACGTAAAAGTTCTGCCATGCGGCAAGTACCCAACCCTCTAGAACCGTCATAACTTTTTGGAATAAACCGTCTTTTCCGAATTTCAGCCGCTCAATCGGGGGCCAGTTTGATCATAAATTTGGAATCAGGGGCCGGGGATACCCCCTTAGACCAAAATTTTAAGAGCATTCTATTAAACGATGAAAACTTTTTTCCACAGACGTACAGACGGACACACAAATTCAAAATTAATATTATAGGCTTACAAATGGTGCGCTTCGCTGCCCCATTTGCTAGAGCAATCTTTTTTTGCAAATAAGGTCGCTTCGCTCCCCATTTGCAAAAGCGATGGAATATAATTGATGACCAATATGCCTAAAATTGTCTAAAAATTGATATGCATATATTATTTGTCATTGTATTATAATGTTATCATATTACACTAAATTATTCCTTTCAAATCTAGCCAAGGATGCCTTTCGCTCAACAAATCAAATTAGTTGTAAATCACCACGTTCACCAAAATGTTACATTTTAGCTAGCTTTCTTTGATAACTTTATGACGACTGATTTTATCTTCCTTACTTATTAATGTTTCTTGCTTCCTTTTTCTGCCCGTACGACAATTCCAGCGCATAAAAGTTTGTCCTCATTGTAAACAAATGCACAAAGTTCCATGCAAAATTAGCCGCTAGAAGCAGAAATATTTGAAATTGTATTAACATTTTCGAAAGCCGCGCGTTTGCTGCTTTCAGTTGGATTACGCCAAATTGCACGCATGCTAGTTTACACAATCGAAAACAGTATTCTTAATTTGATATTTTTGCTTGCTGCGAGCTCGTTCTCAATGATTAATCATGTTTAATACAAACTTCCGAAATTTCCGGTTTACCTGTCCCCTATGTGCTTTTTTTGCGCCAGATAGCGCATTTTGAGTAGTAAATTCGGAATAAGAGGTTCAATAAATCTCATAGGCCCAATTTTGGAAGTAACACTCAAGCTGTGCTTCCGCAAAAAGACAAAAAGTCTCAATTTTACCTCATGGATAGGATATATTTGGGCTCCTATATCTCAGAAACCTATCCATAAAGTTTCTTGAAATTCTACAGTAAGGTCAGTTATGACATTATTAACAAACAGTTGAGAATTAAATGAAATTTATCTGCTGCGATTCGAGATATTTGTATGTTTGTACTTTTGAAAAAGTTTTCCTCACGGTTTTCCGTCAGTTTACGCTGCAGTGTAAAATACTTTACATCAGTCGATAGCGCATTTAAAGTTGGTCTAGAGTGGCGTAACTAATTTGCCCCACGCAATTGCGTAAGCGCCAGTCCGTCGTTTTCGGGTTTTATGAGCTTGATCGAGCCATTTTGATCAAAGATTAGGAATCAGGGGGCCGGAATACCCATTTAACCGAAATATTAGGATCACACTATTATCCAGTAAAATTTTTTTCGGGACACAAACACTCACACACACAGACACAACTCAAAATTAATAGTATAGATTAACTTGCATACATAGAATAATCAGAATTATTTCGAAAGGATAATAACAATTTATGAACGTTTTAGAAAATATACTCCGGATTTCTCATGTCTGTCGACTTTGCTGGCATATTGCAACAAGGTTATGACCAATAATACCAGGATGATGTTGATTGCCTTTGCGCGCAACGTGGCATCGTGGTGTTACGATGGAGGATTGACCTTGAGTGGTAACTTTTTATGCATAAAATTTAAAGTAAATTAAATAAGTTAAGGTAAAAATTAATTTTTCAGTAGAAAGAAGGTTAACGTTAATAAAGGAAGTTATGTAGGTAGCAGTTTGGCGAGTGGACCAAACACACCAATTTAAAAAACGACCCATCTAACTTAAGAGTTTAATGGAGTCTGAAGATTTTTTACGAGAAGACAGAGAGTCTATGATAATGTAGATCAAGCAGAAAATCCCAGTGTACACGTCGTAAATCAATCATAAATATATGAAACACGATGACCAGTCGTTTTTAATACCGAGCAAAAATTAAAATACTTTTCAATCTCTCTTTTTTATTTCTATACTTTCTTTTAACAAGAAATAATTTTTATTTTTACTTTTTTTCATTTCTACTTCTGTGTAAATTTTCAATTTCTTTATGTTCCGTCTACGCGTGCGTTGTTTCTTTTGCGTCGATCAGCATTTCTTTCAAACGCGCCAAAAAACTTTATCAGATTATTTCAATATAAGTATATAATTGATTAATTAATTATATAAGCCTTGGTCGCACTTGAAAGCTTAGTCATCCACAACTTCCCAGATATTTCAGCCTTAAAATGTGCAACTCCAAAATTAGCTTTTAACTTTTAATTAAAAGTCAAAAAAGACGTGATTCTGCCTTTATTTCAGGTTAGTTCTCGCTTTACTGCCAAAAAAAGCAAATTTCATGGTAAATTAAACCTAAGATAGCTAATTCAAGGTTATCATTTAACATAATGTTTAATTAACTCACTCCCTAGGTTTATTTGGGGTAAAGGCCGGCGTCTCAATGTAAAATTTTCCGGTGGAAAGCGAGTTATTTGGTTCATGCGACGATCAGTTCGACTTTTCAGAAAAATCAATAAACCCGTCTATCTTATCCGTCGTTTCTCAATTTCTTTTTCATTCCTATATTTTCTGTCTTGTTTCTTTATTACTTTGATTTTTCAGTTTTTATTTCTATTCGTATTTTTTAAATTGAATTTCCCATCTTATTTGTACAATGCTCGTTGAGCAATGAACGACTTTCATGTTAAGTTAAGTAACTCGAACTTAAGTCATCTTTTGTCAAACGGAAAGATTGCAAAACAGTTCACAAATGGGGTGAAGCGACGAAACATCCTAGCTTATTAGATTAAGAGTACCTATCATACATGTATGTGCAGCATGGGAATTTTGGGTGGGGGTCACACCCAAAAATTTTTTGAGAAGTGCCTTGTTTGGGCTAAAAAACGATGGGTACACGTCAAAAACACTGTTTTTGACGTTGCAGACAATGCCTGCTCTTTCTAGAACATAAAAACGTAAAATAAATCTAAAAAAATTGTGTAAATTGAACAAAATATAGTCAAAAAATGTGCATCTGGCGCGAAGCGCCGAAAATTTGAGATTTTTGAGCCAAAAATGAGCTAAAAACGCCTAAAAAGGCACACTTTTTACAACTTAAACAACTTTTACAAAAAATCGACAATTCTAGCGGGGAGTCGCAGCCATTTTGCGAGGGGTCAGTTGCCATTCTGGGAGTCAAACGCCCTCCAAGAACACGTATTGTACATGTACATAAATGTACATTATTCCGGCTTTCGTAAATTCTTTTTATTTATACAAATATTTTTGCGCAAGACGGGACGGGACGGGAGGTGGTGTCGTGTCACACCTTAAAGTGTCCGGGTTTGCCTTAAAGTGTCCGGGCTATAATAGAGTGCATAAATACATAGAAGAAAACCTTTAGAACATTATTGAATGAGAATGGCACGAGGGCATGGGGAAATGGAATGGACAAACACCCCATAGACCCCTGGAGTTGAATTCTTAAATCTGTTTTATTTTTTATGCAGAGTTAATTAATCATGACTTAATCAATTAGAGAATTAATTAATGATTAATTAATCAATTAAGAATCAATTACTAATTTTGATATTTTAATTAAATGTGTAATTTCGAGTTGATTAATTACTCAATTCACCATAATTATAGTCCGTTTCATTTAACTTGAAGGTTTTTGAAAAAATTTAAAGTGCCTACAAAAGTAGTTTTAAGTAACAGTTTGATATTCTACAGTATATCGAGTTATGGTGAGACGCTTCCTATTGCCAAAACGCATTACTTTATCAAAAGTATAAACCGCTTTCGTAGCCTGATTCATACGGAATAAATTAAAAGAAAACTTTAAAGTTAAATGAAACAGACTATAGTTAATTAATAAAAATTAAATAGTTCAGAGTTTAATTAAAATAGAGTTTAGCTACATAATTCTATAATTTACTTTGATTAATTTATTGCAGGGTTAATTAATTACTAAGAATCGATTTGATTGCCATTTTTTTAAACGACGTTACTTACGTTGCAAACATAATCATATTTTCTATCTCAATTTGCAGCTTATTAAAATTAAAATTCATGGCCAATCGACTCTACAGCATAGGTGGGCGGCATCAAGGTTCTGGGAGGGAGGGTGTAAGATTTTTTCAAAGGTCAAAAAATGGCCTTAAAAATGGTTGTATGGCGAAAAACAATACCATTTTTCAATGTTTCTCATCGAGCACTATCCATTGGCATCAAAAAATTGCGAAAAAACAAAATGAAATTCAAAAATTGAATTCTGGGGATATTTTGGTTTTTGGGGGGTGCGAACTCCCCCGAACCACCCACGCCCAGGTATGCTCTACAGTAAGGCAACGTGCACGAATTATATACATTCCATAGGCGATGTGCTTGGGCGTATTACAATCGTACCAATAAACACGCAGTAGCCGGACACTTTAAGGCAGACGCGGACACAGTGTCCGGCCGGACACTATAAGGTATAACGACAGCGGCCGTCCACCTCAGATATGACCCTGTGAAATACTAAAATCCGAGCATTTGTTCATCAAAAATCGCCCCCATCTCCGCGTACATGGGGGTTATTTAAAAGGATGGTTTAGGTAGCGAACAAAATTTTTAATACTTCACACCAACTTCAAATGTCCTCAGGCAGTTTCATAGCGAATTCACCATTTCCAAGGACAATATTCCAACGATAAAGAAGCGTTGCAAATATCTTTGTACCATGAAGAGATTGGAGTGTTATTGCACATTTTTAAACAGATGTTTACCTTGCATTGAAAAATGCATTCAGATACTACGTATTTATCTACTCAGAAAATTCTGAATTTTTGAGCTGGTAGAATTTGACTTGAGATTCGATCGAAAACTAACAACTTTAAAAAGTTTTACCTAAAATATGTAATTGAATTCAATGAATTGCTTTGAATAGAAAGGAATCGAAGAAGCCATATAGTACCTAATGTATGCGCATTACTATCCAGTCTTCAACAGGACCAAAAGAGAAAACAATTTATTGCTGATAATTTTTCTTCCTTTGCCTACCGTTTTTATGATAGTATAGTGACTTCTAGAAACAACTGGTTGCCTACAATTCAATGGCGCTAGTAATTTTAAAAAAGTCAAGAAATGTACATTACCTAGTTTTAACAAAAATAAAACAAACGTTGCGCTTCTATTAGCTCTTCGAGAACATAACGAATGCTTGAGTGTCGCCATGTTCGACGCTATGACCACTCAGGGATGCCTCTTTGATGTTTTGTCGCCGTTCGGCATAGCGCAGTCTAATACGAATGCTATTATTGGCAACAAAATAGATCTATCTAGCCTTCTTACAAATTTAGCCATCACGTAAGTTTAGCTAATATTTTGTATGTGAAATTTGCAAGATGCACTTGAATGAATAAAGAAAAAGGAAAAACACCTTAAATTTATATCATGACAGAAAACGCACGCTAGTAGGAAAAGTGCCTACTGCAAAAGTTTAAAACATGTGGAATTTCGAGTTTTAGTAACTCAGAATATTGACTTCAATTTTTCATTGCATTTAAAGATTGCACTCATCTCACTAACATGGTGGGATGCTCGATCCCTGTATTAGCATCTAACTCCAAATGTCGGAAATTTTAAAAATTATACTTGAAAATAGAAGAAATATAGCTGTTTATGCCAGCAGGACGCCAAGAAAGTAAAATAAATAAATGTCAAGGTATTTTCCTGTGCAAGGCGCCAGAAAAATTTTAGAAATTATGAAAGCTGATGGCCGAAAAATTACTGCAAATTGCATATAGATTCTTTATCCGGCAACTATTTCAGGCCAATGGTGGCACTGGCGGCCCCCTCAAATTCATCCCTGCTTGCATTCCTAATTTAATGTATGTCAATGCAGCAACTTGCTTATCGTTCATGCTCATTGACTTGCTTTATCTATTCACAAGCTGATGTAAAGCTAAACTTTCACAGCTAGCGTTCCTTAATTTAAAGTCACTAAATTGAACAGAATAGAGTGCCTTTCTTTTAATAGTTTAACCACTGAATTCGTTATTGTATTCTCCTTCCTCTTTTTACCCAAATTTGAATTTATCTCATTTTATTGTCTACAAAAAACGAGGTATCCGTATGTATAGTAAAAAACATTTGACTAGCCGGGACTCGAACCAGGGTTTCTGTAATTTTTTAAATTATTAAAATCTAATTTTTCTTTTGTAGGAATTTGCATAGCTTAGACTTCATTTTGAAAATAATCGAGCGCATAGTTCGAGCTGTTACCGTAACGATCGAGTAATAATAGTCGAATAGAGATTATTCGGAGGAACTTTTAAGCTTTAAAAGAAGCTTCAAAATAGTGAAATATCGAAAAAGAAAGATGCAACAAGTCGCATGTAAATTGAAATCTTGGTTATCGATGTTCCATAAGGCTGGATTTTTTTTCAGTTTATATTAATTTTGTGAAAAATTTCTTTATAGGTTAGTAAAATATATATACATATGTGAATGACGCATACGTTTGTACATATATATTTGTTCATGAAAAATAATTTACCTCATTTTATATTTTATATTGTCCTTTGACAAAGTGACATGTGACACTGTGTAAATGAAAGAATAGGTGCCTATTTAGTAAAAATAATGTACTATGTATACACGTGCACATGCATATTTTTATTTAGTTATCAGAGCAGCACTATTATTTGCATGCATAAAGCTATTCGTGATGCGTGCGGAGATAAGGCAGCTCAATTAAGTCTCGGTCAAGCTTTAGAAGAATTAATACCCGTCGTAGATGTTCAGTCCAAAGGCGATTCTGAAGCTTTAGACTTGATTTCTGGAAAGCGAAACGGGTCACAGGAAACACTTGAAATCCAGAACGACGACAAAATAGTAGTTTTAAGTCACAAAGCTGATGACAACTTTGTGAGTGGAGTCGTGCGATCGTATATAACCATTCTGAACATTGTTTGTCTGTCGTGTATTTCCTTAAGTCTCAGTTTAAGTTTATAGATAAATTCATTTGGCTCAATGTTGATGTAACACTATAAAAGTATTGACATACACCTGACCTCTTTATGTAGGTTGGTATGTACTCGTACCTTTAGCTGGTATATCTATAGTCTGTTTCACATAACTTCGTGCATAAATTCTAAGAATTTCCATCGGCAAAAAGCCGAGGGCAACGATAATTATAAGCAAAGAAAAATGCTCCGATGGAACAAAAAAGATGAATATACTTGGAATTGTGGATTATTAAGGATGTAAAAGGAGGGGACTAGGAATAATCTACCTAAAGTCGCAAAATCTGCTAAAAATCACACTTTCTCTAAGCAACGCAAAAAATCGAAGTATATTCTGCGGCCAACAGATTAAAATAAATATTTAACCATAAAATGATTGAAAAAGCAGCACATTAGCTACGCAATAGCTATGGGAAATGATGTTGAGTAAACTAACTGTCTTTCTAAGCCAATTGAATGAATGGTTTAAAACAGTAGGAAACACTTAAGTTGACTTGAAACAGACTAGATGTAGGTACACTAGCATGCCCTTAAGGATTGTGTGCACTAATCAATCGGCCGCTGCTTTGCTTGCTTTAATGCTCAGAACAAAATAAAACAACTTTAAATACAATACCACTTAATTTTCTATAGATCAGGATACGAAGCTAGTCAGCGTTGCTACTTGCCATTAACTTAAAAATAAACATTACAGATTTCGTTTATACACTCTTATCTGAAACTTTGAACATTATTTAAAAAAGACACTTTTTAGAGGCTGCAGAATATACTTCGATTTTTTGCGTTGCTTAGAGAAAGTGTGATTTTTAGCAGATTTTGCGACTTTAGGTAGATTATTCCTAGTCCCCTCCTTTTACATCCTTAATAATCCACAATTCCAAGTATATTCATCTTTTTTGTTCCATCGGAGCATTTTTCTTTGCTAGTACCCCACTTTTAATTAGCATGATTTCAGTGCATCAGTCAGCAAACACATACAGTAACATACCACAATAATGACAGCAGTCCAAGAACGCGGAAAACAATATTGTTCTTAACATAAATTAATTGCCTCTAAATTTAAAAAATGTTGTTTTAAAAAAGAGACTCCCTAGATTTTATAACCGTCTACCTTTTGAAATCAATCAGACTGCATAGAATTTAAAACTGAGTTAGATATGCTCTTGATTGTCGGAAGTATAAAGTTTACTATTTTTTATTAGCTATAGTAAATATATGTTACATTCTAAACAGTCCTGTAAGTTATAGAGGTCGTTCCACATTTAAATTAACTTGGAAACGACATATAACGTACCTACGGGACTTACTTAAGTACCTGGCTACACTTAGCGCTGGTCAAGTTGCTAGGGCGAAACGCCGGACTCAACCACACGACCCTCAATAACTACGGTCTCAAACTCCTCGGACCTAAATTCGTCCGTACCTACGGAGCTATTGGCAGCTATGCCCTAAAAACCTAACGCAGTAGTAATTAAGTAGCCCCGGAATTTTGCCCTAGGTCAGTTGACCTATTTTGGACCAAAATAATAATTAACGCAAAAAGCTTTTTTAAGTTGTTTTCGCCATAGAATACCTATGGCGAAAAACTATTTCTTTTCTGGTTCCTAAGAGCACAATGAACAGTGAAAACAACAAAAAAGAGCTCTAAACCAGCCAGTCATCTTACATAAAAATTATGAAATAATTTTTATGATTTTTAAATTGAAATTTGGGTGTTTGAATTTGCGATAAAGAAAATAATCAAAAGACAGTCACTTGGATTATTTAAGCCGAGTAATAAAATAAGGGCCGTCCACCAATTCCGAACTAAACGCGATTGATCAACAAATGAATTGTGCAAACTTTACAAAACTACTAAGTGTAGAGAATACTAATAGTCAGATTCTCAATTCTGATTTTACGTGGAAAAAAACTAGAATTTTACTTTATTTTTATCCTATTCGACCTCGCCCGACTTCTGAACAGAGAAAGTGGCGAACAAAAAATGTACAAACACGTATTTTCCACTGTCCACCACATTGTAAACTTTAAAAATCTGAACCTAACGCCCATTGAATGTAAATAATTTCGGTTCGGGCCAGTTTGTTGCCCTTTGATTGTAGTAGGTTTGTATGTGCCAAACTTATGTTCCGCAAAATATTTGATATGATTTATCAATCAAAATACGAAAAAACCTGTTTTTTTCGCCCATTTTACACCTCAGATTTCGAACTTTACACCCCATAAACAACTCAATATAACGTTTTTAGAACGCGGCTCGCTTCGACGTGTAGCCATTAGAAGTTACTTTATTTCTATTTTATTTAATTAACCCCAACTTTTGGCACAGAAATCTCGGACAAAATCTGTTTTTTTACTCATCCACTAGAGAGTAAAGTTCAAAGCCCTGGTACTAACTGCGTATTGATTGTAGAAAAGTTTGCTGGTAAGCACAAGATAGCCCTTGATCCGAAGTACATTTCTGTCAGAAAAAATTTCCTAAAACTATAACTGGAGTTGTTGGCAGACATAAACATGTCGAAAACTCGGTTAAAATGTGTCTTTTCGCACCCAGATTTTCGCACTCTTTACACTCCCATTCGAGAACTGAGGCGAAATTCAAAAAACGAAAAAGTGTTATCTGCAGAACCTAAATAGATATATGAGTCAAATGAAGTACATGGTTTTGCCAAAAGAATTTGAAAAAATGAAAAAAGTCAGCATTCAGAAGATTCGAACCCATCATTCTTTGTTTAATACCGCATCCGAGAACGGAGTTGTCAATCACTGCGCCAACTCGACATATCAGCAGATTTCAGCTTGATTATCCTATTTTGAAAGATATTCATCATTCTACTGAAGTTTAAGAATAGTGCATTTATGATGATAAAAATAATTATTTATTTAAGACGAGTCAAAAACCTCTGAAATACGAAAAATCTGATCAAAAATATGCAATACGGAGTTATCTATCGGCATTAGAAAATAGATGTAGGTATAATTCAAAGTTCACCTCTTTTACCTCAACAAACACTGGCTGTAGAAAAGTTTAAAGGTCAGATTCGTTATTCTGACCTTACGGAGAACATTTAAAAAAATTCATCATCCACGACGCTCTGGGCGCAAAAATGCTTCTCGGTGTAAACTTTACACTTGTGCTAATACCGCAATATTGGGTGTATAAAAGAAAATAAACTGTGATCTGTAACGCTAAGGTCAGGGCACCTTTTAAGCATAATTAGCATGTTCCGCCTACTTAGCGGAGTAGTTGAAGAGATATCGTTTTTCGTCTCGAACCCTTTACACTAAAACGATCACAGATCAAGAAATATTGCGTTATAAGAAAGAAAAAGAATTGATTTGAGATTTTGCAACCCTCTACATTATAGAACCGATAGGACTGCACAGAAACCAAAATTGAGTTAGATAAGCTGAAGGACACGCAAAGAGTAAAAAACGCGTATACTTTACACTTTTGTGCAACAACCATTGAGTGTAAAGTAATTTTAAGGTCAGATTCGTAATCTACAGCTGGGGGGCAACATTTTTAAAAAAACATTGGCAAACCGCAGATTATTTAATTTTTTGCTTTACACTTTGCTCGCTCATTGCTAACTCAGTATTGAGTGTAAACAAAAGAAAAAAACACGGGCATCGAATTTTTTAATCATCCATCGATTAAAAAAACCGCACCTCCCAGGTGTGTGCCGTTGTTGCTGTGAGGGGGGACACAAAGTTCGCACTCGCTGTGATAAACATATAAGAAAAAGGATGGCCAAGTATATTATAGGTAGCGCTATCGCGCTACCTATTATAATAAGTTTAACATATGTATTCATTAACTGCAGTCTTTTCCATTCCAAATGGTGTATTTCCGATTTACGGCTTATTAATGTACATGATTACAATAAAGCTGCATATCTTTGTCGACTTCTGTGCACATTAGTGTGATTGCTGGTTCATTTTAAACCACTTTTGCTGGCAATTTACATCGATTAAACGATTGCTCTCCATGTGCAAGATTTTGTGAAACATATTATAAACACGGCTAAGAAGGATTTAACTTTAATGCAACCCATTTTAGACAAAATTACATCTCTTCAATGATCTAAGGACACTTGAACATAATTTTTAAATCACTTTAGATTACTTTTGAGGGTTAACAAACTCACTTAATTGATGTCTCACATATGAATCCTTGAAAATTTCTTGACTTCAGTTACATAGTCTCTGCAAGTCTATCGAATTAAGGTTAAGACGTAATGTAAACTTTACACAAACACATAGCGTAAAGAATATTTTAGTCGGATTCGTAATTTTGATATTGCTCCGATATTATTTTCAATATTTATGGAAAAATGAGTCTCCATAATGTTTTGAAGACAAATAAACATTAGGTTTAAACCACTTTGCAATACTGCTGAGTGTAAGCAAGAGCGCCCAACTGACGTATATATTTCATTCCCTGTAAATTTTTAGATCTCAGGAAAAAAATTTCGCTTTTTGCAATGCTCTAGAACAAAGGCTAACATGCAGTGTAAAAATTACTCGGATATTATGATCAACATTCATGAAAAAATTATGTCTCTACAATGGTCTGAGGACAAATGAACAATGAATGTAAACTACTTTACATCACTGTTGGATGTAAACAAACGCGCCTACGTGACGTCTCACATTTGATCCTTTGAAAATTTTTAGACTCCAGGGAAAAATTAGGTTTCTGGAATGCTCAAAAACCAAGATAAATACATATGTAGTGTAAACTTCATGTAAACACCTATTGTAAAGAAAATTTTGGTCAGATTCGTAATTTTGATATTGTTCCGATATTACGATTAATATTTATGAAAAAAATTAAGTCTCCATAATGTTCTATGTGCAAACTAACAATTGGTGTAAACCACTTTACAACACTGTAGAGTGTAAACATATGCGCCAGACTGGCATATCAAATTTGGTTCCTGGTCCATTTCTAGACTTGATAATCGTGTCCCTGACTCATAACCAGAGAAGCAGGCAGAAAAAACAAGACAGAAACGCATTTTAAACACCAGAATTTTGACTTTACACTCGCTGAATATTAATGTATAGACAATTTGCTTTGACATGCACCCGATATAAAGCACTTTATTCTTATTCTATTAGACTTATCCCGACTTCTGGACGGAGAAAGTGGAACAAAAAACGCAACAAAAACGTTTTTTCCATCATTTAGAACACTGTAAACTTTAAAATTCCGTACCGAACTCCCCATTGAGTTTAAAGAAATTCGGTTTGGTACAATTTGTAGCTTTTAAATCGTAGTACATTCCGGTGTGCCAAAATTCTCTTGCAAAAATTATTTGGTATGATTTATTAATCAAAATTCGGAAAAAACGTGTTTTTTCGCCCATTTTTTACCTCTAATTTCGAACTTTACACCCCCATAAATAACTCAATATTGCGTTTTTTTAAATGCGGTTTGCTGCGATGTGTAGCCCCTGAGAGGCACTTTATTACTGCTGTATTCAATTCACCCTTACTCATAAGCGGGAAAATTTGGCAGAGAAATCTTAGTTAAAATCCGTTTTTTTACACCATCCACTAGAGTGTAAACTTTAAACCCCAGGATCTAACTCACCATTAAGCATAGAAGACTTTGCTTATATACAGAATGTAGCCCTTGATCCGCTCTACATTTCTGTCAAAAAACATTTCGAAAAACTCATAACCGGACTTAGTATCGGACATAAGCAGGTTGAAAACTCGACCAAAAAGTGCTTTTTTACCCCCAGATTTTCGCACTCTTTACACTGCCATTCGATAACTAATGCGAATTTCTAAAAACAAAAGAAGTGCCATCTGTAGAATTCATCCCTCTATTATCCTATGCCGTTCAATTCTTCGAGTCATCAATACTCAGTTGTCCATATGCCGCATTATAAATGTCCCAAAATTTGTCCCATGTTATAACGTTACACAAAAACTTTACACCTTCTTTACACAGTCAGTTTTGCGTTTCAAGAAAAACAAAAAAACAAGGGCAGCGAATTTTTTTATTTTCTTTCTTTTAAAAAAACCGCACCTTCCAGAAGTGTCCCGTTATAGCTGTAGGGGGTGCACAGGTGTTAGAGGTACCCAAGTATATTATAGGTACGCGCTAACAATAAACCGCCTCTAAATTCGAGAATATTACTTTAAAAAAAATTAAAAAAAGTCTCCCCTAGATTTTTTAACCGTCTACATTTTGAAACCAATCAGACTGCATAGAATGTAAAACTGAGTTAGATATGCTTGGCCACATGAAAACTGTAAAAAAACCGTCTAATTTACACTCCTGTGCAACAACCGATGAGTGTAAAGAAATTTTAAGACCAGATTCGTAACCTACTAATTAGGGGAAACATTTTTAAAAAAAATTGGCCCTCCGCAAATTATTTGAATTTTTGGTGTAAACTTTACACACTCACGACGCGCTCGGTGTTGAGTGTAAACAAGAAAAAAATGGGGGCACTAAGTTTTTTTATTATCTACCATTTAAAAAAACCGCACCCCTCAGATGTGTGCCGTTATAGCTGTGAGGGGGGACACAAATTTCGCACTCGCTGTGAAAAACATATAAGAAAAAAGGGTGGCCAAGTATATTATAGGTAGCGCTATCGCGCTACCTATGATATTAGAACAATGATATAATCGCAATCTGTCAGCTTATTGTCGGAGATGGTTTTAAAATTTATGACCGAAGTTGTGTGAAACAGACTATAGCTCTTGTGAGATGAAGCTTTACTGAGTTCAATGTAGGTAACCAACGAGAAAAAAATATACCTGAGGAAGTTGCATTTTGTGATTAGCTTAGGTTCTCTTAAGTTCTTCATTTTTGTACTGTCCTTTCATAACAATTTTTGGATTTCATGAACGCACATATTTTTATTTAGCTAGCTAAAGTAATAACTGCAAGAAAATGGAATTATACTAAAAAATTATTTGGGCTAGGGTTGCCAGCCAGCATGCATGTACAGCATCAGAATTCTGGGGAAGGGAAGGGTCAGGCCCAAAAAATTTTCAAAAAGTGCCTTTTCTGAGCTATAAAACGTCGGGTACACGTTAAACACACTGTTTTTAGACGTTTCAGGCAATGCTCGTTCTTTCAAGAACATAAAAAGCATAAAACAGCTTTTTAAAAATTGGAGAAAAATCGAGAAAATTGAACAAAGTATAATAAAAAATGTGTATGTATATGGCGCGAAGCGCAAAAATTTGAGACTTTTGCGCCAAAAAATGAGCTGAAAACGCTAAAAAAAAACACTTTTTTACAATTTTTCCGAGAAATTGACAGCTCTCAGGGATCGCAACCTTTTTGCTAGGGGTCAGCAGCCATTTTCAAGGGTTGAGCCCGCAAGAACACGTATGGTTGCTACGTGCGTGCAGTGAAATTGCATTAGTGGATTGATTATAAAGCTCTAAGCGCTCACTTTCGCATGAGGCTTCTAGTGCAAGAGGAGTTTATTTCATTTTTTAGTGCATGCATGTTATATTTTTCATCAGAAATCGCCATAAATTTCCGGCACTTCGCGTCGATATCACAATTTATAATACGGTCTATTGCCTCAGGCGCGCGATAAACATTCCACATTCCCTTTTATCTTTATAATAACAATCGTCAGCATATTTTATCTTTTTGACAGGTTTTATACAGAGAATAATATCTTTGTGACAATCAGCACCGACATGCACCTTGGAGGGTGGGTAGGTGCCTAGACTCCCCTGAAAGTGAGAAATTTTTTGCGGGAAATGAGGCAAAATGATGGCCACAAATGGATGAAAAATGAAAATTTTCTTCAAAAGTGCCTTAAATTCACTAGAAACTGTGATATAACACAGTATTCACACTATTAGCGCTTATATTAGTTTTTGAGATCATTTTGGCCCAAAAAGTTCAATTTTTAACCCCCAGAGCAGCGCAGCGACCTCAGAATCGACCATCTATGGGGCCAACCCGTAAATCCTACTAGTGTTTCCCCCGTTGGGAGAAACGTTTCTCCCATCAAAATTTCCCCCGGAGGAAGAAACGTTTCTCCCGGGAGAAACGTTTCTCCCATCAAAATTGTCCCCGGTGGGAGAAACGTTTCTCCGGGTGTGGTTACCTATGCTTATCATGGTTTCGCCGTTTCTCCCGTTTCTCCCAGGCTCCGGGTGTGGTTACCTATGCTTATCATGGTTTCGCCGTTTCTCCCGTTTCTCCCAGTCTCCGGGTGTGGTTACCTATGCTTATCATGGTTTCGCCGTTTCTCCCGTTTCTCCCAGGCTCCGGGTGTGGTTACCTATGCTAATCATGGTTTCGCCGTTTCTCCCGTTTCTCCCAGTCTCCGGGTGTGGTTACCTATACTTATCATGGTTTCGCCGTTTCTCCCAGGCTCCCGGTGTGGTTATCTATGCTTATCATGGTTTCGCCGTTTCTCCCGTTTCTCCCGGGCTCCGGGTGTGGTTACCTATGCTTATCATGGTTTCGCCGTTTCTCCCGTTTCTCCCAGGCTCCGGGTGTGGTTACCTATGCTTATCATGGTTTCGCCGTTTCTCCCGTTTCTCCCGGACTCCGGGTGTGGTTACCTATGCGTATCACGGTTTCGCCGTTTCTCCCGTTTCTTCCAGGCTCCGGGTGTTGTTACTAATGATTGTCATGGTCCAGGCTCCGTGTGTGGTTACCTATGCTTATCATGCTTTTTCTTTCTCCCTATCTTTTTCATTAGTAGGATTTACGGGTTGGGCCCATCTATGCATATATGATCAGCACTGTTTTCTGCTGCTCGGAAACAAAATAGCGTCTTCATAATTTATGCTAACATTTAGACGGCCGAAATATCACTTCTAGAACTGTGTAATACTATAGTCTGTCTCATTTATCCGGGAGCTTTTTCAGTACATGTTTTCGGAGGCTACAGTAACCCCTTCTTTCTTATTTACTGTAGGTCGCTAGATCTCACTGTCGCTACGTAGCAAAGATGGGGGTTTTCAATCACATTTTTGCGACATAATTTATTCTCGTCTTCCAGCAGATCAATCAACTTACAGATAAAAATCGCGCATTCGGCTTCTCCTAACTTGACACTTCAAACACAATAGACTAAAATGTTAAGAAAAGCCGCGAACTCCCGCATAGCTCAGTGGTAAAACGTCTGCTTATCGTCGCAGCAACCCGAGTTCGACTCCAGCCGATAGCTTTTTATTTAGCGCACTTAGTGTAGTATGTCCCAGCACTGATTAAATGCTTAAATTAAATTTATATGGGCGGATTAGTGGCATTAAAAATGGAAGAATTCTTGCCACTCGCCCTCGCTGAGCTGATCTGCTTAATTAAAGTAATTCGTCATTGTTTCGCCTACTGCAGCCTTTAAAAAAATTGACTGAAAAGCTCTCGAATAGATGAAATAGACTATAATTATTCCAACTTTTCGATTCCATTTGGTAAATCTTGTTAAAAAATTCTATAAATTTAGACGCTGTACGCTAGATTGTATTATCTCAATTGGGGGCAAAATAACAAGGCCCGTATCCACAGAGAAGGGAGCATTTACCCACCGGTAAGAAAATCAGGAAACAATTTTGTCTGTGCAGTTTTCTATTTGAAAATCACCAAAACTTTCGGCACTTAGCGTCGAACATCATAGAGAAATAAAATTTTAATTAGCCTAAGCAACTGATTGAAGAATCAGAATTCAATCTTTATACAACTTATGGCACACGGGAAATATGGTTGTAGTAAGAAAATTTAGCACTGTTTGATTCTTTGGGAAACCAAATTAGCTTCTTCATTTTCAAGGGTAATTCACGAGTGCACTGCGGTCTATTTAACAGATTTAATCAGCATCTGGTATACATAAATTTTATTACCGCTTCTGTAATATAAATTATTTTGGCATTCTGAGCATACGTGGGCAGCAAGAAAATTCTGGGGGGGGTGCAAGATTTTGTGAAGGTCAAAAAAATGGTCTTAAAAATGGTGGTATGGCGATAAAAATACCATTTTCGACGTTTCTCATCAAGCACTATCCATTGGCATCAAAAAATTGCGAAAAAACGAAAAAAATTTCAAAATTTGAATTCTGGTGGGGGTATTTTGATTTCTGGGGGGGTATTTCGGTTTCTGGGGAAGTGCATACCCCCCAAACCCCACGCCCAGGTGTGATTCTGAGTCCATTTTTAGTGCAATCCTATCCAAAACAAATTTGACAGTTTCTATACTTCGCGCCAAATTATATTATTAATTCTATTTCGGATCGAAAGCTTTTAGATATCATTGGTTGAAAAACTTCTATAATTCAACCTTTAGTTCCCTTTGTTTTCGAAAGATTTCAGGTCGTGCTTGTCTTTTATACAATATGCAGTTATCGTCTGTTGCGCAAAACAGTTGAGGCATTGTTTGTTACTGTGTGTTATGGCCTAGACTTTTAGATTGTCATTATTCGAATTTATTGACGACAACAAATATTCATAAGGTATATTTTTAAATGATGATTTTTATGTAATATTTTAAAGCCGAAATATTTTCGGCTTTAACAGCGGTTTTTTATTATAACAATCGTTAATTAAACTGTCTTTAGAACGTCTTGAAATTCGCCATATTCATTTTGCATTGTGCTTGTATTTTCAAATTATTACTGGACAGTCCCATAATCTTTGTGACGAATTTTTTACTTTCTTCAATAATTATACTCGCTCTGTCAATAATTTCAAGCTTGTTGTTCCAGTAGCTCGTTCCGATATTCTCAAGTATGATTTCAGTCATTGATATGTAAATCTGAGAAATTCGCTTTCGTACGATCTTGTAAAGTTTTGCTCACGTAACGGAAGGTATGCGGCGCCGCCCGTTACGCTTTCATTTAGTGCGATTTTTTATGCTCTTTCTGAAAATGTTTGTTATTTTCTGTGAAAATTATTCTTGAAAGAGGTAAAATTAAAAAACTATTACAATGCATAGGAATAGGCACCTGTTGGACATTATGCAAAAACAAGAAAAAGTAGATTTCTGTTGTGTTAAACACATCCAGGGGATGCAATTAAAGATCTGGAAATGGAAAACCACTAAATTTTCTTATTAGAACCTTATTTTACAATCTTGAGTTTTTGTGATATCACTGTAAATAGGCCAAAAAATGCCTATTTCCTACTACTCTGTAACTCCTCTTCGAGCTAAACCATTAAAAACGATGTAACTGAAGCCAAAACGAGGCTAGACAAAGTTTTGGACACATGGATAAGGTAGAACAGAAAAAATGCCACGAAAATGATTCATTATGCCTCCGGCATAGGACACGGTAAACGGGGGTTAATCTGCATATCAGACTACAAAAGTAGTTTAAACTTTCGATGGAGCAATGCGGTTTGGCCGTAGCAAGCGTCTAACCGTAACTCGACATACTGTATAATATCATAAATTATCTGACAGTTCAAACCACTTTTGTAAGCGCTTTAAATTTTTTCAAGAAGCTCAAAGTTTAATGAAACAGACTATAGAATTCTGGACTTACGCATTTACATATGTACACGTTAGACTTCGAATGTTGAATATTAGGAAAAATTTTAAAAGGTTGATTTTAGCAATTTTTAGTGGGGGACCATATGAGCACAGATATTATCTGTTTCATATAATGTCTTGACATAACTTTTAATTAAGAATCTTCTTAGACCATAAACCTAAACCCAATAATGGCAACCTGTCAGCATTTCGGCAACAAAAACTTGTGATCACAAAGTTTTCAGTCTTTTCACATGGGAATGAATTCCATGAATTTTTTCCGAAAGTAAGCCGACAGATTACGACAATGATATATCAAATCAATAGAATAATCGCGGTTAGTGAACTTATTGTCCATGAAAATGCTTTGATTTATGCTCAGACTTGAGTGAAACAGACTTTATAATATTAGTCCACTTACATAGCTTTATGCTTTGTGACCTACGAACGATAGTTTGACGGTTATTCGTCACGCACCAGCTTGAAACAGACAGACTACAGGGGTAGGTTGGGTATGCGTTTTCCAATCAAATAATTAGACTACTAGCAAAGAAAAATGCTCCGATGGAACAAAAAAGATGAATATACTTGGAATTGTGGATTATTATGGATGTAAAAGGAGGGGACTAGGAAAAATCTACCTAAAGTCGGAAAATCTGCTAAAAATCTTACTTTCTCTAAGCAACGCAAAAAATCGATGTATATTCTGCGGCCAACAGATTAAAATAAATATTCAACTATAACAATGATTGAAATAGCAGCACGTTAGCTATGCAGTAGCTATGGGAAATGATATTAAGTAAACTAACAGTCTTCCAAGCCAATTGAATGAAATAGCAAACATCGAAGACAATTGAAGACATGGTTGGTTTAAAACAGTAGGAAACGCGTAAGTTGACTTGAAACAGACTTAATGTAGATACACTAGCATGCCCGAAACGATTGTGTGCACTAATCAATCGGCTCCTGCTTTGCTTGCTCTAATGCTCATAAAATAAAACAACTTTAAATACAATACCTCTTAGTTTTCTATCAATCAGGTGCCAGCAATTTAAAAAAGTAACCTTGATAGATTTCGTTTATACACTCTTATCTGAAACTTCGAACATTATTTAAAAAAGACACTTTTTTAGAGGCCGCAGAATATACATCGATTTTTTGCGTTGCTTAGAGAAAGTGTGATTTTTAGCAGATTTTCCGACTTTAGGTAGATTTTTCCTAGTCCCCTCCTTTTACATCCATAATAATCCACAATTCCAAGTATATTCATCTTTTTTGTTCCATCGGAGCATTTTTCTTTGCTAGTACACTACTTTTAATTAGCGTGATTTCAGTACATCAGTCAGTAAACACAATCAGTAACATGCCACAATAATGACAACAGTCCAAGAACGCGGAAAACAATATTGTTCTTAACATCAGCATTATCCTTATTAAGTTATTTCTTCTTAATGTGCAGTTCACTTATAATCAAGCACAAATATTTAACCAACGAATTCACATTGCAAATCCTCACTCAATCAATACACAAGCACAATGTGTTGTGACTTTTGAAATTGAAAACACCCAATTTTCAATTTTCAAATTGAAAATTGGATCAATTTTCAAATTGAAAATTGGGTGTTTGAATTTGCGATAAAGAAAATAATCAAAAGATAGTCACTTGGTTTATTTAAGCCGAGTAATAAAATAACGACCGTCAACCAATTCCAAACTAAACGCAACTAATCTGATCACTATGAAAAAGTTTTGAAAAATGAGCTTGCTAAGCGAGAGTTGTAAACCAAGAGAAACTTTAAGTTAAAACCTACCATTAAATTATTAAGAGAATTATAAAAGATTTTAAACTTTAAGAAAATGGAAAAGGCGGGATGTTGGTAAATTAGAAGGCAAAGTTTTTCGGCAAAAATTCAAAAACTTCATGCAAATATCAAATGTAAGGAACACTAACGCTTTGATTTGGTAGTAAAATAAATTTGTAGTATAGACTACATATTAACAACAAATGAATAGTGCAAACTTTACACAACTACTAGGTGTAGAGAATACTAACAGTTTACGGCTTATTAATGTACATAATTACAATAAAGCTGCATATCTTTGTCGACTTCTGTGCACAGTAGTGTGATTGCTGGTTCATTTTAAACCACTTTTGCAGGCAATTTACATCAATTAAACGATAGCCCTCCATGTACAAGATTTTGTGAAACATATTATAAACACGGCTAAGAAGGATTTAACTTTAATGCAACCCATTTAAGACAAAATTACATCTCTTCAATGATCTAAGGACACTTGAACATAATTTTTAAATCACTTTAGATCACTTTTGAGGGTAAACAAACTCACTTAATTGATGTCTCACATATGAATCCTTGAAAATTTCTTGACTTCAGTTACAAAGTCTCTGCAAGTCTATCGAATTAAGGTTAACACGTAATGTAAACTTTACACAAACACATAGCGTAAATAATATTTTAGTCGGATTCATAATTTTGATATTGCTCCGATATTTCTTTCAACATTTATGGAAAAATGAGTCTCCATAATGTTTTAAAGACAATAAACATTAGGTTTAAACCACTTTGCAATACTGCTGAGTGTAAGCAAGCGCGCCCAACTGACGTATATATTTCATTCCCTGTAAATTTTTATATCTCAGGAAAAAATTTCGGTTTTTGCAATGCTCTAGAACAAAGGCTAACATGCAGTGTAAAAAATTACTCGGATATTATGATCAACATTCATGAAAAAATTATGTCTCTACAATGGTCTGAGGACATATAAACAATGAGTGTAAACTACTTTACATCACTGTTGGATGTAAACAAACGCGCCTACGTGACGTCTCACATTTGATCCTTTGAAAACTTCTAGACTCCAGGAAAAAATTAGGTTTCTGGAATGCTCAAAAACGAAGATAAAGACATATGTAGTGTAAACTTCATGTAAACACCTAGTGTAAAGAAGATTTTAGTCAGATTCGTAATTTTGATATTGTTCCGATATTACGATTGATATTTATGAAAAAATTAAGTCTACATAATGTTCTATGGGCAAACTAACAATTGGTGTAAACTACTTTACAACACCGTAGAGTGTAAACATATGCGCCAGACTGGCATATCATATTTGGTTCCTGGTCCATTTCTAGACTTGATAAGCATGTCCCTGACTCGTAACCGGAGAAGCAGGCAGAAAAAACAAGACAGAAACGCATTTTAAACTCCAAATTTTTGATTTTACACTCGCTAAATATTAATGTATAGACAATTTGCTTTGACATGCACCCGATATAAAGCTCTTTATTTTTATTCTATTAGACTTATCCCGACTTCTGGACGGAGAAAGTGGCGAACAAAAAACGCAACAAAAACGTATTTTCCATCATTTAGAACACTGTAAACTTTAAAATTCCGTACGGAACTCCCCATTGAGTTTAAAGAAATTCGGTTTGGTACAATTTGTAGCTTTTAAATCGTAGTACATTCCTGTGCGCCAAAATTCTGTTGCAAAAATTATTTGATATGATTTATCAATCAAACTTCGGAAAAAACGTGTTTTTTCGCCCATTTTTTACCTCTGATTTCGAACTTTACACCCCCATTAATAACTCAATATTGCGTTTTTTTAAATGCGGTTTGCTGCGATGTTTAGCCCCTGTGAGGCACTTTATTAATGCTGTCTTCGATTTACACTGACTCATAAGCGGAAAAATTTGGCAGAGAAATCTTAGTTAAAATCCGTTTCTTTACACCATCCACTAGAGTGTAAACTTTAAACCCCAGGATCTAACTCACCATAGAGCGTAGAAGACTTTGCTTATATGCAGAATGTAGCCCTTGATCCGCTCTACATTTCTGTCAGAAACATTTTAAAAACCTCATAACCGGAGTTAGTATCGGACATAGGAAGGTTGAAAACTCGACCAAAAAGTGCTTTTTCACCCCCAGATTTTCGCACTCTTTACACTGCCGTTCGATAACTAATGCGAATTTCAAAAAACAAAAAAAGTGCCATCTGTAGAATTCATCCCTCTATTATCCTATCCTGTTCAATCCTTCGAGTCATCAATACTCAGTTGTCCACATGCCGCAGTAAAAAGGTCCCAAAATTTGTCCTATGTTATAACGTTACACAAAAACTTTACACCTTCTTTACACACTCAATTTTGAGTTTCAAGAAAAACAAAAAAAACACGGGCAGCGAATTTTTTATTATCTTTCTTTTAAAAAAAACCGCACCTTCCAGAAGTGTCCCGTTATAGCTGTAGGGGGTGCACAGGTGTTGGGGGTACCCAAGTATATTATAGGTACGCGCTAACGCGCTACCTAAGATTCAGTTCCCAATGATTGTTGACTTATTCAGTGATTAAGTAATTTACTTTGTGTTTTACGAGTGAAGAGTCTCTTTACTGTTGAAATTTAGTATTACGCACAGCCTTAAGGGTTGACGACGCCGACGACGACGGTCGTGGGTTTTTTTTCTAGTTTTTGGTCTATTTGTCAACTAAAATGGAAGAAGTTTCTGAACTTAGTTGGCATATTTGGAAAATTTTTTCAATACAAAAATGCGATTTAGAGAGTTAAAATTTCAAAATTTTCCAGCGCTTCGCGCCGGATTGATTTAACTTTAAAGGTAACTTACACTGGGGGAATTCCCACCCTCCTCTGGATAAAAAATTTCGACGTATTCAAGAACTGAGCAATATGGTTGCATGATGCTGTTCAGCGACGTAAAATCGAGAAAGTCAGCGCTGTGCGCCGATTTCTTCTATATTTTGGCAGTTCCTATCGTTTTATTGCAGAAAAACTGGAAAAATAGTGTTTCAAGCTCATACTAAACATCTTTTTCCGTCAAGAACGAAAGAAAAATTTAAAATTCGGCTAAAGTGGAGGAGATTGGAAAAGCTGAAAAACACGTTATTTTACGGCTCTCCGCTCTTCGGTTGGTCAAAACCCAACCTACAAAATTTTACATTTAGGTTTTTTAGTGTTTTTTGTTTTTTTATGGGTTTTTCGTGAGAAATTTGGGTTTTTTGGGTTTATCAGGGTTTTTTCACGATTTCACATTGGATTTGTTGGTCAAAGCTATGCAGATTATGCAGGTATATTATTTCAATAGGTGCGAGGCATAAATAGAGGCCAGAAATTGTTTTATTCATGTACAAAAACGCCAAAACAAAAGCAAGTTGATAACCTAAGTTACACAAACTTACATTTGTCGCACAACAGGGCCTTAGCAATTTGTCAAGTTATATGCAAGTTCGTCAATATTTCAGTTTTCTCAGATATTCGTCAAGAATGGGTGAATTTTTTGCAAAAAATTAAGGAAAATTGATAGAGCTGGGATAAAAAAATATTTCAAAGAATATAAAAATTATACACTTTGTGACTGCGTGTCCCTATTGCTAACGTTATAGTCGTATATATGTTGTCATGTGCGTCATTTGAAAACTCGTCGTCTTTCTTCATCGAAAGTTGTATCCTTTTTTGTATTTGTGTTTTTTCCTGGACGTTGCAATAAATGTTTTGATCTTGATCTTAAAATCAGTTCTTAACTTGTATATACCTACTGATAAACGATTTTCCTATGTCGTTTCATTGCAGTACTATGGTAACTTAGGTACTTGTTATTGATGTTTAGGCCACGCCGCGCCGATTGCAGTACTTTTATCGACGTGGTTGAGTACATAGGATTTTCTACTAAAACCTGATTTTTCAACACGGGCGCTTTATTTTTAAATGATTTTAGACGTCACAAAGAAAATGTGAAAGAATAGTGGAAAATGTGGGAAACAATTTTGGGTCTGGTCCAGTGTTTTTTGTGGTCACAAAGTTCTCCTTGTACATGTACAAAGATGGTCCTTCGACATTTGCTAGTCTATTTTAGCGAATTTATGAGTTTCTGCCGGCAAAAAATACTAAAAATTGCCTCAAAACGGCGTGAAGCGCCGAAAAATTTGACATCTTTCCTCGCAAGAAGCAAATTTCGTCATTATGAAGATGTATAGAACACCTAATTCATCATTTTGGCGCGAAGCGCCGAAAAAATTTGCGAATTTTGTACCTTTAACAGTTATTGTCTTCCCAAAAATCTTTGTATATGCACGTAAAAGACGATCCCGAAAACCCTTTGTACATCGGGAAAAATCTTTGACGAATACAAAAAAAACCGTGGTCTGGTCTGTAATGTCAACCAAATCGCTGGGGGAAAACAGCATATGCAGTTTAGGTGGTGTGGTACCGAATTCCGAAAAAATTTGTTCTCCGTTTTTCGACAATTATGGTCAATATTAATGCCCTGATTACGAAAATGCATACCATTTTGCTTTAGCGTCATTATTTATTGAGATATTGGTGAATTTAATTTTGTGAAATTTTTCTTGTAAATTTTTTTAGCAATTAAGTTTTACCTACGATTTTAAATTGCAATTATCTTAACAAATGATGAAGATATCAAAATATAGTATGTATTTTTGTAATCAGAGTATCAATAATAACTTAAACTGTCGAAATAACGAAGAAAAATAAAGTTAAACAAATCCTTCAGAAAATTCTTAAAAACAAAATATCTCAACAAATTATAACGCTAGAGTAAAACGGTATATATGTATTTTCGTAATCAGGGCATCAAAGTTGACCTTAAATGGAGAAAAAACGGAGAAAAATTCTTTTAATTTAGTACCACCCAAACTGCATATGTAAGCATACTTGGGCGTTGGGGGTTTGGGTGGGGATATGCACCCTTCCCAGTAACCAAAATACCCCCAAGAATTCAATTTTTGAAATTTTATTGTTTTTTTTTGCAATGTTTTGATGCCAATGGATAGTGCTTGATGAGAACCGTTGAAAAATGGTGTTTTTCGCCATACCACCATTTTAAAGGCCATTTTTGACCTTTGAAAAAATCTTGCACCCTCGAGAACTTTGGTGCCGCCCACCTATGTATGTGTGTGCCTTACAACAATGGTTTAATCTCAAACTTTGAGGTTTTTTTTGAGTTTGAGGTCTTTTCGCGCTTGAGGTCTTTTCATTTTGAAGTTGTTGTTGTTGAGGTTTTTAAAAAAATGTTGGAGGTTTTTCAAGCTATTCAGAAAATTTTGAGGTTTCGGGATTTTTATTGCAGAATGCATTATAGAAAGCTAAATTTTCAAAATTTTTCGGTGTTTCGCGCCGGACTGAGAAACGAATTGTTTTGACCGGTATGAGAACGACCTATTATTCCGTACATACATAAGTACATATGCCATTTTTATTGGCCCTTTTAAATTAGTACAATTTATCCTCTCAAATCCGAAATTATCGCGAATATATTGATTGCTAGCCTACTCCAATCTGTGTGGCAAATTCATAATTCGCATCATATCGAATATCTCTGAATTTTGTAAATTTTATGTGTCGAAAAATATGGGGGACATATTCTTTCTGACACAGTTTTTTGTGTGTAAAAAATTTTTTAAGATTTTTCCGAAATTTTTAGGAACCGTTTTCTGGCTAGTAGGAACGAAGATTTTTTAAAGGACTAGGAAAGTTCAAAATGCGACTGTCAAAAAAACTCGGAACTTCGCGTTGCATTTAGTGATTTTCTGTATTGCATGCCTTTATAATGCCCAAAACTGAGTCTAAAAAGGCAAAAACGTTGAAAATTTGTTAGTACCCAATCCACTTTTTTCGCTTTGTTTAGCTTGTGAATAAAAGCTTAAATCAGTCAAAATGTTGTAGCGCTTTACACTATTTAATAAATTTAGCGTAGATACCCTACCTACCATTCGTTTGTAGCTCTGAACTTGAGCTGAATATCATAGTAAATAATAAATATGCGAAATTTGTTTTGTGTTCTTTGAAATTTTGTTGTCGGTATAGAGCCTTAAAATTGGTTTTATTCAAAGGTGAAAAAAGTCCGACATCAGATTTCCAAAGCATCTGCCATTAAGATAACTACAAATTTGATTCAAAAGCGGTGAAAATTTTTCAAATTTTCTGACGCTTTGTGCCTTATTGATTAGCTTTTGCATCATTTATATATTGTCAGAAACCTAGTAGTACGAAATGCACAAACTATATATAGGAGGGGACTAGGAAGAATCTACCTAAAGTCGCAAAACCTGCTAAAAATCACACTTTCTCTAAGCAACGCAAAAAATCGAAGTATATTCTGCGGCCTCTAAAAAGTGTCTTTTTAAATAATTTTTAAAATTTCAGATAATAAACGAACTCCATAATGTTTCCTTTTTCAAATTGCTGGCAAGTAGCAACACTGACTAGCTTCGTATCCTGATTGAAAGAAAACTTAGTGGTATTGTATTCAAAGTTGTTTTATTTTGCTATGAGCATTATAGCAAGCAAAGCAGGGGCCGATTGATTAGTGCAGTTAATCGTTACGGGCATGCTAGTGTACCTACATTTAGTCTGTTTCAAGTCAACTCACGCGTTTCCTACTGTTTTGAACCAACAATTCTTGCAATTGTTTTGGATGCATCGATGTTTGCTATTTCATTCAATTGGCTTAGAAAGACTGTTACTCGATATCATTTCCCATAGCTGCTGCATAGCTAAAGTGCTGCTTTTCCAATCATTTTTATGGTTAAATATTTATTCTAATGTGTTGACCGCAGAATATACTTCGATTTTTTGCGTTGCTTAGAGAAAGTGTGATTTTTAGCAGATTTTGCGACTTTAGGTAGATTCTTCCTATTCCCCTCCTTTTACATCCTTAATAATCCACAATTCCAAGTATATTCATCTTTTTTGTTCCATCGGAGCATTTTTCTTTGCTAGTACCCTGCTTTTAATTAGCATGATTTCAGTGCATCAGTCAGCAAACACATACAGTAACAAACCACAATAATGACAGCAGTCCAAGAACGCGGAAAACAATATTGTTCTTAACATAAATTAATTGCCTCTAAATTTAAAAAATATTGTTTTAAAAAAAGACTGCCTAGATTTTATAACCGTCTACCTTTTGAAATCAATCAGACTGCATATAATTTAAAACTGAGTTAGATATGCTCTTGATTGTCGGAAGTATAAAGTTTACTATTTTTTATTAGCTATAGTAAATATATGTTACATTCTAAACAGTCCTGTAAGTTATAGAGGTCGTTTTACATATAAATTAACTTGGAAACGACATATAACGTACCTACGGGACTTACTTAAGTACCTGGCTACACTTAGCGCTGGTCAGGTTGCTAGGGCGAAACGCCGGACTCAACCACACGACCCTCAATAACTACGGTCTCAAACTCTTCGGACCTGAATTCGTTCGTACCTACGGAGCTATTGGCAGCTATGCACTAAAAACCTAACGCAGTAGTAATTAAGTAACCCCGGAATTTCGCCCTAGGTCAGTTGACCTATTTTGGACCAAAATAATAATTAACGCAAAAAGCTTTGTTAACTTGCTTTCGCTAGAGAATACCTATGGCGAAAAACTATTTCTTTTCTGGTTCCTACGAGCACAATGAACAATGAAAACAACAAAAAAGAGCTCTCAACCAGCCAGTCATCTTACATAAAAATTATGAAATAATTTTTATGATTTTTAAATTGAAATTTGGGTGTTTGAATTTGCGATAGAGAAAATAATCAAAAGACAATCACTTGGATTATTTAAACCGAGTAATAAAATAAGGGCCGTCCACCAATTCTGAACTAAACGCGATTGATCACTATGAAAAAGTTTTGAATAATGAGCTTGCTAAGCGAGAGTTGTAAACCAAGAGAAACTTAAAGTTTAAACCTACCATTAAATTATGAAGAGAATTGTAAAAGATTTTAAACTTTAAGAAAATTGAAAAGGTGGGATGTTGGTAAATTAAAAAACAAAGTTTTTCGGCAAAAATTCCAAAATTTCACGCAAATATCAAGTGTAAGGAACACTAACGCTCAGATTTGGTAGTAAAATAAATTTGTAGTATAAACTACATATTAACAACAAATGAATTGTGCAAACTTTACAAAACTACTAAGTGTAGAGAATACTAACAGTCAGATTCCCAATTCTGATTTTACGTAGAAAAAAAACTAGAATTTTACTTTATTTTTATCCTATTCGACCTCGCCCGACTTCTTAACAGAGAAAGTGGCGAACAAAAAATGTACAAACACGTATTTTCCACTGTTCACCACATTGTAAACTTTAAAAGTCTGAACCTAACGCCCATTAAATGTAAATAAATTCGGTTCGGGCCAGTTTGTTGCCCTTTGATTGTAGTAGGTTTGTATGTGCCAAACTTATGTTCCGCAAAATATTTGATATGATTTATCAATCAAAATACGAAAAAACCTGTTTTTTTTCGCCCACTTTACACCTCAGATTTCGAACTTTACACCCCATAAACAACTCAATATAACGTTTTTTTGAACGCGGCTCGCTTCGACGTGTAGTCATTAGAAGTTACTTTATTTCTATTTTATTTAATTAACCCCAACTTTTGGCAGAGAAATCTTGGACAAAATCTGTTTTTTTACTCATCCACTAGAGAGTAAAGTTTAAAACCCTGGTACTAACTGCGTATTGATTGTAGAAAAGTTTGCTGGTAAGCACAAGATAGCCCTTGATACGAAGTACATTTCTGTCAGGAAAAATTTCCTAAAACTATAACTGGAGTTGTTGGCAGCAGTGATCGTACGGGGACCCCGACCCCGACCCCGACCCCGAAAAACCCCGGCCTAAACCCCGACCCCGACCCCCGACCGGGGGCATGATTTTTCGAGTCGGGGTTGAACCTTTTTTCGGGGATGAAATATAGCATTTTATTTGTTGGTACATCGAAGAATTGTATAAATAGCAAATAAATTCGGAACAAGGACGATTCGTTCACCAGCAAAATTAATATGTTAAACTCGACACTCGCGATATTTCATAAAAAGTACGCCTGGTCGCCTTGTTGTTAAGACGTACATACATGTTCGCATATTTTCCATTATGAATTGCGCCGAAATTACTGCGGAATCACAGGCGTAGCCGGAGGGGGGAATGGAGGCACATGCCCCCGGAATTTTTCAGGAATTATGTTGATTTTTCTGGCGCAATGTGTCCAGAACATTGAGTTTAAAAAGACATAAACGTCAAAATTTTCCGGCGCTTCGCGCCGAGTCATTATTATTTATTGTTATACAGATCCAATGAATTTAAGAGCTTGAATCTGTTAAAATAATCCAGCACTTCGCCGCACTTTATTGATTTAATGCACTATTAGTTCATTGAATGAAACTGCACATGCTTGTTGAACATAGTAGTAAAAGTGCGAAAATGTTTGCGTACCAATTTATCTATTCTCTGCTTTGTCTATCTTTCTTTACAAGGACACATAATTCTATTTTAAATGAAAGGAAAGGTCAAATTTTCTTGTGTTTTTGCGCATTTTCTGTTTTCTGAACTAGTTAATTAGAAGGCCACAAATGGGCCTGAAAATGGTAAGAACGAAATTCTCATTGATACATCTTTCAATGACTTATTGGTTGCGACCCGTTGCTGCGCTACATACTTAGCAGAGGTCGAAAAACGCATTTCAGCTCAGAAGTTTTGTGCAGTGTAAGTGTTCATCAATTTTAAGTTATTTTGGACTTAATTCAGAATCGAGATTTTGCCAATTTGCGAAAATTTTAACTTTACTAATTAAAAATTAGAGTGCTTTTTTACAAAATTTTCGGGGGTTCTGCTCTGGACCTCGCTGGTGGCGCTTGAGCGCGTCACCCCAGACCCCCAGCGGTACAATCTCGTTCTACATGTTGAAAGAGATTTTTAGGAGGACAGAAAAGGTAAAAGGATTAGGAATTTTAAAAAATTTTCGGCGCTTCGCGCCGCAATTAGTTTATCTGTTCTGTATGATTTAAGCGGTATAAATTGAGTTTAAAGAGAAAAAACGTCAAAATTTTCCTGCGCTTAGCACCGCCGATTATTGTCTAGGGCGGTAAAATATGATTGAATTTCTTGATGCTTTGCGTCACTTATGATTTCCGAACTGTTTATCAATAAAAAGGCGTAAATTCTACATGAAAACTGTAAAAATTTCGAAAATTTTCGGCGCTTCGCGCCATTGGCTCCTCTACAATCAGTGCGCCATAGAAAACCGTTATGAAAAAACTGTGGAAGAATACGAAAAAGCGAGAGTGATTAGTGATTAAAATTGAAAGTAATGCTAAATTGCTAAAACCATGCTTGAACTTGGAATGAAAATGAAATGTTGAACATAACCAGCTTTATTAGTATGCTCTACAAACAAGTGAAGGTATCGTTTATATCCTTTTCAAATTGGTATGTAATCAAGCAATGTTAATTGTTAATCTTCAACCCCGACCCCAACCCCGACCCCGAAAACCGGGGTTTCTCATCCCCGACCCCGACCCCGATCGGGGGTGAAAATCTGACCCCGTACGATCACTGGTTGGCAGACATAAACATGTCGAAAACTCGGCCAAAATGTGTCTTTTTGTCCCCAGATTTTCGCACTCTTTACACTCCCATTCGAGAACTGAGGCGAAATTCAAAAAACAAAAAAGTGTTATCTGCAGAACCTAAATTTGCCAAAAGAATTGAAAAAAAATGAAAAAAGTCAGCATTCAGAAGATTCGAACCCATCATTCTTTGTTTAATACCGCATCCGAGAACGGAGTTGTCAACCACTGCGCCAACTCGACATATCAGCAGATTTCAGCTTGATTATCCTATTTTGAAAGACATTAATCATTCTACTGAAGTTTAAGAATAGTGCATTTATGATGATAAAAATAATTATTTATTAAAGACGAGTCAAAAACCTCTGAAATACGAAAAATCTGATCAAAAATATGCAATACGGAGTTATCTATCGGCATTAGAAAATAGATGTAGGTATAATTCAAAGTTCACCTCTTTATACCTCAACAAACACTGGCTGTAGAAAAGTTTAAAGGTTTCGTTATTCTGACCTTACGGAGAACATTTAAAAAAATTCATCATCCACGACGCTCTGGGCGCAAAAATGCTTCTCGGTGTAAACTTCACACTTGTGCTAATGCCGCAATATTGGGTGTATAAAACAAAATAAAGTGGGATCTGTAACGCTAAGGTCAGGGCACCTTTTAAGCATAATTAGCATGTTCCGCCTACTTAGCGGAGTAGTTGAAGAGATATCGTTTTTTGTCTCGAAATCTTTACACTAAAACGATCACAGATCAAGAAATATTGCGTTATAAGAAAGAAAAAAATTGATTTGAGATTTTGCAACCCTCTACATTATAGAACCGATTGGACTGCACAGAAACCAAAATTGAGTTAGATAAGCTGAAGGACACGCAAAGAGTAAAAAACACGTATACTTTACACTTTTGTGCAACAACCATTGAGTGTAAAGTAATTTTAAGAGTCAGATTCGTAATCTACAGCTGGGGGCAACATTTTTAAAAAAACATTGGCCCTCCGCAAATTATTTGATTTTTTGCTTTACACTTTACACGCTCATTGCTAACTCAGTATTGACTGTAAACAAAAGAAAAAATACGGGCATCGAATTTTTTAATTATCCATCGATTAAAAAAACCGCACCTCCCAGGTGTGTGCCGTTGTTGCTGTGAGGGGGGACAAATTTCGCACTCGCTGTGATAAACATATAAGAAAAAGGATGGCCAAGTATATTATAGGTAGCGCTATCGCGCTACCTATGATAATAAGTTTAACATATGTATTCATTAACTGCAGTCTTTTCCATTCCAAATGGTGTATTTCCCATTTACGGCTTATTAATGTACATGATTACAATAAAGCTGCATATCTTTGTCGACTGCTGTGCACAGTAGTGTGATTGCTGGTTCATTTTAAACCACTTTTGCAGGCAATTTACATGAATTAAACGATTGCTCTCCATGTGCAAGATTTTGTGAAACATATTATAAACACGGCTAAGAAGGATTTAACTTTAATGCAACCCATTTAAGACAAAATTACATCTCTTCAATGATCTAAGGACACTTTGCACATAATTTTTAAATCACTTTAGATTACTTTTGAGGGTAAATAATTTCACTTAATTGATGTCTCACATATGAATCCTTGAAAATTTCTTGACTTCAGTTACAAAGTCTCTGCAAGTCTATCGAATTAAGGTTAACACGTAATGTAAACTTTACACAAACACATGACGTAAAGAATATTTTAGTCGGATTCGTAATTTTGATATTGCTCCGATATTACTTTCAACATTTATGGAAAAATCAGTCTCCATAATGTTTTAAAGACAAATAAACATTAGGTTTAAACCACTTTGCAATACTGCTGAGTGTAAGCAAGCGCGCTTAACTGACGTGTATATTTCATTCCCTGTAAATTTTTAGATCTCAGGAAAACATTTCGGTTTTTGCAATGCTCTAGAACAAAGGCTAACATGCAGTGTTAAAAATTACTCGGATATTATGATCAACATTCATGAAAAAATTATGTCTCTACTAGGGATGTTCCGATTAATCGGAATCGGAATCGGTTGGAATCGGTCATTTTTAGTGGGATCGAATCGGAATCGGAATCGGCGATAATAAATCTTGGAGAATCGGCATCGGAATCGGAATCGGCATTCCTGGGTTCTTAAGAATCGGAATAGTATCGGAATCGGCTAAAAGTGGTTCAATCATCGATTCGATTCCTTTTTATTTTAATTATAGCAGAATTAGAATAGGGAAATACAACTTTAACTTTCAAAACGTAAAAATTAACAATTTTTCCCTTATAGTGAAGTACTAGTAACCCAATTCTACATCACATATATGACAAAAAACAGATCGCGCGGGTACTGGTCAAGTTTTTATTCATCTGAACGTCATATGCATACTAATGTCTAATACTGAAATTTAATTTCGGGCAGATTATATTTTAGAAATAATAGTTTTTAAGCCTTTTTGCCTTGTAATCTGTTTCTTAGCGGATCGTATATTATTCTAGTGCCACTGAACAATTGCTCCAATGGGACGCTCGTAGCTGGGGCTGCCAAATATTTTCTTGCTAAAGTCGACATTAGCAGATAGGTTGATCGCTTCTCTTTCCACCAAGGGCGGATTTAAGGGGGCGGGGGGGACGGCCGCCCTCTAATTGGCCAAAAATATTTGGCGAGATAAAGAATGTATATGCAATTTGCAATGATTTTTGGCCGTCAGTGACCATTATTTCTCAAATTTTTTCGGCGACTTTCTTGGCGACCTGGAAGCACGGTTTTATTGTATTTGGCAACCATTTTTCCCGATGTGCAAAGACTGTTTCGGACTGTATCTGTACACGCACAAAGATTTTTGGGAAGACAAAAACTGCAAAAAAGGTCTGAAATTCGCAAAGATTTTCGGCGCTTTGCACCGAAATGAGTAATTGTGTCATGTAATAGCAGAAATCGCATTTTGAAAGGAAAAATGTCAAATTTTTCGGCGCTTCGCGCCGTTTTAAGACGATTCTTGATGATTTTTGCCCTCATAAAAGCAGGAATTAGCCAAAATACACTATCAAAGGTCGAACAAACAACTCTGTTTTTACCTCACTAAAGTCGCTATTGTACTTTATCATAGTACCCAAAAATTTGTGTGTACAAAATGCACAAAGACGTTTAGGGACCATCTTTATACATGTACAAAAGGACATTGTACAAAAAATACTGCCTGGAAGCTATTTGTAGGTTTCGAAACAATTGTAACGGCAGAAACAGCTATTTTTGCATAGTTTTCTTCTCTTTTCAATCGAAAATTTCGATGTTTCGCATCAAATGCTATAAATACAGAAAATCAAGCAGTAAATCATGCTTATAGACGTCTATCCGCCTTAATTTCACGAATTTTCCTGCGCTTCGCGCCAGATTTTTGTTGAATTAAAAAAATATAATGATTTTTTCGCACATAATTTTCTAAAATTTCAAAATTTTTCAGAAAAATTTTGCGTCAAAAGTGATTTTATGTAGAAGTATACAATGTAAAACACCGAAAAAACGCTATTTCGCGCGTTACGGGCAAATTTTTGGACCTATTTTTGACTGTTTTTGGAAAAATTGGGATACCGCCCCTCCCTTAGGAAAATCACACATCCGCCACTGCTTTCCACCATTTCAACGGGTCTTGCTCGTGTGAGAGACGCTTCGAGTTGATGTACGATTCGATTTCCTTAAAAGTTTTACAACTTGATTTAGTGTAGGTAAATGTTTTGCCTTGAGTGTTAGATTATACCTTGCTTAGATCAAACGATACGCTTTTACATGAACAGTGAATAAATAAACGGATTAACTGCAGTGTTTTTTTGTACTCGGCAAAGATTTTTCCCGATGTACAAAGACTTTTCGGGATCATCTTTGTACATGTACAAAGATTTTGGGAAAACAAAAATCGCAAAAAAGGTCTGAAATTCGCAAAATTTTTGGCGCTTCGCGCCAAAATGAGTAACTGTGTGTTCTATATATCTTTAGCGTGGCAGAAATTGCATTTCAAAAGGAAGAATGTCGAATTCTTCGCGCTCCGCGCCGTTTTGAGACGATTCTTAGTGATTTTTGCCCTTAGAGACCCAGAAATTAGCTAAAACACACTACCAAAAGTCGAACAACTCTGTTTTTCCATCCTGAAATCGCTACTGTACCATATAGTAGTACCCAAAAATTTATGTGTACAAAATTTACAAAAAATTTTGGGCAGACAAAAACTGTAAAAAGGTGTAAAATTCGCTGAAATTTTCGGCGCTTCGCGCCGAAATGAGTAATTGTTAGTCCTACATATCTTTAAAATGGCAGAATTTGCGTATTTTCAGTAACTTTTGTCGTCAGAAACCCAGAAATTATCTAAAATACACTAACAAAGATCGATAAGTTTGTTTTACCACACTAAAATCGCTACTGTACTATATTATAGTACACAAAAATATGCAAGTACAAAATGTACAAAGACTTTTGGGGACCATCTTTGTACATGTACAAACGGACCTTGTACAAAAGAAACACTGATTAGCTACCTATATTTAACATGTTTGTCGCAAGAATCGGAACCGGAATCGGAATCGGCCGATTCCTGTTATTTTGGAATCGAAATCGAATCGGAATCGGCTGTCTTGAGATTTGCAGAATCGGCATCGGGATCGGAATCGGCTTTTCTGAGATTTAAAGAATCGGAATCGGATCGGAATCGGTCATTTTCAAAAAAGCGGTATCGGCACATCCCTGGTCTTTACAATGGTCTGAGGACAAATAAACAATGAGTGTAAACTACTTTACATCACTGTTGGATGTAAACAAACGCGCCTACGTGACGTCTCACATTTGATCCTTTGAAAATTTTTAGACTCCAGGAACAAATTAGGTTTCTGGAATGCTCAAAAACGAAGACAAATACATATGTAGTGTAAACTTCATGTAAACACCTAGTGTAAAGAAAATTTTGGTCAGATTCGTAATTTTGATATTGTTCCGATATTACGATTAATATTTATGAAAAAAATTAAGTCTCCATAATGTCCTATGGGCAAACTAACAATTGGTGTAAACCACTTTACAACACTGTAGAGTGTAAACATATGCGCCAAACTGGCATATCAAATTTGGTTCCTGGTCCATTTCTAGACTTGATAATCGTGTCCCTGACTCATAACCGGAGAAGCAGGCAGAAAAAACAAGACAGAAACGCATTTTAAACACCAAATTTTTGACTTTACACTCGCTAAATATTAATGTATAGACAATTTGCTTTGACATGCACCCGATATAAAGCACTAGACTTATCCCGACTTCTGGACGGAGTAAGTGGCGAACAAAAAACGCAACAAAAACGTATTTTCCATCATTTAGAACACTGTAAACTTTAAAATTCCGTACCGAACTCCCCATTGAGTTTAAAGAAATTTGGTTTGGTACAATTTGTAGCTTTAAAATCGTAGTACATTCCTGTGTGCCAAAATTCTCTTGCAAAAATTATTTGGTATGATTTATTAATCAAAATTCGGAAAAAACGTGTTTTTTCGCCCATCTTTTACCTCTGATTTCGAACTTTACACCCCCATAAATAACTCAATATTGCGTTTTTTTAAATGCGTTTTGCTGCGATGTCTAGCCCCTGAGAGGCACTTTATTACTGCTGTATTCAATTCACCCTGACTCATAAGCGGGAAAATTTGGCAGAGAAATCTTAGCTAAAATCCGTTTTTTACACCATCCACCAGAGTGTAAACTTTAAACCCCAGGATCTAACTCACCATAGAGCATAGAAGACTTTGCTTATATGCAGAATGTAGCCCTTGATCCGCTCTACATTTCAGTCAGAAAACATTTAAAAAAACTCATAATCGGAGTTAGTATCGGACATAAGCAGGTTGAAAACTCGACCAAAAAGTGCTTTTTCACCCCCAGATTTTCGCACTCTTTACACTGCTATTCGATAACTAATGCGAATTTCAAAAACAAAAAAGTGCCATCTGTAGAATTCATCCCTCTATTATCCTATGCTGTTCAATCTTCGAGTCATTAATACTCAGTTGTCCACATGCCGCAGTAAAAAGGTCCCGAAATTTGTCCTATGTTATAACGTTACACAAAAACTTTACACCTTCTTTACACAGTCAGTTTTGAATTTCAAGAAAAACAAAAAAACACGGGCAGCGAATTTTTTATTATCTTTCTTTTAAAAAAACTGCACCTTCCAGAAGTGTCCCGTTATAGCTGTAGGGGGTGCACAGGTGTTAGGGGTACCCAAGTATATTGTAGGTACGCGCTAACGCGCTACCTAAGATTATATATATATATATATATATATATATATATATATATATATATATATATATATATATATATATATATATATATATATATATATATATATATATATATATATATATATATATATATATATATATATATATATATATATATATATATACAGGTGGGCAATGCCGCGCCACCCGCGCCACCGGGTGGCGCCAGAAGCGCACTTCGGTACCTTCAGAACGCCGGTTGGATGGCGCCAGAAAAAAACAGTTTTTAATTGGGGGTTGGTAGAATTTTTTGACCCAAAAAATAAAAGTGAGAAAATGATACAACCAACCAACTAACCAATCCAACCAACTAGCCGGCCACCTAACCAGCCAACTAGCCAACCAAATAACCAACCAACCACCTACCCATCCAAACAACTAACCAACTGGCCAAACAAACAACCAACCACCAAACTAGCTAACCGCTCAACCATCCAACTGGCCAACCAACCAACCAACCGACTAATTGGCCAACCAACCCACCAACTGACCAACCAACCAACCAACCAACCAACCCCAACAAAAGGGACCCCGGTACCTTCAGAACCAAAATTCATTGCCCAGGTATGATATATATATATATATATATATATATATATATATATATATATATATATATATATATATATATATATATATATATATATATATATATATATATATATATATATATATATATATATATATATATATATATATATATATATATATATATATATATATATATATATATATATATATATATATATATATATATATATATTCGTTTTTAAGGTATTTATGGAAGTGACATCTGTAAAAATTGCCGAAGATGAGGATTTTCAGAAATTCCAATCATTATGTGATGATTTTATTGATTGGTCGTTGACTTATTCCAAGAAAAATGTTAGCGTTTGGTCCAAAGAAGCCACCGAAACGCCATTCAAGATGATAAAAGTAGGTACTTACCGTATATGATATGGGGTTTTGTGAGGTGTTCGCCACCTATACATGGGCAGCCATAGCTGGGCAATGGCTGACAGTTCGCCCGTCCAACTTCCATCCAAAAGGTTAGGTGGGTCCCTAGACTCTGAAAAAGGTGGGTCTGTCCCTGAAAAAGGTGGGTCTGTCCTTTAAAAAAGGTGGGTCCGTGCCTGAATAAAGGTAGGTCGTTCAGCTTGATCAGTGGGTCAGTCACTGAAAAAAGATGGGTCCATCAATGAAAAAGGTGTCGAACAGTGTAAGAAGATGGTTCCTGTGCATGTTTTGCAAACTGATCATGATATACTGTATCTAGTATTTCCTTAAATTAACTCCGAAAATTTTCTCTCTGTACAAAACATAGCCCCGTCCAAGTTACCCCTTCGGCCCGTCCAACTTTTTGTTCGGCCCGTCCTGGTGATGGGCCGATATGGGTCATTGCCCAGGTGTGTGGGCAGCACCCAAATTCCGGGGGTCTGGGTGGTGTAAAAGCGGCAAAAATCACAAAAGAACACGTCTAAAATTCAGTTCTGGAGAGTGTCGATTTTTCGTAAGTCTACCAGATTCTCGGAGTTCTAGGCCCCCAAACCCCTCACGCCCACGTCTGGCCCCCTAGAAAAGTTTTCAACCCCTAGAATTCGCGATTTTAAGAAAAATTTTAGAACATTTATAGAAAGGTGCTGTTTTGAGCGTTTTGAGGTATCCGTTCGCTCAAATAAGTCAAATTTTCGGCGCTTGGCACGGTAGACTCATTTTTTGATTATTTTGTTGAATTTATTGCCTAGAAATCATTTATTTTTTATGCTCTGGAAAGATATATAATCATCAGAATCACCGAAAGGTGACATTTTTGACATGTATCCCCTTTTCTTTGAGCCTAAAAAAAGGCACTTTAAAATCCCTCCAGCATACATGGGTAAGATAGAAGTGGCCAGAGAGGGTAATGGTCATATAATAAATTCAGGCTATTATTTTTTTTGTACAAAGTTCTTTTTTACATGTACAAAGGTGGTACCTAAAAATTTTTGTTTCTTTTGTACATAGGTATAATAAGTTTTAGTATTTTTATAGTAATTTTAGTTTTTAGTAATTTTAGTATAATTTTAATAATTGTAGTATAAGCCACCTTTTAGACGTCTACTAGTGTACCTCCTTCATCAATTTATGCATCTCTAGTAAATAGAGAAAAAAAAGATTATCAGTAGCGCCGGAAAAATCTGAACATTTTAATCGTTTTTAAGTCGAATTCGCGTCCTTGCGAATCACAGATAAGATAGATGGGAAAACTGCACGGGTGCAAAGCGCAGAGAAATACTATTATCTTTCCTCACCGTTTGAATCCAAATTTAGAGGCTGTGCAATGATTAATTAAAACTGGCACAAAATAATTTTCGTATTAGATTACCATGATTGTGAGTTACTGTCATATTCAGCTTGATTCAAACTTCTTAACTCAAAGTAGAAGTTGTATAGAAGGAAATAACAGTATCTTATCAAATCGGTGCGAAGCGCCGTAAGTTTTAGCGTTTTCTGCTTTTTTATATTCAATTTTAAGTTAAGGCAGACAATACAGAAAATTACTACCTATATCCGACATTTTTCCAATATCACCCTGGGTAAAGCATTTGCATTTATCCAGAGACAGTTCCGAAAGGTGTTTTAATAATAGAGAAATCTTTGCTGTTTACAAAAAGCCAAGGTCATGAATGATATGTTTTTTCAATCAATTTTGAATCAATCATTTTAATTATCGCTACATATGCCCTTTAGATGTATAAGAAATGGATTAAATTTAATTTAAAAGCGTATTTTATCTAATCAAACATTGGGTACTTGATCATGACTTATACAGATACATGAATTCATAAGCGCGGAAGCTGATTGATCAGCGTATCTTGTACAATGTCTCCTTGTATATACATTGTACATGTATAAAGCGGTCCTCAAAAGTCTATCTGCAATGTCTACATGTAGGCACTATGTTACAGTGGTGCATTCTATGTGATGAAGTGGGGTTTTTGAACTTTATCAGTAGAGTTTATCCAATTTCTTGGTTTCTAGTGGCGAAACATACATAAACTTATCAATAAGGCGCGAAGCGACGGAGAATTTAGACACTTTAATTATGCCGTTCTCATGTAGAATCTGCGGCTTCTTTTACCTCACTATGCTCCAAAATTGTCTTGCGGCAGCTTTCGCTTGCTCAAAATCACCTGATAGTACCTGATTTTCCGAAAACTTGGGTAGGGAGAGGGTAAAGATGAAGTACTGAAAAGCAATGAAGCTGACTGATATAAGGCTTGTTTAACAGAAATCGGTGAGAACTTAATTTTCTGGTTGTTTTTCTTTGCCGAGTTCAAAGATTGAATACAAAGACGGAAACTTTAAGAAACAGTTTATGGGCTGGAAGTTGAAATATTAGTTGCGCTCGCAGATAGTTTAGGCGTTAGATGTTTTGTAAATGAATTTGAAATATAACTGAAAAATTTTGAAAATTTTCTTTATCATCGTATGTATAGAACTCGTTGAAAAACGTTAAAAAACGTACATATTCATTTTTGACTAGGTGCCTCTTACGATTCTCGAGATATACGTCTCTCAAAGTTGTTTGTTCCCCGCTGTCATAAAATCATAGCTTACATACGTACATCCTGTGCACATTATGTAGTTACAATAACTCAAGCACAAATGTATGTACTTATTTGAGGCATTTTTTAACCGAACCATGTGAAGACTGCAATCATACATGTAAGAGAGGGGATGGGGGATTCCCCACCCCATAGTTTCCCAAGGTCAAAAGTTAAGGGGGTGAAATCCTAAAATTCGGGACCACCTAAATTTGGAATTCTAGCCTTTTTTGCAGGTCAAATATGAAAAATGATTAAAACATCCTATATAAAATGTTTTAATGCGGAAAACTGTATTTTTCAGTACTTTCTATCCAATTCTGACTCATTTTATCACTTACAAGCAAAAATATGAGAATTCTTAAAAATTTTGACTTTTCACATCATTTTAACTTCATTCCAGGCATTTTATGGTAAACAAAGCAGAAATGTACTAGTCGGTGGGAAGTGCCAAAAAGTTTTTAATATTGTTGCTATTTTCGTCCCAAAAAATCATGCAGAAAATGTTTGATAATTCAAAATCGTCCGACTGTGATTCAGGTCTTGGACCCTGAGTTAGAGTTATAACCCCCTCACTCCTATGGGAATGTGTGCCCCACATAAAGTCAGTCGTTTCAGCGAGGAAATTTTGACCCACGATTTTTGAAAAAAATCGAAGTTTTTGGCCGTTTTTAGGCGTTTTTTGGCCGATAATTGGAGTTCATTCACCCCTCCCCCTAAAACTGGCCGGGGAACCCAACCCGAGAATTTTGAGTTCTCACGTGTAGTACGTAATAATCCTTTAACTTGAACCTACGATATATGTACGTTCGACTTTATCTTCGCAGGTTTCCGCTATTTTTGATGATATATCATGCCAGCTTATGTATGATGTTCTGCACGATTCCGAATACAGATTTGTTTGGGATAAATGGATGGCGCTTTCCGTAGACGTTGGTCTGGTGAATATCAACAATGATATTTGCTACTATGCAAGTGAGTAAATGAATTCTATTTTATGTTCTTAGTAAAGAAAAGTGTCTGTTCTATATTTTCTCGTGTCGTGTCCATAGATGCACAACATGGCCGATCTAGGGAGGGGGGTAGTCAAAATCGATCGACCAAAAAACGGGTATAAGCGCTAAAATAGCCTTAAAACAACGCTATTACACAGTTTCTGGTCAATTCAAAGCACTTTTGAATAATATTTTCAATTTTCATCCATTTTTTGCTTTCATTTTGCCTCATTTTTTGAAAGAAAATTTCCTATCTTTTTAATTTTAGGGCGTTTAGACCCCCAAATCATCCCCCACGTGCATGTCTGTTCGTGTCTACTCGTAAGAATCATCAAATTGAGGATCGTTACCACTCATGGGCATGAGGTAGGTTTTTATCGATAATCCGATGGACTCCCAAAAACCGATAGACTCTTAAAAATGAATTTTCAGCATGTTTTTTGGGATTTTTGTCAGTTTTACCACTCAGATCTTTCAGAATTTGGTCGCTGCCCATTTATAGTCAGCATTCTCTCCCGTATATCGATATTTTGTGCGTATGAATAGCATCTTCTGAGTTAATCCGTGTGAAAATGCAAAATTTTATTGAAAAATCTACCTTTTTTATAAACTAAGACAAATTTCGTATGATGAATTGTTACAAACATACATAGTCATCATCAAGTCAGGTCTTCTACCGTCATTTAAAAATCGTCTCATTCGATTGAACCTATGTAATCTTTTTAAATATGAGGGAGGTGGAATACCTTTATCACCACGTTTTGCTCGGGCAGTTTTTAATGTATAATTAATTAATTAAAGTAATCGATTCTTTAATGTTTGACTGACGTTTGCAGAGTTCATCTATGTGTACCTATATGCATTTTTGCAACAAAGCCGGTCCCGCCTTTCCGCGGTAGAGATTTTGTTTTGTTGCGTTCATGGATTCAGCACGACGATCGCATGATCATTATGAACCATTCCATATGCTATGATGTAATTAATTGTACACATGTGCGTTAGCAATATGTATAACTGCATGCATAGATACGATAACGTTGGTTGACTCAATTTAGAGTCATGTTTTAAAATTATTTTCCCAGAAAACCGCTTCTTCTATTAGAATTTTCTCACTTATATTTTTTACCTACTCATTCTTTCTTTTTTCCATAATGCATGGGTCTATTGAACTCATGGGTAGTTTGGTTCAAAAAAATTTTTCAGCGCTCGCCCCCGCGAAAAATTTCTACCCTCGGAATTTTTGATGTCTAAAAATTCGTAGAAAATATAATGCTTTTAAGCGCTTTTAACGATTTTTAGGTCAAAAGTGCCAAATTTTCGGCGCTTCGCGTCAAACAAAGATTTTGGACTATATTTTGTTGAACTTTATACAATTTTTCATTGAAATCTTTATCATTTTATCGTGTAGGAACAGCGGATCGTCAGAAGCGCAAAACAGTGTTTTTGATGCATATTAATCGCAGAAATTTTTCGGCTCTCTATCTCATCTCCCTTCCCCAGAATTCATATTGCTGGGTGTTCCTATTTGTCTTCTCTTATAATTATCGGTGTTAAAATAAATATAAATTTTAAGAAATGTTGATTTCGTGAAATGATTTATGATTAGTCACCTCACATTTGAAAGGCTTTTTGTACAAACAGAATTTTTCACGATTAATCACTAGCTAGAGCGTAAGAAAATTATAAAAATTGAACAACCTTTGTGTTAATATAACTTTAAAAAGTTTTTTGCATTTAAACGAGTTTAGCTTTCTTTGCACAAATGTAGCTGAGATTTCCTAGTTGGAAGATATATTCTCTGCTCATTCATTCATCTGCATGGTTAAAATATCAGTAGTTCAAATATGAAAGTAGAATGCAAATCTAATCTCATTTTTCAACCTTATGTTTGCATTCGTTAAAGCAGCTCACTTAAATATACGATCGGTTGAAAATATCGTTCCCTCAAACTATGATGTGATAGTCTCTTTCATTCCAAACGTACATGGGCAGCACCAAAATTCTGGGGATCAGGATGGGGTAAATCGCCAAAATGTTACTAAAAACAGAATTCTGGGGGTCTACAGTAATCTGCAAGGGGCATTTCAACTACTGGGGGTACAAACCCCAAATCCCCCTACGCCCATGTGTGATTCCTAACCGTTCATTTTCAGCCGTAGCGCAGGGAAATTCAAGTTTCAATTTGCCCGATTATAGAATATCTAAGAAAAATATTTAGGAAAATCCCTTCAATTTTTATACAAACATAAAGTGGTGTTGTGCAAGGAAAACTGTCTTTTTCTAATATTTAGCCGCACCTACCACTTATTTGTATGATTTTTATTATTTAAAACTTACTAATTTGATTCATTCGTTTTGTTGCAGATAAAGTACATTGAGAAGCATTAGGCCTTGTTGGCTATCATTCCATTTTATGCTTCTAAAGCCCGCTCAGAGCTTGTTCAACATAATATATTTTGAATTTTTTCAGCAGTTCCCGCCGTCAAACAAATTTATTCGTGCCCTTTCTTATAAGACGGGTTATCTGCTTAGACCCCACAAAACAAGAACTGGATGCCATATTGTATATTTTGCGCACAGCGATCCAAAAGGTGAATTAATAGATACGCTTATGTGTATTTAGGATGCTCTGCCCGTCGAAGCCTATGTCTTGGGCTGAGGTCGGGGCTAAAATATTTATATCTAGTGACAACTTGTAACTTGTAAGACAGATTTTTCATAAAAAAAGTCTGAATAAGCATACGAGTATTAAATGTTCTATACAAGAATAGTACGAATTCGAGCAACAAATTTATTAGTAGGATTGGACTAATTGTGTGCATATGTAGCAAAAAAATGAACTTCTCTTATATTAAAGGACTCAGGTTCAGCGTACCGATTCTTCACTTGCAACAGAGTGAGGAAGATCTAAGTATGATTGTCCATTAGCTACATTTGTCTATCTAATAGGTTTGACTCTTAACGTATGTTTCATTTTTAGTTGTTCTAAGGACAACAACGGATAAACAACATAGTTCTTTTTCAAAATAAGTAACTCGAATCGGATTTATCAGAGATCTTTATTTAAATTTCATTACATCTAAACTGTGATTTCATTCTATCTGTTAAGCATGGCCGGATTAAATGCATCTAACTTATTAAATGATAAGCTTGTAGACGAATTATTGTATATAATGGAAAATTTAGGCAAATTCAATTAAAAAGTAATAGAAATGCGCTTGCAAATTCTTTTCGTTTCTTTTAGTAAGTAATATGGAAAGCAAAAAAGGCGATGCTAATTTTAAGGATTATAGCCAGGAAAACTAGATAAAAGACGTTAAAATTCATGCTTCCCTCAGGATCTTCGTTTGACGTAGCAAATAGCCCAGAAAATCAGAGAACTTTGAATTACTAGAATTACCTCTGTGACAACGGGTTTGAGACTTTAATTAAGAATTGTGTAGTATAATCTGACGCTAAGCGAAAACACAATTTTTTTGTGTTTTTGACGATGTTCTTTCTTTCTAGCACATAGAAACATAAAATTTTCCGAAAAATCACTATAGACATTTAATGCAGCTTCTTTTCTACGATTTTCTTTTGAAAAATTGAAAATTTAGGTGAGGTTGTTAAACTTTTTATAGGATGAGCGAGATTTCTTTTCGTCCTCAGTGAAATATAGTCAGTTGTGATTTCAATTTTTAAGCCGTACAATGTTTTACTACAATGTACCTTTATTGCGCTCGTCATTATTAACATCCTCGGTCGTGCGTTTATCATAAAAAAATTTCTGTAGGATGTATTGGAAATATTCATTGTCCTTGGTTGAAAGTCAGCAGAAATCAAAAATTACCTGGTCTACATATTTTAAGGCTCACTGCCTTCTTGGGCTGTCAATCGTTTGAGTCAAGCAGTTGCCCCTAAGGTATTACTTTTATGTTTTACAACACTTTATTTTGGTAGGCATTTAAAGTACTGGATGCCATATTGTATATTTTGACCTATGAAAATTAATTAATAGCTAATAATCAATTATTGTAATTGCAATTGTAAATATTATTAATTTTTTATTGCTATGTTTATTAATAATAATGAAATAATAATTATAATAGTAGGGATGCAACGGGTAGTGAAATTTGGTGATATTCGGGTTCGGGTTCGGGTAGTTCATCCAAGTTTATTCGGGTTCGGGATCGGGTTCGGGTAGTCCACTTCAATTTATTCTTGTTCGGGTATCAAAATCAATAACCCGATCGGGTTCGGGTATTTCAGTAAGTGTGTAGGATTCGTATATTGGAATACCAGTGTATAGCGAATTTCTTAGGTACATGTAAGCCAAGATGTTACAATTTTTATTTTTAGATGTCTAGTGCCTAATTATTCAATATGTTCCACTCAAGTTTCCAGCATAGGCGTAGCCAGGGAGGCATTGGGGGCACATGCCCCCCAGAAAATTTTTCAGAAATTATGTTGATTTTTCTGGCGCAATGTGTCCAGAACATTGAGTTCAAAAAGGCACAAACGTCCAAATTTTTCGGCGCTTCGCGCCGAGTCATTATTATTTATTGTTATACAGATCGAATGAGTTTAAAAGCTTGAACCTGCTAAAATAATCCAGCACTTCGCATCACTTTAGTGATTTAATGCACTATGAGTTCATTCGAATGAAACTGCGCATACTTGTTGAGCTTAATAGTGAAAGTGCGAAAATGCTTGCATACCAATTTGTCTATTCTCTGCTTTGTTTTTCCTTCCTTACAAGGACACATAATTATATTTTAAACGAAAGGAAAGGCCAAATTTTCGTGTGTTTTTGCGCATTTTCTGTTTTCTGAACTAGTTAATAAGAAGGCCACAAATGGGCCTGAAAACGGCAAGAACAAAATTTTCATTGATACATTTTCCTATATCTTATTGGCAGCGACCCGTTGCTGCGCTATGTAATTAGCAGAGGTCGAAAAACGCGTTTCAGCTCAGAAGTTTTGTGCAATGTACATAGGAGTTCATCAATTTTAAGTGTTTTTGGGCTTGATTCAGTACCGAGATTTTGCCGATTTTGCGAAAATTTCAACGTTACTAATTAAAAATTAGAGTGCTTTTTCACGAAATTTTCCGGGTTCTGCCCCGGCCGCTGGGGGCGCTTGAGCGCACCACCCCAGACCCCCAGCCGTACAATCTCGTTGCATCATGAGCAAAGAGATTTTTAGGAGGACAGAAAAGGTAGAAGGATTAGGAATTTTTAAAAATTTCTGGCGCTTCACGCCGGAATTAGTTTATCTGTTCTGTATGTTTTAAGCTGTATCAATTGAGTTTAAAGCGCTAAAACGTCAAAATATTTCTGCGCTCAGCACCGCCGGTTATACTGTTCTTTCTTTTTTTAATGCTCCAGTAATGCGTTTACGAGCCTGAATCAGCCAAAATATCTTCATACTAAGTTGTTAATTCGTAGTTTTCCTGTTCTGCTCTGTCAGACTATTAGTATTCACAGAGCTACAACATGTTAAGGGCGGTAAAAAATGACCGAATTTCTTGGTGCTTTGCGCCACCTATGATTTCCGAACTGTTTGTCAATAAGAAGGCCATAAATTCTACGTGAAAACGGTGAAAATTTCGAAAATTTTGCGCTTCGCGTCTTTACACTTTTTGTATTTTTGATCGTCAGAAACCCATCAATTAGCTAAGCTTCACTACTAAAGGTCGAAAAACTCAGTTCTGCTATTCATATATAACGTTGCTGGCATTCAATGCCAAAGTAGTCTCAAAAAATTTTTGTGCATGCCCCCCAAACCAAAATCCTGGCTATGCCTCTGGTTTCCAGTGATTTTCCTTCCTCCTCTCAGTATGCAAAAACGCTAATGTAAATGAGAGGTAGCGCTCTGTGTATTGTGTCTGATATAAACCTACAAATAACAATAACAACTATTGCTGAGATTGTCGTCTAGGATTGCATTTATTCGTGAAGTTAAATTTAATAGAAACCAAGTTTAATTACGGCCAAAGAAGCAGTGTTTAGTATTTTATACGATATCATTTAGCAATCGTTTTGTGAAATAAAAAAGATTAAAAATTCACGTGAATCGATCGAAATATACCACTTAATTACATAGCCATTTATGTGTACTTGATAACTACATGAAATTCAGCGTTTTAGGGTCGAGCAAACTGAAAACGGCGCAAAAAGCCGAAAATTTTTGAATCTTTGACATACACATGTGGGATTTTAGGGCCGGATGACAGAAGGCGATTTAGCATTAAGCCGAGTTTAAAGTCGACTTGAACGTGATGTAAAAACTCGATTCAATTTTTGTGGTATGACAGAAAGCGATTTAGGCTAAACTCAATTTAAAAGTTGACTGTTTTAAATCGAGATTTTAAGCCTGGCAGGGGGCAGGTTTATCTTCGATTTATACCTGGATGAAACACATTCATATTATAATTTGGCAAATCATGAATGCAGTCGAGTTTGTTGAATTTGTCGAGCTTTCAAGCGATTCTGATTTAGAAATTGACATTGTCCAAAATGTTATCAGTCGGATTAACCCATTTGAAAAGTAGTACATGGTGTATGCCAGTCGAAAGTGTCACGTGTTGTCCACAGCGTATTCGAAGCTGTTGCGGAATTGAAGCCAAAATTTATCAACTTTCCGAATGAAGATGAATATCAAGAAATTCGGAAGCATTCTATCAAAAAATAAATTTTCCAGGAGTTCTTGGTGCAATTGATTGTACACACGTGCCCATTATCAACCCAGGCGGAAATGAGGCAGAACTCTACAGAAACAGGAAGAGATGGTTTTCGATCAATGTCCAACTAATGTGCGACCACAAACTCATCATCAGAAATTTTGTTGCTAGTTGGATGGGAAGTACCCATGATGCAAAAATTTTTCACGAATCGCGCCTAAAATGAGAAGCTAGAAGGACTGCCCGGTCGTTTTCATGTTGTGGGTGATCGAGGTTATCCCTGCTTACGTTATTTGATGACTCCATTAGCCAACGCCCGAAATCCTGCTGAAAAAGGGTATAACTTTGCTCTACTCCAACTCGGATGGTCATAGAAAGGCTGAACGGAATCCTAAAACGAAGATTTCCCTGCTTTGGTCAAAAAATGCAATTTAAACCAGTAAAATGTGGAGTTCTCATAGTTGCCTGCTTTGTGCTTCATAACTTTGCGCAGATGCGTGGTGATCGACAAGAGGATGACGTGCAAGCAGAATTCCAAATGCCAGTAAACGAAGAAGCTGAATATCCAGTGGTTAACAATAATCAAGGATTGGCTAAACGCCGCACAATTGTGACCGATTATTTTGAAAGAAATTAGGTTTATTATATGTAAAATGGCTGGTACTTGTACAGGGTGGCCAAGAAAACAAAACCGATGTGTTATTATCTTTTGAACAGCAGCTAGAAAGCTGCGGGTTGCTTTCAAAGAAAGACAAAGCTGTCTGCAAAAGTTCTCAAATTGTCACCTTTAAAAATTTTGTTGTGTGCTAGAAAATTAAATTTTTGTAAATGTATTTATTTTTATCAAAAATTAATTAATTACTTTTGCTTTCTCAGTTTCACTCTGTTTGCTATTTACTCATGCTTTATGCAAAACCTTTCCGCTTTGAGACATCAAGAACATATTGCTAATGCTACTCTTCTAGCTTTGATGAACAGTAGCGTTGTTGATATTATTAGCTTTCAAAATTTTTCATAGAATGTACTAAACTTGACGGAATTAACATATTTCTAAGCCTAAGACCTAAGATAATGTTAACTGCATTTATTTAAGTAGCTAAAATCAACTTTTTTAAATGTATTATGTATATTGTAGTTTTACGACATGGGTTTCGTTCTTGAGCCACCCTGTATATTAACTTATAATATTTACGTGAAAAATATTTCTTACTGCCTTCAAGTTCTTCCACTTCGATTCGAGTTGTGCTGGAATCCGTGTTTTACAATCCGGATTTTCTTTAAAAGCTTCGGCTATAGCGCTCAACGATTTCTTTTTTGAATTTGATGTATTACTGACTGTTTTCTTGTTTTCGAGTACAATCAAATGTTCTGAGACGCATTCGATAAGATAATTGATTTCCAAAAGTGAGAAGTTACTATCCCGATCCTTTTTCTTATCCGTACTCATTTTATTCAAGCAGCACAAATAGCAGTACTTGAAAAAGGCACCCAGTAGTTTTACCTAACAGGTGGAGACACAACACGAACTTTACAAAAATGAGGTTGTAATATGAAAATCTTATTACAAACATGAAATATTGTGTACAATGATTCCAAACTGTCACCTTAAATCGAGTTTAAGCTAGGTTTACGGAAATCGACTTTAAATCGCCTTCTGTCATACCAAGTCGGTTTAAACTCGACTTGGCTTGAATCGAGATTCAAGCTCGGCTTCGGTAAGTGGAGTTTAAATTCGATTTAACGCTAAGTCGAACTTAAACTAAATCGCCTTCTGTCATCCGGCCCTAAGAGCTTAAAAATACCCGAATAAACCCGAATAAAATCCATAAACATTCGCGTTTGGGTAGTTATAATAATTTTATTCGGGTTAGGGTTCGGGTTCGGGTAGTCAAGTTCACTTTATTCGGGTTCGGGTTCGGGTCCTGAATTTTGTTCGGGTACCCGAGTATTCGGGTTCGGGTACCCGTTGCATCCCTAAATAATAATAATAATAATAATAATAATAATAATAATAATAAATAATAATAATAATAATAATAATAGTAATAATATATATTTTTGATAATAATAATAATAATAATATTATTATTATTATTATTAATATGATTATTATAATTATAATAATTATTATTACAATTTTTATTATTGTTATTCTTCTTCTTATTATTATTATCATTGTTGTTGTTGTTATTATTATTATTATTATTATGACTATTATTATTATTATTATTTGTTATTATTATTATTATTGTTATTATTATTGGTATTATTATTATTATTATTATTATTATGGTATTTTTATTATTATTTGTTGTTATTATTATTATTTATTATTATTTGTTATTATTATTATTACGGTTCTTTCTCTTATTTTTTTACCTATTTTAGCTGTGTTATTGCCATTAGACTATAAGACCTTGATATTTTTTGCAAAAAAAATCGATCTCAGAATTTCAGTTTTGAAAGTAAATAGGTAATTTTTTTAAGCTGATGTCTATGTGGCGATTTGTTTAATCTACCTTTAATTTTCGATACTTTTTTACCCTCGAAAATAGACTCCAGGATTTTAGCCCTGCCCTTGTGCGGCTATCTGTTTATGCATGGTGGCATATTCTTTGTAAAAAGTATATTTTATGACTTCGTCAATCCTTCTCTTTGCATTCTTTGTTGCAAGCAATGGTAGTTTTGAGTGAACAATTTTTTGTCTTATCCTCGGATTGGGCCTGAATTTTACTGAAGAGTTAGATTAAATCATAGGCTATCCAGCTTTCTCAAATGGATCTCGAATTTCTAGATCCCTTAAATCTTTTAACATATTTCTGATCGATATTTTTTACGATTGAAATTTTAAGTAATCGAGCATCGCATACTGATCATTTGACATATTTTGATATGTATGTTGAGTTGTACTGTTGGTTCACTTTGCTGCTAGAGACTCGAACGTATGATTGGAAAGACATCTGCAGATCTATGCATTTCTTGAAAGCAAATCTCTCGCAGATGATAAAAAAGTTGGCTAAGGCATGCCTTGATTACGATGGTTGGAAAGCCCGACAAACCCGACCAAATTATAAACCATGGTTATATCCCGAGCAGCTGATGGACCTTCCTAGAGTGGACTTGAGTAAATGCGTGGTTAAAACATATGCTGAAGAGGCAGTTGACGAAAGTGCCTATGAAGAAAGTGCTACTAATCAAGCAGATATTTGCCTCTCTGACGAAGACTGCGTGAACGATGCTGCAAAATCGGATTGAAGTACCTTTGCTTGCTTTGTTTCATATTACGGATTAGCATTGTCGGTGCCCCTGAAATTAATAGACTCCTTCCATAATTAAATTTTTGTGCTATTTTTTGGCAACTTGGCCCCATCGCGACCCCCCCAGAATTTGGCTGCTGCCTACATATGATTAAATCCCTTTAATTAAAAACTCGAAACTTGGCATGAAGCACGCATAATCGAATCGTTGATTTAGAGTCGATATCATTTTTCAATAATTGGTTTCGGATAGTTTCAGCGTATTTTTTCTTTGTTTTGAAATCTTTTTTCTCAAATCTTCTGTCTATCATTTATGTCCGCTCTCATAGCTTTTTATTTTTGTTAGTAAAATACAGGGTGTTTCAATAAAAAACGGTACACTACTAAAAATAGTATACCGTACCATATACTTGAAATTAGCAAACTTCACCAGAGTTTAGTCCGGTGTTTGTTTGCTTGCTTGGCAAAATTTTGTAAGAAGGGACGCGTTTGTTCTGAGTCCACAGCTTTTCTCCTGAAACTACATACTTCAAGTTTTGCGTAAAAAACTTTTTTTAAAATTTTTGCCAAAATTGATACAGTCATTTCGACTGCTGAAATTTTCAGCTTCTGGAGCCATACACAATCATTAACAACAAATGTGAAAAACTTTATTTGACACACTCGACTAGTCTTGCTGTAAAGTTACAAGAAGTGGGACTCACACTGACCTCTATCAGCTTAGATAGACGGTTTTGAACAGTAGCGGAACTTATCGACGAAGTGATTGATTTTTTTTGTTGACGGACGTTTCCTGGCTTGAAAATTTGCTTTTCAGGTGAGCGATATTGTTAATTCACAATTTGTACAAGAATTGTAGATGGAAGAAATCTTAATCATATTAATAAAGTTTAATCAGGCAAGCAAGCAAACATTGATCTACACTCTTGCAAAGTTTCAATCATTAACTTCATGTGTACGTTACAATATACCCTTTTTGTTGTATACCGTTCTTTAAACATCCTGTATGTCATATGTAGGTATAACGCGTTAGCGCGTACCTCCAATGTACTTTGGTACCCCTAAAATATGTCCACCCCCTACAGCTATAACGGAACGCATCTGGAAGGTGCAGTTTTTTTAAAAGATAGATAATAGAAAAATTTAATGCCCATCTTTTTTTCTTTCCTTTACATTCGATGCCCAGTTTGTAAAAAGCATTTTACACTTTACACTAAATGAAATTGCTTGCGGAAAGCCAAATTTTTTTTAAATGTTGGTCATAGCTTTGAAGATTACGAATCTGCATTTAAAATTTCTTTACACTCAATCGTTGTTGCACTAGAGTGTAAAATATGCATATTTTCGACAATATGGCATTGCATCCAGCTATTTAACTTAATTTCAGTTTTTGTTCAATCCGATTGGTTTTATAATGTATACGATTGAAAAATCTCCAAACGCTTCTTTGTTTTTTGAACTCAATATTTCTTGATCTGTGGTCGTTTGAGTGTAAAGGCTTCGAGGCAAGAATTCAAATTTATTCTGCCAGCTGCTTCACTAATTAGGTCGAACGTGCTGATTTCGCTAAAAATGTGCGCTCTTCTAAGCGATACACAAACCACTTTATTTCGTTTCTATACACCCAATATTGCGTTATTAGCGCAGGTGTAAAGTTTACAATGAAAAGCGTTTCCGCACAGAGCATTGTGGATGGTGAATTTTTTAAGTGTTCTCCGTAACGTCAGAATCACGAATATGACCTTTAAATTCTTTTACAGTCGGTGGTTTTTGCACTGTGAAGAGGCGAAGTGAATAATGCACATGTTTGCTAATGCCAATGTATAACTCTGTATTGTACATTGATCTGATTTTACTTATCATTAATAAATAATAATTGTATTTGCCAACATGCACTATGTTTAAAGTTAATTAGAATGAAAAATTCTTTTAAAATAGTCAAATTAAGCTAAAATTTTCGCTGCAAGACTCAGTTAATGTGAAGTTGTCACACACATGCACTCTGGGGGTATGGGCCATAGGTGGGCAGCACTAAAATTCTGGTGTGTTTGTGTATGTGTATGTCTGCAAGATTTTTCAAAGGTCAAAAATGGTCTTAAAAATGGTGGTATGGCGAAAAAAGGATATTTTTCAACGTTTACCATCGAGGCATTATCCATTGGCATCAAACAATCGCGAAAAAAACAACAACAAAAATTGAATTTTGGGGGGTATTTAGGTTTTGAGGGGGTATTCGGCCTACTGGGGGTGCATGCATACCCCCAAACCTCCTCCCACGCCCACGTGTGATGGATAGTATCCCCCGTACCAGGACTTGTGAGTAGCATACCCCCTCAGACCATTTTGGACCAAAACCGATTGCTAGAACCGTGAAAAAGCGTCAGATGACGTCTAATAGTGAAATTTCAAGTACAGATACTTATTTTTAGAGTAATAGACGGTTCAATTGACTCATTCAGAGATTTTTCTTCCATTGTTTTAAATATAATCGATGTCACAGGTCATTCCATTGCCCTGATTGTTTTTGTTTTCATACAAATTTAACCATATTCATGAAAAATGAAATAAGACGAATTAAGTACAAAACTTTGACAACTAATGGGTAAAAAATAGTACTTATTAATATAAGTGTGAAAGGGATTATTCAAAGAGTTCTCGTCTTATAAAGATTAATGAATAATAAATAATAAAATTAATAACGAATTAATAATTAATAATAAATTAATCTTAAAATAATAAATTAAAAACTGGGAGAAAAACAATAACCTTTACAAAAGTGTCTATGATGCTTCTGATCCTGCATCAGTCCATTTAAATGATTACAATTATTAGCACAAAGTCAAAATTGTGAAGTTATCTCAAGAAATCAAAAGACTAATAACTGCAGAGCGATTTCCGAGGAGGCCGAGAATTGCAATAAAAAGTTTTGAGTTCATCATAGAATAATCGCATCAGACAGTTATCCAATCTCACAATAAATGATATTAGTCATTAAGTCATGAATAAAAATGTCTGTAATGTTATTTGGTTACCACGTCTGCAGAAAAATCATTCAAAATTAAGATTTCAGTTGAGAGTATGCATTTTAAAGTTTAACCAGATCCTTATTACGCCAATTTCCCCTTTGTAAGAGTGGAATTTTGAAGAGTCGAGAGATCTAAGTAGAAAAAAACATCACGTCACAAATACTTCGTTGATTTACACCGCCTATTTAAAATTATCCATGTCTTCCATTCAGCTCTGCTACGCTATACGGACGTTGATTTTTCGAGTTTCAAGCATCTTTTCCTTGTCAAAATTAGGGCTACGGCATAAAAAATTCAGAACAACACAAGCTTGAATTCCGGAAAATTAGTAATATTGTGAATTTCGACCAAAAATTATTACTCGGTGCAAAATAGTACCAGCCTAGATATTTTGTAAGGGGTCCTATTCAGTGCAATCATCGCAAGTAATAATCTCTATTCTTCCCAAAGCTGATCGTACATTTCAATATTTTATCTGGCCAGACTTTAGAGATCGTACGAGTTTCATTTATAAGATCTAACAGAATAAAATAAAAATTAATGTTTCCTCCGATTTAGGCTACTTATTCTGAGATAAACTGTAAAGGCAAAAATTATATCACGAATATGTTAAGTGATCGAATAAATATCTAATCATCAATTAGATTTTGACTTTCTATCACTTTTTTAGAGGTAAAGCGAAAACGCTAAATTTGAATAGTCTAAGTTGAATATAAGTTTATTTTTGCTACAGAAACAGATCAAGTAGGTATGAAAGTTTGCTATTCTCGTCAGTATTCTTAAATAGGCCCTTTGTAAGCTTCCTTATAACTGCCTAGATTATTTTTAGAAGAGAATTTCAGATTTTAATCTTACTTACAAATGTTTTAGCCCCGGACAGGGGCGTACGCAGGATTTTCTTAAGCGGGAATGGTCCAAAATTGGTGGTCCTGAATTTGGAGATACGTTCGCCGGGGAACCAAATAAAGTGCATGTTTTGATGTTTCAGAAGAAGCTCTATCCGTTAAGCTAATAAAATTCATTTTTTCGAGAAAATTTTAGTTTCGCTCAATAAGCTATGAAAAATGTTGTTTTTTGGCCGCGCTTGGGCCTAAATTAATGAAAATAATGATCCTACGGCGCGAAGCGCTGGAAATTTTGAAGTTCTTCAATAAAAAGATGTTAATTTTCATGCATTTTCTTACCTCTCCAAAATTATTTTGGCCGCATACTATAGTTTCTAATGGTTTTTGATTGATTACTCTGCAAAGGCGTTTTTTAGGGTGACTGACGTGTCATGGACGAAACTATACCTACCTAGTTGATCAGTGAATTTCCTACCGTTCGCAGCTGAATTCTTGAATATTTCTGAATATATTTACATTAATTGTTCTGCGAACACACTTTATATGGTTGTGTTGTGCTGTGCTTTTCAATTGATCATTCCTCGCTAGTCCTTTTTGTTCGATAGGTATACTTTTTTCTCGAATTATTAGTTATAAATTTGAAATGTTGTGCGCGTTGGAAGGAGTATAATGGCATAGGTGGGCAGGGCAGCACCAAAATTCTGGGGAGGAGTGCAAGATTTTTCAAAGGTCAAAAAATGGTCTTAAAATGGTGGTTTGTATGGCGAAAAAACACCATATTTCAACGTCATCGAGCACTATCCATTAGCAAAATTTTCAAAAATTGAATTCTGATTTCTAGGAAGGGGGTATTCGGCCCTCTGGAGGATGCATACCCCTACTCTTACATGTGATGATGGGCATTGTTGCTTGCCTAAGCCTACCCTGTCATTAATGAAAAGGAACCCAAAAGTCTTAATTCATACTCTTCATCATTTAATTTTGAGCAGCATTTCATGAGGTCCACAAGATATCTGTGTTTGTAGGTCAAGTGTAGCTTGATGATAGAGTGCTCACAGCTATACGACAACGGAGGCGTGTTGAATAATGGAAATTAAAGTAAACTATAATTAAAATTGCTTCAAAAATTATGCAGTCATAGAATACATTATTGAACTGGAAAAAAGGTTTTGTTGAGCCCTCATTTCTCATGTTTTTCCAACCTGTTAGAAAGATTGAATTAAGAAGATAGAGGGTTTTGTACGTCCAACGACTAAATATTCCTGAATGTGTCATTTCACTTTATAACTAATACATGAAAATTACTTCCGAGCTCATTAAATTTTGGTATGTCCAGAACATGTAACCACACATGGGCGTGGGACGGGGGATTTGGAGGGGGGTTGTAGTAACCCTAGAAGTTGAAACCCCCTTCCCAGAATTCTATTTTTAGTAACATTTTTTGCAATTTTACCTACCCTCTGACCCCCCAGAATATTCTTGCTGCTCCTGTATGTGACCAGGGGCGTAACCAGGTTTTTATTTCGGGGGGGGGGGGCCAAAATTTTTAAAGCCCTTTATCTCGGGAATCATTAGGAGATACACGAAAATAATGGCATTTTTGAGCTTTTCTTGAGATCTATGCCATGGTGAAGTGAAAAATTAAAAAAAATCAAAAATTCTCTTGTTTGATTTCAAAGTTGGATATCAAAAATATCGGCGCATGACTAATTTCTCAATATCAAGTTAAATGACTCCAAAACATTTCGAAATTCTTTTCTTTGCATTTAATTTTGCGGTTCTGCAAAGAAAACGAATGCAGAAAATAATCGGAAAATTTTTGACATATTCGCTATTTTCAAGTCAAATCTGGGCTTCTAAGGTAACAAGAAAGATAGAAAATAAGAAATCCGGCGCGAAGCGCCGGAAAATTTTAAGTTTAGAAGCTAAAAAGTTGACTTTGAGAATTTTTAATTTTTTCCTTTGGCGGACCCTTGTGAAAAATAAAAATATTTTTTTCATCTTGGTGATGGAGGGGGGCGGCCCCCCCCCGCCTCCCGGCTGGTTACGCCCACACATGGGCGTGGGGGGGTCTGGACCCCCCAGAAACCAAAAGACCCCCCCAGAAATCGAAAGACCCCCCCAGAAATCAATTTTTGAAATTTTTTTTCGTTTTTTTTGCAATTTTTTGATGCCAATGGATAGTGCTTGATGATAAACGTCGAAAAATGGTGTTTTTATCGCCATATCACCATTTTTAAGGCCATTTTTTGACCTTCAAAAATCTTGGACCCCCAGAATTTTCTTGCTGCCCACGTATGGTTACGCCCCTGTATGTAACTAATCATTTAATGCATGTGCATGCAATACGCACGCACACGTATCCTTCGACTGACTGTATTTACTATACTGTGTACGTAAGTTTTCTGTGATATCGCAGAAAAATGTAGAACTGTATTTTATTCCGATTTTATCAGCGATGTAAATGACAAAAATCGGCGATATCGTCAACAAAAGTTTGCGACTGAAACGACGAGATCGTCTTAATTTCCGATATTGCCATCAGAAAATCGCTTACTTGTGATTTGTGGACCGGGAAAGAAAGCAGGCGATATCGCCGACTTTTACTTTTGAAGCGGGCGGGCTTTACGCTGTTGTACAAAAAGGCAGTGTTTCCTTACTCATTACATAGGTTGAAATTGTGACAGTCGAATATGTTATTAGCGTGTCTTCTGTTGGAGGCGTATTTTAACAACTTATCGTGATTTATACCTAATCGTTTTAGAAATTTGTATGCTTTGCCTTCGTTTGTTGACGCTTGTACTTATGCATTTTCATATAGAAGATCTATATACGCTTCTGTAATTTATTCTACGGAAGGTTACGCATGTTTTGCAAAAGGAATTTAAATAAGTAGGTAACAACTTCACAATGGAAAACCGTTTCTAAAATCTTTCAACGCGTGGTGCACAATGCTTAAACAGATTGTGACTGTACGCATGTAATGCAATAGATAGGTGGTACCTACCTAATTACGTACAATTTACTCGTCTTATGGTTGTCTAGTTTTCGGGTCTTAAATTCCTTTCAATAAAAAGTGTTGACGTGCTATTAAATTTACAGCAAGAAAACTATACACTTGAGTCTGTTTTGCATGGATTTTGGCACTAATTTTATGAATTGTTACCGACAGTTGGGTGATTATGCATCGCCCCACTGTAGATAGTGTATCTGACATGCAACTCGCGTTTTCGAGTTTGCCAGCTTTGACCATTTGAAGAAGACCCATTATTTGCAAGTTATGAACGTTTACGTTAGCCGTTTTGAATTCGGCATGCTAGCCAAAAAAGTTGCGAATATTCGTTTCCAGACCGGGATTTTGCCCCTGAGAAAGCGAGGCGATCCGCCTACCTCGCTTGTATTGGTCCGTTTAGCAAAGTCACGTACGCACCTTCGATGTGCATACGCTACGTGAGCTAAGCCTGCAGATTCATTTCCTGTCCCAATACACTTTCACATTAAAAACAGGCGACGTGACCATGCGTGGGCAGCACCAAAATTCTGGGAGGGGGTGCAAGATTTTTCAAAGGTCAAAAAATGGCCTTAAAAGTGGTGGTATGGCGAAAAAACAGCATTTTTCAACGTTTCTCATCGAGCACTATCCACTGGCGTCAAAAAATTGCGAAAAAAATTTTTGAATTCTGGGGGGTAGGGTATTTTGATTTCTGGGGGGGTGCATACCCCAAACCACGCCCAGGTGTGGACGTGACTGCTAATCTGTTGAGCCTGTGTTGAGATTGGAAAAAATCAATATTGTACTGATGAGTATACCGTCTATCTTAAATTAATTGGTTATTTTAAAAGCATGCGTAATTTTATCATCACATGTTTAAAACTTAATTCTTACATCAATATTTACTTAACATAATAGTCTCTCAAATTTTTGAATAGTAGGTACCACACATGGGCGTGGGGGGTTTGGGGGTATGCACCCCCAGAAGTTGAAATATCCTCCCCCAGAATTCAAATTTTGAAATTTTTTTCCTCTTTAGCGATTTTTTGATGCAATTGGATAGTGCTTGATGAGAAACGTCGAAAAATGGTGTTACGACCATACGTGGGTATGTGAAAATTTTGGGGGATTCAAGATTTTTTGGAAGGTCAAAAAATGGCCTTAAAAATGGTGGTATGTATAGGTGGGCAGCACTGAAATTCCGGAAGGGGGTGAAAAATTTTAAAGGTCAAAAAATGGTCTTAAAAAGTGGTCGTATGGCAAAAACACCATTTTTCGACGTTTCTCATCAAGCTCTATCCAATGGCATCAAAAAAAAATTGCTGAAAAAGCAAAAATTTTTCTGGGGGGGGGGTATTTTGGATTGGGGTGCATACCCCCCAAACCCCCTCTACGCCCATGTGTGGTGGTATGGCGATAAAAACACCATTTTTCGACGTTTCTCTATCAAGTACTATCCATTGGCATCAAAAAATTGCGAAAAACGAAAAAAAATTTCAAAAATTGAATTTGGGGTATTTTGATTTCTGGGGGGGTATTTAGTTTCGGGGGGTGCATACCCCCCAAACCCCCCACGCCCAGGTGTGCATACGACCACTTTTAAGACCATTTTTTGAACTTTGAAAATTTTTTCACCCCCCCCCCAGAATTTCGTTGCTGCACACCTATGATTATAATTGCCTAGAGATAAGCTGTATCGCAGGCAGTTCGGAAACGAGGGACGTCCCGACTTACATATTCTACAGCCATAATAATTCAGGTGAATCATCTAGAATTATTTTTATCAGAAATTCAATTACCCACTTTCGAACTGAAAACCATAAAAATTATTTCATAATTTTTATGTTGGATGACTGGCTGGCCTATAGAGCTCTGATTTGTTGTATTCAATGTTCAATGTGCTACTAGGAACTAAAACGTTTCGGGACTGATATACTCCCGCGAAAATAAGTTAAATTACAACTTGAGTATTCTATTGGGTTTTTGATCCCAATAGGTCAACTGACCGCGCGTGTAAGTCCGGGACTTATTAAGTACCTATTTACATAAGTGTTAGGTATGTAGTTAGGGCGTAGCTGCCAAAAACTCCGACAGGCAGCGTCAGCAATATTAGGACCGAGGAGTTTGAGGCCGTAGGTTTTTTAAGGGTATAGAGGTTGACTCTGGCGTCTCGCCCATTAACCTGACCAGCGCTATGGCCTACATAGGTACTTAAGTAAGCCCCGTAGGTGTTATCTGTCTCCGTAGCTTTATGCACTCTAGGTATCTGACGGAGGCGGCTAACTTATGCCACTTTGTTCGGTGAAAAGCCTTTCATGCATCCCTTGTCCAAGTAAAAGTTATCAGCGTTGAAGAAAATATTGCTGGCAAAGTACATCTATAAAGCCTACAACCATATTATTTTGTACAGCACTATAACTTCGTGCACCTTATGTATTAAGCATCATGAACAATGTGGGTGCACGGTTTGGATCCTCTTGAGAATCCAAAATACAACCGCTCACTTTACGGCAGACCCCCAGAATGGAACTTTTGGCGGGTTTTTTGCCTCAACGACACCCCTCAGAATTTAGTTACTGCCTATGTACATATGATCACGATTATTACTCCGATAAAAATCGCTTCATCGGTGTAAAATTTGTACCTATCTATAGTCTGTTTCACGAAACCTTGTGCATGGAAATCAATTTTAAGCGAGCTAGCGGGCAGTTTTACATAGTAAAACTCCAGTGTAAAAATTGTAGCTGCGACCGGGCTTCGAACCCGGGACCACGGTTGACCGGACCGCTGCTCTTACCAACTGAGCTATCGCAGACGATTTCGAAAGTGTAAGTGTTCTACTTACAAATTGCTATGCACAGTATCGTGATTGCTACTTTAGTTTGAACCACTTTTGTAGTCAATTTGCATCGACTCAAGAATTGCGATGCATGGACAAGGTTTCGTGAAACAGACTATAATTTATGCTGAGGATTTCATGAAATGCAGGCCCAAAATAACAAAATTCAGAGTATCTGAAGCACAGAATGACAGAATCATTTCCAGTGCCTGCCTAAACTATGCCCATCTCGTGAAACCTTTCATGTATCACAATTTTTGTATCATGACAATTTGAACTGAAGAGGCAATTGTGATACTGAGCGTATCAGCAATTGATGGGCATGGGAAATTTCACTGCGTAAAATTTTAGTCAGAATAATAAACCTTTTTTAATTTGGAAAATTTCGTATGTTATAATTCAATAGGAACGACCGGATAGCGAGAACATTCAACGAATTATTCTTCGCTTTCTCCGCTCAATCAGTCTATTATTAAGGCCGTCAAATAATCTCCATGTCGCATTGAACAACGCATCTTCAGATAAATGTGATCCTTTAGCAAGCTGAGTGTATTTCTCTATGAAGCTAAAATAAAAAATACATATACCGAAGAAGTCTGGAATGAAGCGTGAGAAAGTACAAGAACACATAATGGTACCCATAACATTTTGCAGTCATACATAGCTTACATAATGATCCAAACTTAATGAAAATTCGGTGAGATAGACTATTCAAGAGCAATAAAACTTCCAAAGATTTATTGAAAACAAGCGAATTGGTCAAACACTATACTGATTTTATGGGGCCACCCACATGTGGGCGTGGAGGAAGAGGGGGAGGGTTTGGGCGTACGCAACCCCCAGAAGACCGAATACCCCAGAATTCAAATTTTTTTTGTTTTTTTTTCGCAATTTTTTGATGCCAATGGATAGTGCTCGATGAGAAACGTTGAAAATGATGTTTTTTCGCCATAACATCATTTTTTGACGTTTGAAAGATCTTGCACCCCCAGAATTTCGGTGCTGCCCACCTATGGCACCACCCAACTCAAAAACGCGTTGAATCCATTCCTTATATTCAAGCAATTTTATTCTCATCACAACAGTAACTTCCCGGAAAGTCAATCAAATTCACTTTTAAAGGCAGGAACACTAGCAGGACTTGTCGTATTCATTTGAGACTTGATAAAGTAACACAGAAAAATCGCAGTCAAATCAGATGAGCAATTGCATGGAGTCATATCAAGTTCGTTGTCTGATTTGACTTGTAAGTTGTAACAAAAAATTTGCAGCAAGAAAATTCTGGGGGCACGATTTTTTTGTATTCGGCAAAGATTTTTCCGGATGTACAAAGACTTTTTGGGACCGTCTTTGTACATGTACAAAGATTTTTGGGAAGACAAAAATTGCAAAAAAGTCTGAAATTCGCAAAAATTTTCGGCGATCTTTATAATGGCAGAAATTGCATTTGGAATGGAAAAATGTGAAATTTTTCGGCGCGGAAAAATGTCAAATTTTTCGGCGCTTCGCGCCGTTTCAAGACGATTCTTAGTGATTTTTGCCCTCAGAAACCCATAAATCAGCTAAAATACACTACCAAAGGTCGAGCAACTCTGTTTTAACCACACTAAAGTCGATACCTTTCCATATTATAGTACCCGAAAATTTGTGCTTTCAAAATGTACAAAGACTTCTAGGGATAATCTTTGTACATGTACAAACGGACCTTCTACAAAAAAAACGCTGGGGGTGAAATCGCTGGAAATTGTTATAAATTGCCAGAAATTTTACTAAGAATAGAATTCTGGGGGTTTACAGTAATATGCAGGGGTTTTCAATAGCTGTGGGGCTGTGTACACCCCCAGACCCCCATACCCATGTGTGTTTATAAGAGGGGTTTAGAGAAGTCTAAAGTGCACGCTCGCTCTAGTATTGTCGACCTTAAAAATAACATGATGAGATACAAGGAATAATTTCAGCGCGTGATTGCGTCGGATACTGTTAACGTAGAAGTAAAGCACACAATATTTGACCAGTTTTCTTTTCGGTAAATTTTTTGAGCTTTGCTTTGAGCGATCTGTTTTTTCGCCGAATTTTTATTCAGTTTGAACCATTATTAGACAAGACTGCATTTCTTTAGCAATTTTTACCCATTAACTGCATTCTCTTTACTTTTAACTTTAAAAAATAGAAATGGATGACCTTTCAGATCATTTTGACTCAATTTTAGGAAAATTAGGGTAGAAAAACATTTAATTTTGACCTTATCCTTAAAAAAGGAAGCAGAGCGTCTTCCATGAGCTCAAAATCGTCTGACTGACTGTGTGAACCCTCAGCGGGGGATCGGAGGTAAGCGGGAGGTCAAGTCACATCACAATCACACATGGGTAGTGGTCAAATTCTGGGGGATGGAGCAAAATCGTCGAAAATAGCACCAAAAATTCAATTGGGGTCTATCGAAAATTAGACGGGGTCCGCCGGAATCTCTAAGATTGGTCCAGCCAGACCCCTAGCGCAAACGTATGGTTACAAACCCGTATGATTCTTGAGGTCAGATGGTAGATGAATTCAATTCTAAAATGTTTATTTCGAAAACGCTTATCCAAAACAATGTATTTCGAAAAAACGCTTATTTAAAACAATTAATACTTTTGCAGTAAACTGACTGGTCTGACCACTTATTATTAAGTCAGTTGTATTCTTCCTCTAAAAATTCAAAATTTTCCCAGCAGCGACTTATGTATGTTTCATCAAAATCGCTTGACAGTACCAGGTTTATCAAAATTTGAGGGAGCGGTAATACCCCCTCACTCCTCCCTATCATAGGTGGGCGGCACCAAAATTCTGAGGGGGGTAGTGCAAGATTTTTCAAAGGTCAAAAAATGGCCTTAAAATGGTAGTATGGCGAAAAAACACAATTTTTCAACGTTTCTCATCGAGCACTATCCATTGGCATCAAAAAATTGCGAAAAAAAAAACAAAAAAATTTCAAAAATTGAATTCTGAGGGGTTATTTCAATTTCTAGGGGGAGGGGGTATTTTGGTTTCTTGGGAGGTGCATACCCCCAAACTTCCCACGCCCAGGTGTGCTCCCTATGCCTTGTGTGCCTATATGCAAACATGCACAGCACGGAAATCCTGGGTGGGGGTGAAATTTCAAAGTGCCTTTATTGGGCCTAAAAATGGTTAGTATAAGTGTTTTTTTTTGTACAAGGTCCGTTTGTACATGTAAAAAGATGTTCCCCAGAAGTCTTTGTACATTTTGTACAACTATATGGTACAGTAGCGATTTTAGTGTGGTTAAACAGGGTTTTCGATCTTTGGTAGTGTATTTTAACTAATTTCTGGGTTTCTGACGCCAAAAATTACTAAAAATTGTCGCAAAACGAAAATTTGACGTTTCTCCATTCTAAATGCAAATTCTGTTATTTTAAAGATATATTGGACAAACAATTACTCATTTCGGCGCGAAGCGCCGAAAATTTTTGGAAATTTCACACCTTTTTACAGTTTTTGTCTTCCCAAAAATCTTTGTAAATGTACGAAGACGGTCCTGAAGTCTTTGTACATCAAGAAAAATCTACGCCGAATACAAAAAACCGTGGTGGGTATGCGTTAAAAACATCGTTTCTCGGCGTTTTTGACGAGGCTCTATCAAGAGCATAAAAAATTTTAGAAAAATTTCGAAAAAAAATCAAAAATAAAGTCAAACAAATTGAACGAGCAAATATATATGACTAAAAACGCTTAAAACAGCACCTTTTCTACGAATTCTTTGGAAAGTTTTAGAAACTTTAGAAAACTCGCGAATTCTCGGGGTGGTGAAAACCCTAAACCCCCCATCGTCACGTATGTTTATATGCATATGATATCTATGTTAACAATGGGTATATAAATAAATTACGCCAGAATATAATTAATCTCTCGACATCATTCTTTATACTTAATTGATTCTCACGAAAACTCAAATTTAAATGATTTAAATACCTATCTGCATTCGATAGCATACATTCAGATAAAAACGAGATGATGGGCAAAACTACTACATCAGCTATCAACTGCTATCATCTATGATTCAGCAGATCCCGCATTAACGTATTAAAAAATAAGCCTATGTATGATTGCTAATTTACGTCAGCTAAGACGCTATAATACATAGATAGAAAGTGCAAACTCAAAACAAAACAGACGATAAACGGAATCGATACTTCTTAATGGCTGACAACCATACATGTCATGGCTCAAAAGTTTGAGTGGGGAGGTCCCCCGGCCATTTTTCATAAGAATTGACCTTCAGTTTTTAGCCAAAAAAATAACTAAAATCTTCCTAAAAACGCAAATTATTTTCCGAAAATCGGAGAGCAGTGTCAAAAATTTTCTGGCATTTAAACATTTAAAAGGATAGGGACGACCAACTTTTGGTGGTACGATCCCCCATCCTCCTGTTACGTGTGTGTTGACAACTGTATATCTTAAATCGATACATGTAACGGCTCGAAATTGGGGGTCCCGGCCATTTTCAGAGGGGGGGGGTGAATGACCTCCAAGTTTTGGTAACAATGGTCAAAAAAACGCTTGAAAACAGCCAAAAAATTTGATTTTTTCCAAAAATCGGGGGTTGGTCAAACATTTTCTGGCTTTGGGGGGACGGGGGGACGTCCGACTTTGGGGAATCCCCAACCCCTGTTACATGTATGCTTAAATTGCCTCAATTTAATCACTTACCTTTGTTCGCATGCCATTTTAATTACCTGTCACAGAGGGACTTTTTCTCGGACGAAGTCAAATCGCAGACGTCTAATGAGCCGAATTTGTTGTAAAATCGCCTAAAAAAATCGTGCTATACATCTGATTAATTGATTTAAACATAACAGGCATATTACTATGTAACTACATATTATGATTTAAGTCACACACTTTCAGCAAGAAATCTAACCGCACTTTAGTTCCGTATACTTCGTGGAAAAATTAACTTTCGCTATTCGATTTTTGAGGGGGTCTCTGTAATACATGGGCAGCACCAAAATTCTGGGGGTGTGCAAGATTTTTCAAAGGTCAAAAAATTGTCTTAAAAATGGTGATAGTTCGGCGAAAAAACACAATTTTTCAAAGTTTCTCATCGAGCATTATCCACTAGCATCAAAAAATTGCGAAAAAACAAAAAATGTTCAAAAAATTCTGGGAGGGGTATTTTGGTTTTGGGGGGTATTCGGCCTTCTGGGAAAAGTGCATACCCCAAACCCCCACGCATAAGTGTGGTCTGGGTGGTGTAAAACCGGTAAAAATCCCAAAAACATGCAAAAAATTTAATTCTGGGTATCTATCGATTTTTGTGGGGTCTACCAGATTCTCGGGGGTTTAACCCACCCCCTCACGCCCATGTATGCTTACAATATGCGCACCTTGGCGTTTTATAGCTTTATTACTTCGAAATTAATTGAATTCTGGGGGGGTTTGTTTTGGGGGTATTGGACTCTCTGGGGGTGCAATACCCCAAACCCCCACGCCCACGTGTGTGTACGACTAAGTGCTAGTAGGATGAGTATAATTTTTTCCGCTTTAAAATTTTCTAAAATTTTACTGTTGCTCATTAAGGATCCTATAAAGTACCAAAACGAATAAAAATATGAATCTTATGAATAATAAATGCACAGAGAGCAAATCATCATGCTGAATAAAGAGAAATAAATTCATAGATAAATTAGAATAAACATCAATAAATAAAAATAGATAAAATAAATGAATATACAAATTTAAATAAATAAATAACATGTGTTTGTATGTATGTATATATGTAGGCATAATAAAAAACAAAAAGATAAAAATATTAAAATACAAATAAGCGATAAATTCACGAAAGTATGCAAATAAAACAATTTAAATATATAAAGGTGAATAAATAAATGTGTGTAAATCAAAATAACTAAATAAACAAATGCATAGATAAATATACGTATGTACATATATATAAATAGATATGATATATATATATATATATATATATATATATATATATATATATATATATATATATATATATATATATATATATATATATATATATATATATATATATATATATATATATATATATATATATATATATATACAGGGGCGTAACCAGGGGGGGGGCGGGGGGCCCGGGGCCCCCCCCGAAATATAAAAATAATTTTTTAAAAGCAAAGGGGGACCCTTTGCTTTTTTCTTCCAGTGAAGTGGAAACGGATTGTGGACAGCCATAATGCGTTTTCAGCACACTTTTTAGCTTCTAAAGTCAAAATTTTCCGGCGCTTCGCGCCGGATTTCTCATGTTCTGTTTTTTCTTACTTTAGAAGCCCAGATTTTACATAAAAATAACGAATTTGTCAAAAATTTTCGGCGCTTCGCGCCGGATTTCTTATGTTCTATGTTTTTTCTTACCTTAGAAGCCCAGATTTTACTTAAAAATAGCGAATTTGTCAAAATTTTCGGCGCTTCGCGCCGATTTATTATGTTCTGAATTAGTTTTCTTAACAAAACTGCAAATTTAAATGCAAAGAAAAGAATTTCGAAATGTTTTGTAGTCAAGCTCTAATTTGATATTGAGAAATTAGTCATACCGATAGGTTAAAAGATAGATTTTTTATATCCAAATTTGAAATAAAGCAAGAAAATTTTTGAATTTTTTTAAATTTTTTACTTCACCATAATATAGATCTTGTCGAGAAACGCTCAAAAATGCCATTATTTTCGCGTATCTCCTAATGGTTCCCGAGATATAGGACTTCAAAAATTTTGGGCCCCCCCCGAAATAAAATCCTGGTTACGCCCCTGTATATATATATATATGTATTGATGAATGAAATAATTATTTCCTATTTTGGAAACAGCTACAAAGAGCAAACACTACATACAACGGTAAAAATAAATATCTTGATAATTTTGACGCTTCTGATTTTAATTTTAAAAACATTGCATGATCCAAAAACAGAACATATTCATGCGCGCATTAGGTCGGAGCAGAAATCCCGTCTTTACCCTTGAAAGTCGATAACTGCCAAAAAAAAGATTAAATCAGCAGCGCATATAAAATGCAATTAAATTTGAATTAAATTATTTCCGAAATGTTACTTATGTAAACGAACTGAATTCATATCTTATTTTCTTAAAATTTTATGCCGCAATGAGATATACAACATTAAGTTACACACATATACTGTAAACTCTAAAAATAAAAGTTCTACTGCATCTTTTAAGTCATTTTAAATAAAATTCGATTACATTCTTCTTCACAGTCTTAAGTAAAACATAAAATAATTATTCGGAACAATATATCATGCTACAGGCAGACACCGAAGCTGGACCAGGACATCCCTATAATTTATAACAATCTTAATTTTTTCTATTGGATGATCTCAAACCATATTTCACCTTTAAACAGACAAATCACCTGATCACGAAAAATACCCAAGATCTTAGATACAATATACATGTTGAAAAGTATTTTACATATTTTTTAGAAGAAACTAGAACAAAAGCCTGAGTCTTACGCCCTTATTATATCCTTTTTGAACAAAACGCTCTTTAACGGCTTATCTGATTCTTCGGGCTTACGTTCAAAGTACGGGTCTTCCACAGGCGGGAAAGCCCGATAAATATCAAACCAAAGAGGTCGATCTTCAAATTTCATAGCACCTGCTTTGATTAAGCCGCTTACCCTGCGAATAAAACTGGCAGCTCAAAATAACTTTCAAATCAACCTAAGCAGCTCCTGTGCAGCCAATTTGATTATTTTTCAGTTCATTCCATACTCACACACACACAAAAATATATTGCTCTAACTGTCTGAACAACTGATTTCTCATCATCAGTCCATAAACAGTTTCTAAACTTTTCGTATTTGTACCCAATCTTTGTGCTCTGCAAAGAAAAACAACCAGAAAATGAGTGATTCGGCGCTGTGCCGAAAAAATTTGACATTTTCCATGCCTAACTCAAATCTGAGCGGTTTTGAACACAAAAACAATATAGTAGCTATAAATCCGGGGCGAAGCGCCGCAAAATTTCGCGTCTACTAGCTCAAAAGTACGCAAAAAACCTATTTTGACGACCTTTTAAATGCACTTCGAGAATTTTTCATTTCTTACTTTAAGGGAACCTTGTATGAAACAAAAAAATTTGTTTCGGGGGGGGGTAATTGTTTTCTCTTGCCTCCATGGCTGCGGGCGTCCAGGTAGGTATGATGGATGGGCAAGGAATGGGTTGCAAGGAGAGCGAAATTCAAAAATTTATTCGATCTTTTCAAATGTCGCTTGAGACGAAAATAAGGCGATTAAATTTTATTTCAAACAATATTCTATCAAATAAATGCTTGTTTCTGACCATGTTTGGCATGCAAAAATCAAAGTGATCGACTGTTGATAGTCAATATACAGAGAAGTCTGCAAAGGCGTAGCCAGGATTTTCGCCAGGGGGAATCCAGAAAATATTTTTTCATCTAAAAACCCCATTAAAACGGGCGGTACCATTGAATAAAGTGTTTTTGGCTATTCACATCGTCCTACACTGTTTAAACAGATTGATTTTTTTAAAAATTCTTTTACGTTTCAGATGGAAAAATGCTGATCATAGTTTCCCAAGGTCGAAAGTTCCGAGGGGGTGAAATCCCAAAATTTGAGACCACTAAATTTAGATTTCTAGCCTTTTTTGCAGGTCAAATATGCAAAACGCTTAAAACATCCTATATAGCATGTTTTAATGTGAAAAACTGCATTTTTGACTACTTTTTGTCTCATCTTGACTAGTTTCGTCACTCTTGTAAGTACAAAATATAAGAATCTATCGAAAATTTTGACTTTTCAGATCACTTTAACTTCATTCTAGGTATTTTATGGGTAAATAAAACAGAAATGTACTAGTCGGCGCGAAGCGCCGAAAATTTTTAACTTCTGCGCTGCTTTTGTACCCAAAAATCATTGCAGAAAACGTTTGATAGCTCAAAATCGTCTGACAGTGATTCAAGTCTCGGACCCTGAGGTGGGGGTAATACCCCCTCACCCCCTATGGGAATGTGTGATGCTGATTTATTATGCGCTCAAAGCGCTTATTTTTCTGATTTTCCTGCAACAAAACGATAGAAACTGCCAAAAGATAGAAGAAATGGGCGCAAATCGCCGACTTTTTCGATTTTACGTAGCAGAACAGCTTCATGCAACCAACCCTATTGCTCAGTCCTTGAACATGTCGAAATTTTCCTCAGGAGGAGAATCCTCCACCCCCCTTACTGGCTACGCCAGTGGAAGCCTGGAACAAAAGATAGGTACCAGACAAAGCTGTTTTAAACCTAATTTAACAATTCCATTTTATCTATGAAACGTCGTGCAATTCAATAAAATTTCACAGTCCTCTGTTTTTCATAGGCCCGGCTCAGGCAGGAGACAATAAGAAAAAATTAAAAAACAATAGGAAAACAACAGAAGGCTTTCATACCGAGAGAAAATTGTTCCAGCTTTATGTAATCTGTTGGTTGCCATGCAATCACAGCCAATATGAGCGAATGAACGTAATTTAAAAAAGTAATATACGTAAGCAGAGCACCAAGTTAAGTGCGAATGTTTATTCTTTCTTCTGAAAAAAGTAACTCACAGACACCTGCATTAAAGAAATGGGTAGGTACACAGACCCGTATCTAGGATTTTGTCTCGGGGGGGGTGGAAGGTGACCGACCAAATTTTTTTTAAAAACGTAAGGGGGACCAAAGGATGAAATAAAACAGACGTTTTACGACCACTAGAGCTATACGTTTTGTAAATTTTACTACCAGATGCCTTAAATATGGTGAGAATCCAATGGACACCCTGAACTGAACTGAAATAATTTATTGCTGAGATGCGACAATTATGAAGGATACAAGAGAATAATGAAACGTACGGTTAATACAGTAAAAAGTTACAGCAAAAGGCGACAAGCGAGTCATAAAAACGACGATTTAAGCTTGCCCTCCAATAATTTGGATAAGTCGACGTCAATTAATTTTAGGGAAGGAACTACAAAATCGGGTAGGTGATTCCAAACAGAGATATACTTATACAAAAATCGAATGTTTCTTAATTAGAGCGAAAAAGAGGGACAACTAGCTCAAAGCGATTTTTGCAGCGAGTAGTATTTTTATTAGGCACAAAAAAATCGGTCAAGAAAAAACAAGATCTTTGACTAATAATTTGATACATCATACATAGCAAATATGCAGGCGACTTAATTCTAACCGACACAACTTAGGAGTTGTTTAAGGCGTTCGTCGTAAGAAAGAGCGCTATGATATCCAACTACCTATGTATTTAGTAAATTTACGCCGAACAACCTTAAGCCTGTTTATATCAATAATATATGAGGGTTTCCACAAAGCACAAGAATATTCGAGGACCAGTCTGAAGTAAACAGTGAAGGCCTTAACGAGATAATTTTTTATCACGTGAAAAGAAGGATTTTCTGATTAAGATAGATCTCAAGAAATCTTTTTTGATTATACTGCTGTAATGCTCCTTGAATTTTAGGTTTTGCGAAATTAGCACACCTGAATCGTACGGAATCGTAAGCAATGACTTATGTATTGAGTGTGTATGACAATTTAGGATTTTTTTGCCCAAAAATATGCTGTGCATTTAGAATACGATATAGGTAAACCATTTTCGGTGGCACAAAGATAAATTCTATCTAAATCAATCTAGAGTATTTAATGATTTCAGGAAAGATTAAATATTTTAAGGTCATCTGCGAACATAAAAGTCGAACTTGACGAGTTATCAAAGATATCATTTATAAAAGTCAAAAGCAACATAGGTCCAAGAATGGACCCTTGAATAACTCTACTTATAAGAGCGGCATAATCTGGATAACACTGATTAACGCGAGCACACTGAATACGATTAGATAGAAAAGCCTAGAACCAATTAACAAGGTGTTGTTTAATACCATAACTAGTTAATTTAACAAGAAGTTCAGATATATCGACTTTATCAAAAGCTTTAGCAAAGTCTATATAAATAATATCTACGGCCTCTACAATCCAGTGATTGAACTTAAGAATATTAATACAAATACAAATATTTTATTTTCGTCGCACAAAAAAGAACACAATAAGAAAAGAAACATTAATATACAATGCAATACAATTATAAATAAACATTCGACATGAATCTTCATACAAAATCACATATTCTAAAAGCAAGAAATTATTAATTAAAGTACATTTATGCGAGATTAGTGCAAAAGACGAAGGTAGGCGCGCAGGCTAAATAAATTATGCACTTAGAACACGCCCCCTAGCAAATACCCCGTTAGATCAACTTTTTTCAACTTTTCACGGAGGGAAGCAACACTAGGAGAACTTACAACAGCTTCAGGAGGGAATTCCATACATGAATCCACCTATTGGATAAATCAATAAATCATACCCACGAACATCAAGCCGAAAAGGAGTGCATTCACATTCCATTGAATTTTGAGCACGCGTGCTGTTTTCACAAAAAGTAAAAAAGTCGGCTTGCTGCAAAACGCATCTACCACTCAATATCTGCTACATCATACACAGATCACTACGCAATCTGCGAATCTCCAGGCTATCCAATTCTAAGGAACTGAGTCTTTCAGCATAAGAAAGTCCCCGAAATCCAATAATTTTACGTGTAAATTTCCTTTGAACATTTTCGATCATTGAAACATGGGTCTTACGGTATAGATTCCAAACAGTGCTACAATACTCAAGAAGCGGTCTGACGTAAACAGTAAAAGCCCTGGACATATTTAGTTTATTTTTAGAAGCAAATGATTTCGATATTAGCATAGCCTTAGCATAAGCTCTACGCGTTATATCATTATGGTGGAAATTAAAATCAAGTTTACTTGATACGTTAACACCCAAATCCTTTACAGAATTTACACTCTGTTCTACAGTCAGGTCAGAAATTCTATAAAAATGCTTGGGATTTTCAAAACCTAGATATATAGTGCTGGCCTCTAAAAAAAAACCAGTCGATTTGTAACCTAAAAAAAACCACCTCTTTTTTCCATAACCAAAAGGAGATGACTGATGATATTATACTGGCGAACAAGCTATGCCATGAGGATTACAACTGACCCCTGGTCGCTTTCCGGATCATTCAGAAACTTGAGATATAAATTTGTCGAAAAGTTCCTAAAAATTGCCATTTTTATGATTTTTTTAAAGCATTTTTGAGGGTCAGTATTTCTACCCGTATTCATATTTGTTGGAATCTTTTATGTTTTCACGTTAGGCTCCCTTGCAGACTAATGTCAGAAAAAATTTAGTTCTTCTATGTCATCCACATAGCTACAGTATACCTTCAAAGCCAAAGCTTAAAAAAAACCAGTTGTAACCTAAAAAAAACCAGCGCCAATTTTTACAAAACTTAGCAGGAATGTGCCTCGTAGCACCTTTCATGATGCCTGATATTTATTTTTCACAAAAAATAAGAATCACCCCAAAAACTGCCAAAAAAGTTCGATTGTAACCTAAAAAAAGACCAATGCTAAGTATACGTTGCCATGGCAACGAAATTACTTTTCATCAAGTTGCATAATTTTGCACTGATTTCTTGCAGAGGATGTAGAAGAGACTTACTTAGAGTCTTTTTTATCAATTGAAGACTGTATTTGTGAAATTTATAGAACTTTTAATGAAATTCAGAAAAAATTATTGATTTTTATATAAATGTGATAAAATGAACGGAAATATCGTTAAAAATGATTTTTTTTCAAAATTGTGATCATTTAAGGTCAACTAACTGTTTCACGCTGCCAACCATGCACTTCGCATAACATTTTGGGGGTGGTTTTTTTAGTTCCCATGGTTTTTTTTAGGAAAAAGTGGTTTTTATTCAAAGTTTCGTATTTCATGCAAGCTTGCTATGAAATATGGCGCTTAAAAATTCTTCCATGTAGCAAGTTATAGGCCTAGGGCAGCTGTCAAAAATAGATGTTTGTTGACTTCTTCAATGCTATTTGTTCTGAAGTTATAAGCCAAAAACATGAAAATGGTTTTTTTAGAGGCCAGCACTATAACGCGTAGCATTTTTCAGTAGCAATTTTTAACTGCCAATCCTTGGACAAGACTACGACTTAGCGATATCATCTTGAAGTTGGGTGTGATTGCTAGATAAATTATAAAGCTTGACGTCATCGGCAAAAAGGCAAACTTTGCTATTTAAGCGGTCGCTAATATCATTTATGAATAGAACGAAAAGAATCGGGCCAAGTATACTGCCCTGAGGAACACCGCTAGTGACAGATTTTTCGCTCGAAAACTGACCGTTAATAAGAACCCTTTATCGCTCAAAAAACAAGTTAACCAACTCAATAAATCTCCAGAAAATCCAAAAGTTTCCAGTTTATAAATTAATTTACAGTAAACTACAATGTCGAAAGCTTTAGAAAAATCAATGTAAATAACATCAACAGTTTTTTTTTCATCAATTAATTTAGTCCATTCATTTTTGCACTTTAGTAATTGCAATTCACACGATTTACCCTTTTGGAAACCAAACTGACCGGAGGAGATCAAATTATTCTCACGTAAATGTGCTTGCATCGAACTGTTAATTATCGATTCCATGATCTTACACGTAACACAACATAACGATATCGGCCTGTAATGTTTAGCATCACTCCGGTCGCCCTTTTTATACACAGGAACAACATTAGCGGTGCGCCACAGTGCAGGAATACAATGGGTTCTGAAAGATATTTCAAAAATAGTGGTTAAGGGCTGGGTAAGTACAAAAGCAAGTTTTTTAACAAAAAATGCGCAAAGTCCGTCAGGGCCAATCGATAATGATGGTTTAATTTTCCGTATAGCAGAAAAAACGACATCATCAGAAAAACGAACGTTTGATAACTTTGGCTGTGCACAAGCATTAATAAGACCAAAATTCGTTTGCGTAGGAACACTAAAGACTGAAGCAAAAAGTGTGCTAAAAACGTTTGCCTTATCTTTGTCAGTAGAAGCAATCACACGATCGCCATCAGTTAAGATTGGAATAGTTCTTTCACCACTAATACGAGAATTAAAAAATTATAAAAAGAATTCAAATTTCCAGATTCAATAAGTTTATCCTCCTTGGAAGAGTGAAATTTATAGATTTCGGCCTTTAATAACTTTGCACAGTTATTGTAAATAACTTTAGACTCAGGCGTTTTCCTCTGTTTATAAACATGCCACAGCCTCAGTTTGTTAGCAACCAGCTTTCTTATGTTCATTGGGTATCTTTTCACAGTTGCAGGTTTAGCTTCAATTTTTGGAACATGCTGGGAAATTAAAGGATTTATAACAGACAAAAATTTGTTGTAAAAATCATCACAAGTAACGCAATCCGAAAAAATGTTTTTTGGAAGGTCTAAAAACGTTAAAAATAGAGCGCCTGTGTTAAAAAATCAGCGTTTTTTAGGCAGAAAATTCTATGTACACATGCAATAGCGGTGTTTGATGAACTTTTTGTATAAAAATTTTGCGCTCTACAAGAAATATCACGATCAGTATACGTTATTTCTGTTGAAACTTGAATTTCCTTCCTTCAGTTAAGCATTTTAGCCAATTCTGAAATCGCTTTTGACAATTAAAACTATAATTTATCAAATGGCGCGAAGCGCCAAAAATTTTTAAAATTTTACCTCCCTAAAACTCAATTTTGCATTAGAAAAACTAACCAAATCCGTGCATGAGATAAGGATTTTCAATCGTAAAGAAGTTCTAGACCAGATTGTCGATAAAAATGCTGCAATCGGCGTGGTGCTGCGGCTTAAAGACAGGGCTGGCAAAAACTCAGATTTGAAAATATTGCGTTTTGGGTTTTTGGGGTTTTTCGTGGGTTTTTGGTGGGTTTTTGGGGTTTTTGGTAGTTTTTTTGGGGGTTTCTGGTGGGTTTTTCCTTGGTTTTTCCTGATACACACCAGATTTGACTTCATACACCTGTAAACATTAATTCGGCTGACTTTGTGTCACATAAAGGACCCAACATAAAAAACAGGACACGTTTAAAACAAAGCTTTATTCGAATGTCGCTGCGCTGACCAGTAGGTAATTAAATTACATATTCCTGTCATCACAATCATCATCATCTATCACGGTTGAATCACAAAGCTGATTGGCATTGGTTTTGATAAACACTAGCTTTCGGACTGTTTCAGTGCTCAATGAGTTTCTCAATTTTGAATGGACGAAACCAAAGGTAGAAAAATTTCGTTCCGATGAAGCCGTTGAAACCGCCAACGTAAATACCTATGTAATAAGTATAAAAGTCAGACAGCAAACTATGGAAAGTTACACTATGCATGAAGCTTACAATAATAGATGTGTGCCTAGTTATTTTGTTCATGTACAAAAGGTATAAATTGTTAATAAAAAGGTGCAATTTAAGTACATACCTCTTTTCAGGATATAGAATTAGCATTTGAAGTAAAGTTTTTTAATGCAATTATTCGGTATGTACTTTAATTGTTTAATTTATTCAGATGTATAGTATGCAAAGCTTTCTCAGCAGTTGATATACCATGGTGTCGATCCCTCTCACTCAAATCATATCACAATGCTTAGATGGGCGGCTGCAAAGGTCTGGGGGTGCAGTGCAAAATTCTTTCAAAAATCAAATATTGACCATAAAAATGGTGTTATGGCAAAAAGACCATTTTTGAACTTTTCTCGTTGAGCTCTAATGATTGGCATAAAAACCAAGAAAAAAGAAAAAATTTAAAACATGAAATTTCAAGGGTATTGTTTGTTGGGTATTTGCCATTTCTTGTTGGGTATTTTGCCTTCTGGGGCAGTAATTATTTGCAGTCAACTGCAGGTAATATAACACACAATGTAAAATTATATGCAGTCGAAAACCAGCGGCCTAGACTGCAGGCAATATAGCACACAATGTAAAATTATATGCAGTCAAAAACCAGCGGCCTAGACTGCAGGCAATATAGCACACAACGTAAAATTATATGCAGTCAAAAACCAGCGGCCTAGACTGCAGGTAATATAGCACACAACGTAAAATTATATGCAGTCAAAAACCAGCGGCCTAGACTGCAGGTAATATAGCACACAATGCGATATTATATGCAGTCAAGTTGAATGCTCGTTGTTATGGGAAGCTGGCGCTTTGCTCGCATTTCAACCTGTAGTAGATGGTTTTAGAAGGCACTTTTATTTGAGATGGTCTGGCAGATTTGCTTCCTCACTAGGGAATATTTTTTGCGCTGCATGGGTAGCACACTCAAAAGCTGCCCAGTCGCCCATTAGCGCATGCTGATGGGCCAGCTGAAGCTCTGGGGCATACATACATACACACATATTTGATCAATCCGGAATAAGTCTATAACTACACACATACACAGACTAGCACTATCACAGCCAATTAATCTTATGATGTCACATGTATACCGTGTCTCCCTAGGGGGCAAAGTTATAACATCGCCTATGTTATAGCATAGGCGGAGGGGGTCAGAATCTGCTCCCTGACTTTTCTCAGGGAGCAATGCTGCAGCATAGGTCGTGTTGTAGCATAGGGGCCTGCCCCAACCTGCCTGGGGAGGGGGCGCTCGCAAGCCCAGCCCAGGGCCAGGGAGGGGCAAATTTCCAGGGGTGGGAATTTCCCAGGGAAAAATTGAAAGAGCTATAATTCAAGAACCAGCAGCCGGATCGGACTAAAAATTTCAGAGTCTGTTGAGTATATGTTAGGTATGCTATGTACGAAATTTTAGCGCGCAACCTACAGTATACCAGCATTAGTTTACACCTTTGCATAATTCAAGAACCAATGGCCGGATTTTGTTCAAATTTTCATGACATGATGTATATAGGCGAGTTTCTATGCACAGAATTTCAGTGCGCAGCCTACAGTATATATACCAGTTTACTTTACACTTTCACATTTGGTACTATAACTTTAGAGGGTGGATTGGGCTGAAATTTTCATAGTAGGGTGGGTTTATGTTGCATGTGTTATCCTATTGTTATCAACATGTAATCTACAGTATGCTGATTTTAGTTTACACCTCCTCATACAGGAACGTAAATCAAGAATTAATGGCTGGATTTTGTTCAGATTTTCAGGATATGATGTATATAGGCGAGGCATGCAATGCACAGAATTTTAGCGCACTGCCTACAGTATACCAAATTACTTTACACTTGCTCAAATAGTGATATAACTTTAGAAATAGAGGGCGGATTGGGCTGAAATTTTCATAGTAGGGTGGGTTTATGTTGCATGTGTTATCTTATTGTTATCAACATGTAATCTACAGTATGCCAATGTTAGTTTACACTTCCTCATACAGGAACGTACATCAAGAACCAATGGCTAAATTTTGTTCAGATTTTCAGGATATGATGCATAGAGGCGAGGCATGCTATGCATAGAATTTTAGCGCGCAGCCTACAGTATACCAATTTACTTTACACTTGCGCAAATATTACTATAACCTTAGAAATAGAGGGCGGA
>JAVLUZ010000846.1:0-158616 GCA_036768485.1 Mermis nigrescens | reverse complement strand
AAATTGGAACAAGTAAACAGTATGTTTCGCTGAGCTTACTGTATGTCGATTTAGCGCTTATTTATGCTCAATTCACTGTAACAAACTGTTTGTTATTCCAACCAATGTTGAAAAATACCTATCTATGATAGGTGGTAGGTACCTATGTGATTCATGTAATAATTTTTGACAAGTATCTGCGATAAATTTTATGATTTTCGGCTGTTCATACAAGTTCAATTCTCTTTTCCTGGTGGAATTATCATCCGACGATACAACGATCGCTGTTGTGGATCAACATCATTTTATTACAACTTACCTACGGTTGCATAGATATTTTTTAGAGGGTACAGGCGAAGACTCGAAATTTTTGGAATGTTTGCAGGATTAAGTGCGGCAATTAGAGCTTATTTACAGAATCGATGTTCTGATAAAAAAACCGATACACGAATATGTAACCTGATTATACCAGATATGCTTATTCAGTTGAATAACTGAACTTACGCTGTTTACTTCCCTTGTTTTTCGACTTGCCGCTGCAAAAATATGCCAGGATCATCAAAGAAAGAAAAAGCGATTCCAGAAAAAAAGAGCGTCATAGACGAACTATCATTTGTTGGATCCGCATTGTGGGCAAATGAGTAAAGGATCATAATGCAATCTGGCAATAATGAAGTAGGTAATCTAATGAAATGACACTACATTTGATATCGTACTATGTCGCGGCTGAACTGGCACCACTCCTGCAGAACCGACCGATCACCCACCTTCAAGTTTTCCAGAATGATTAAGCACTGGATATTGTTTAAAGTGATGAGATCAATGTAAAAAGTATCGCAGATAATTAAAACTCTTCGATTCTTCACGCTTTCATTAGGTCCATTTACACCATATTTGAAAATTCTTTATGTATTCTATTTCACGGGACCTTGTGCATGGAAATCAATTTTCAGCGTTCAAGCAAAGTGGCTGCAAAATTATAGTCTATTTCATTTAACTTTGAGGTTTTTGTTTGAATTTAATCTGTATGAATTAGACTACAAAAGTGGTTTAAAACTCTGGTGCAGTAATGCGGCTTAGCAATGGCAAGTGTCTCGATATAGCTCGATATACCGTAGAACATCACAACAATAGCGTTAGTTTAAAACACTTTTGTGGGCATTTTAAATTTTTCCAAAAACCTGAAAGTTAAACGAAACAGACTATAATTTCTAGGCGGCCTACGGTAATGCAGTTCCGCATAGCGAAACTTCATGCTTTACAATTGTTTTGCACAGCCAGGTGATTCCGCTTTTGTAATCGATTTACGTTGATTCAAAAATTGTATTCCATGCACAAGGTTTCGTGAGATAGACTATTTGTACGTGTGTAAGGCATAGTTACAAAGACCTAAACTCCGGTTTGAACGCCTATGACGAGACTTATTGCTCCATCAGGCTCGCCAATGACGAGCCATGACGGGCTATAAGCACTCATGGGCGGGGGTTTAGACCCCTCTCCCCTCGAGAACCCGCTAGATCCTCCAAAATCGATAAACCCTTAGAAATAAATTGACATGCTTTTCTGGAATTTTCGCCGATTTCACACCACTCAGACCCCTTCGAATCTGGCTGCTGCCCATGTACATAGTAAGGCTATATGACTAACACGCTCACCACTATAGTCTATTTCACACAAGTTTAGGCATAAGTTTTTAATTTATCTCCGACAATAAGCTGACAGATTGCGATTATAACATTGGTCTGATATATAATTATCGTAATCTGTCGATAAACATCCTTAGAATTTAAGCCCAAAATTATGTAGATGAAACAGGCTATAAACGCCAATTAAAGGCATACATACATATTTCAAAAATAGACTTTTCCAAATGCTGAAGTCATGTCGAACCAATTTAGCAAAGACAGAACGACCAATAGTTGTGCGATGGAGTGTAAAAGTGACTTCATTTATTGGCTGATTTGACATGATGCGATCCATAATGGGCAGCAACAAAATTTAGGGTGTTCGATTGGGCCAAATTTCCGAAAAATAGCACCAAAAATTCAATTCTATGGGGAGTCTATCGATTTTTGTGGTCTTTCAAATTCTAGGGGGTCCACACCAGACATAGATGCACAGCATGGGCGATCTGGCGGGCGGTCAGTCGGTCTGGAGGGCCATGCATCGAGCTTTCTTTCGGACCAAAATGGCCTCAAAAATGGTATAAGGGCTAAAATAGCGTAAAAACTACATTATTACACAGTTTCTGGTCAATTTAAGGCAAGTTTAATTTTCATTCATTTTTGGCGGGTCTAGACTCCAAACTCCCCCCGTGCATAACTGGTGCAGCCCCCAAACTTTCCCCACGCCCATATGTGGTCCGATACGATGCAGTTCTGCTGCTTAACAATGGGAAAATAACTGTAGTATATCACTGCTGTTTTATTATTGAAAAACACTTTTGTAGGCAGTTTTCGGAAAACTGTTGAAATGAAACGGGCTACAAAAACTTTTTGATCGTACATACGTTTGTGCGCAAGGAATTTTCCGGGTATCTATGTACATGTACAAAGAGGCTGATGTAAAAAATCATTATTTAAGCCAACAGCTGTCATGGCTTTGTATACATACAAGTTTCATAAATGCAGATATAAACGTACCTAATCAATCACAAAATTGTAAAAATTGTAATTGAACAACATAACATTAAAGTCAATAGATCATTACTTCAAGCGAATAAACGTTTCAGTTTACGTCATTTCCTTTTCTTCAGCAGGATTTCGGATAACCACCGCAATTATAGAGGCTATTCAACTTGGCAAAGTCGCAGTGCGAAAATCCTTTGTTTTGACCCATTTCAAAACCTTTACTTAAAAAAGGAAATGGTTTTTAATCAACATCGTAACGTAATGCGGGATGGATAAAATACGGAAACGTAAACGAAGACGGGAATGATGGATAAAATCCGGGACCGGATACGATGGGTTACATCCGGACAAAGAAACGATGGATACATTCCGAAAACGGAAATGGAAACGATGGTTGAAACCCAGAAATGGGGGCAAAATTAAAAGCAGAAACGATTCTGCACTCGATTCCGTAAGCCTTTCTCCCTCTCCCTGGGGGTGAATCAAAGTCCCTGACCAGAGGTTCCCCAAGGGATATTTTTTAATCAGCATCTTAATGCGGGGTGGATGAAATCCGAAAACGGAAATGGGTAAAATCCGGAATTAAATGATGTATAAAATCTGCGATCGGATGCGACAGGTAAAATCCGGAAACAGAAACGATGGATAAAATCCGAAAACGGAAATGGAAACCAGTGGCTAAAACCCGGAAACTGTATAAAAACCGGAAAGAAAAACGATTGTGCACTTGTTTCCGTAAGCCTTTCTCCCCCTGCCCCTGAGGTGAATCAAAGTCTTCGAACAAGGGTTCCCAAGGAGATCGCGTCAGAATTAACTTTTCAGCCCCGTTTCCTGGAAAATTTCTCTCGCTTTAGGGTGGTTTCAGGGCTCGGAAACGGGGTAACCTCTGGATGAACATATGCTATACATACCTCATTTCAGTTTGGGGTTTCTTCCCGATGTGCATAGGTGGTTAAAAGTACTGAAACGAGGTTCCCATAGCAGGTCGCATCACGATGAACACCCCTACTACGTTAACAGGAAAATTTCTCCAGCTTAGGGATGGATTAATGGCTCAGAAATGGGGCGTAGCAAAAAAAATGTTATCGAATGGTACTCCGCTCCTAAGCACTAAAACCACTCCTTAGTGGGAGACATTTTCACGGAAACGGTGTCACCCTGGCGTGCCGAGCTATACTTAGGGAAGTTTTCCTAGTTAATTTCTTTTAGGACTCCAACAACATAGCCGTGCTTAGGGGGGGGCGAACTGTGCGGCCGCACAGGGCCGCTAAAAAAGTTATAGTGCATGCCGTATATAATTCATTTTTTTGGCGGCCCTCATACAATAATTCGATATATACGTTTAAAAGGATCGATTTTTCGCCATTAACACAGCAGTTTAAAATCTTTTGCTTGCATTTTTAAGAGAATGCTGACTAAGCTATACTTGATCTCAAGATTTCCGTTCCGTAAACACGTAACTATACAGCGTGTATGTCACCGATAATCATGCTTGTAGCGTATGGAGAAATTGAGAACAAGGCAGCAGATTTTTGATTGTGTCTCAACAGCCCCATCAGTCCTAACAGGCTCGCCGCCCCAACAGCCCCACCATCCCGACAGCCCCACCAAAAATCCCTACAGCCCAACCTGTCCCAACAGCCCCACCAGTCCCAAGAGCCCCACCTATCCCAGCGGTTCCACCGTTCCAGCAGTCCTACCGTTCCAACAGTCGCACTGTCCTAACCACACATAAGCGTGGGGAAAGGGAATATTTTGAGTTTAAGCCCCGACCCGAAATTCTGGAAATCTCCCAAATTATGCTAGACCCCCAGAATTCTATTTTTAGCACATTTCTCGGTCACTTCACCCCACCAGGCCCGCATAATTTGTTTGCGCCAATGTTACTTCCAACTGCCTCACTGTTATAATCATAGATGCGCAGCACGACCGGTCTGGAGAAGGTTTTTTTGAGCCAAAAATGACCTCAAAACTGGTATGAATGTTAAAATAGCGTAAAAACTACGCTAATCCACGTTTTCTGGTCATTTTGAAGCCGATTAGCTTGAAAGTTTCGATTTTCATTCAATTTTAACACTTATCTTTCCTTTTTTCACTAAAACATTTTTCATTTTTTTCTGGCAGTCTATACTAGACCATAATGAGCAGGATAATCTTGCGAGATGACTCGAATAAGGCAGAATCCCGGATTGCGCAAAAAATGCTGAAGCTTCAATTCTGGCGGGTCTACCAGTTTCTCAGGTAGAGAGAGTTATTCTGAAAATGTAAACCTGCAGCTAAACGCATTTCTCGTATAATAGCGATTACAGTAATGGTGGGGCTGTTGGGACGGTGGGGCTGTTGGGATGGTAGGGCTGTTGGAACGGTGAGGCTGTTGGGATTGGTGGGGCTGTTGGGATAATTAGTGGGTCTGTTGGGACGGTGAGGCTGTTGGGACTGTTGGGGCTGTTAGGACTGGTGGGGATGTTGGGACGGGTGGGGCTGTTAGGATTTTTGGTGGGGCTGCTGGGGACGGTAGGGCTGTTGGGACGGTAGGGCTGTTGGGACGGTTGGGACTGGTGGGGCTGTTGAGCACACATGGGCGTTGGGGGTTTGAGGGGGTATGCACCCCCGAAGTTGAAATACCCCCCCCCCCCCAGAAATCAAAAATGTAAATACATGGCCGCCCTATGTCTACAAAGAATCAACATAGGACGGGTGTATTTGCCTTCGAGACTTACTTAGGTACGTAGGTACTTAGATCTGCACTTAGCGCTGGCCCCGATCGCTTAGCCTGGGATCGCTTCGATCCTTGGACCCTCACAGACCTTACGGCTTCGATCCCCTCGGTCCTAATATTGCTGACCGCTTCTCGTCGGGTGATCTCAGCAGCTACGCCCTAAGACCTAAGGCTACCTACCTAATCTCGGAATTGCCGCGGAGGTCAGTTGACCTATCTCAAAGCTCAAGTTGATTGTTTAACTTATTTTCAAGGTTCGATTCCAACAGAAATGTTTTTTGGTTCCTAATGTGTATAGCACAATAAACTTTGAAAACAACAACAACGAGCTCTATACTGATCAATTATCCTTGAAGATTAAATAATGTTTTTGACCAATTTTAGGTTTAAGAAAAGAATTAGGACTTTTGAATGAAAATAGTGATCATATGGAATTTACCTATCCGTCCACGTTGGGTGTCGAAATCCTCGACGTTTGGAAGCTCCGACCTAATCCTCGGTATATCCGAAACCCCTGGGTAGGTTTTTCTAATTTATTTCAACGCAGAATACACGGCCAAGTCGCCGGACAACAAGATAACGCAAAAGAAAAAACAAAACGCTCTCCACTATACAAGCGAGCAACTGCCAACCAGACTCCCTACGACGGCCTCATAGGACCATTACAGTAAAATAAACAAACGTCAAAATAGCATAATACTGAACTCTTTTAAATCACAACGAATGTTCTAGACTACAATAAGCGGTAATGCATGAAGTAATTACTATTAACATGTACTTAACTCTATGTTACCGAACAAGTATCTTAATGTTTTTTATTATTGAAAATTGGGGAAAAAGTGGGAAGACCGAAGGCATAGCTCACAGTACACTATCGTAGATAGCTACTAGTATTGGCTATGTAAGTGGCTAACGCGAACTGCTAAGGCAAGTTCGCCAAAACGTGTAACTCTCGCAGTTACAAAAATACCCCCCAGAAAATTTTTTTTTGCTTTTTCAGCAATTTTTTGATGCCATTGGATAGAGCTTGATGAGAAACGTCGAAAAATGGTGTTTTTTTGCCATACGACCACTTTTAAGACCATTTTCTGAACTTTAAAAATTTTTTCACCCCCCCAGAAATTTTTCACCCCCTCCCAGAATTTCGTTGCTGCCCACCTATGCTGTTGAGACATCACCAGATTTTTGCCTTAAATAATATGCGTGCCTTAACAAAAGTTAAATTTAAATTAGCAATCGTGTCCAGAAACAGTTGAAAATCCATCGGTGCATTTTATAAGTGACAGTCATACACTTATGTAGCTGTATCTGTCTGAGTCGTGCGCGGTAGTGCATATTTGCTCGTACGGATGTAGGCTTATGGTTATACTACATGAATGCCGTTTTAATCTATTTCTATCGATAAAGTTCCTCTGATATTACAGTATTTCTCTCTATGCACCTGATTTTCTATTTACATATTCCGAAAATCTTATATTCAATGAACAATTTTCATTTTGTTTTATTGATTTTAACCTTGTTCAATAAGAATAAGCTAGATTCGTATAAACATTAAACGTTGTCAGTTACCCTGATGTAGGAGTTTCACGAAATGCAAACAAAAATCCTATCTTATGATTGCCTTTAATAAATTCAAATAATATTTTATTATTTTGAAATTCATCATTTCTTATTAAAAAGTTGCAATAGCAAGGGCTTTCAGAATTTTACTTACAATACCTATTACTGTGGCCTCAGCAGAACGCTCCTTCTCAAAACTGAAATTAAGAGACATATTTGCGGTCAACTATGACTGATTCTCGTCTAAGTGCACTATCGATTATTTCAATTGAAACTGATTTATCATCTTCGTTAGATTTTTCGCAATTGATTGAACAGTTTGCCGCTCAGCAAGCTAGGAAAGTTATTTTGTAATAAAGCACCTCATCATTCGCGAATTAGGTAAATTATTTGAGAAAACTTATACGATACCTACTTAAAATAATGTAGCACAATATTTTGTTAGTGAATTTACAGTAGGATGCTAACTGCGATCATATAGGTACATTATGTAAAGGACATACATAAATGATAATTATGATGTATATAATACCAGTTTTAAAAATTATGGGGCCGCCAAAATAAGTTTCGCCCAGGGCCGCTAAACCCCTAAGCACGGCCCTGTCCAACAATAAATAAGTTCAAGTATATACACCTTTTTGTTCCATGTCGGAGCATTTTTCCTTGCTAGTACAGTCTATTTCATAAAAACTGGCGCCTTTCACTTGTTAACCAACTTCTGAAATTGCCTTGAAGTGATCCGCTAGCTGTCAAATTATGCCGGCAGGCACGTTCCCAAAATTTTGGAAGTACGGGTATTTTTGGAAGTACGGGTATTTATTGCAGGGTTTTCCAAAGGAAAAAATTGAAAATTCGTAAAGTGCATCAGGCGCTTCGCGCCGGATTAACGGTTTTTATAACTTTGGTCTTAAAGAGCCCTTTTTGAGTAAGACATCGTGATTAAGTCAAGATTTTTCCAGCGCTCCGCGCATAATTATTTATTTTCCGTACCTATTGCTTTTCTTTGCGATGACCAGAATTAACTGCAAACCAATTTTTTAGCAGAGTCACTTGAATATGTTTCCAAATAATTTTCGTGACCATATTATTACAATATCGTTTTTAATATGATTGAATTGAAATCAAGATATATTTTTTTGATTTGCAAAAATTCATCTTTTATTCTAAAGCTCGCTGAGAAACGCTCAAAAACAGCATATTTTTGCCTATCTACAAGTATTTGTAAGATATTCGACTTCAAAATTTTAGTCGCCCTTATTCAGAAGGGCAGCTACATGCCTGTAATGCCGGTAAACATTCTTAGAGGAAATACACAAGGTTATATGAAACAGACAATAAGAATTTAATTATTAAGGAAGGGGTATTCAAGCTATGGTCAACATGGATCAGATTGTGATGTTTTACAGCTACAGTCATATAACTTTGGACATAAATTTTAAGAAATTTTTAAAGACAGTAAGCTGTCTGCTTACGGTACTTATGTACCTATCAATTCAATACATTTAGCGCAATCTGTCAACTTGCTGTCGGTGAATATTTAGAAAGATCATGACCAAATTTATGTGAAAGTGACTACAGCTACCATGAAACAAACCTGGCATTTTTGGCAGTTATCGTCTCGAAACCATTTTTTGAGTGGGCTTTAGAATGATAATGCATCAGCGATCCGAAATCATACGGTAGGCTCAACATTAGTTTCGTCCATGGAATAACGTAAAAATTGGAAATTTTCTCTATAAAGACATAAATTCTGAATCAGATAGATGATAACTAAAGTTCTTTACGCTTTTTACACTTTTTGCAGATAGATACTAATCTTACGGTTGTCCTCGCTTCATGTTAATTTTTGCAAATGAAACAGAAGAGTATAAAACTGAAGAATATATTGCATTACCGTTTGAGATCTTGTTATAATGCACTTAATGACCTCAAATACTGGTGTAAGCGCTAAAATAGCGTTAAAACTACATTGTTGCACAGTTTCTCGATCGATTTAAAACACGGTTAGAGAAAATTTTCAATTTTCGTCCATTTTTGGCCTTCGTTTTGCATCAATTTCCCCAGAAAGTTTACCATTATTCCACTCAAGGGGTCTAGTAGAATCCCCAAACCCCCACGTGCATGTCTGCTTATGACCTACAAATTTTTGTAGGAAGACCATACGTATATTTCTATCTTGATCACAGACCGCTAATTTTCTTGTTACTGTAGAGTACCTTATCTTTCCCTTGCCTGATGGAGTAGTTAACCCATGTTTTTATAGGTCGCCAGTCTAGCGATGAAGAAATTGGGTGTTAAAGTGAAAAGGAAAGGGTATGAATCATCAAAAACAACCTTCAAAATAATTCTAACTGATGCAGCAAAATGCTAGAGGACAATATTCTATGTAAAGAGGACAGATGTTAAGAAATAAGGTACCACATCCTTACAAGCGCCCTAAATAAATGAATTAAAACGAAATATTCTATATCCCATTTAAATATTGCAACAAATTCTTGTTTCAGTGATGACTTCTATTCAAAGACAGGATTTTCTGACAGAGGGCGGAACTCAAAATTTCGCGGAAAGTGTTAAAATTTTCAGAAAAATTGTCCATTAGGCTTAAAGTAGCGGTTTTGCCGTCTTTTGAAAGGTCAAAAAAACATTTTTGATGCGGAAAAAAATTAAAATTTTAAAAATTTTAGGAAGTCTTCTATTCAAAACGCGCAAAATTAGTGCAAAAAACGACACAAAGCAACGAAATGTACTCGCAAATCATTGTAAGGACTACAAAATCCTTGTTCTGTACAAAAAACACTTTTCTGGCGTAAAAGTAAGGTTTTTACAACAACAAGGATGTTAGCAAATGTCATCAATGAGTACTGCCCGTGATAAAAACGGCTAAAATGATCAAAAATACACATTTATTCCTCATTGTGCCCAATTTTTTTGGCGACAGGGGCGGCTGCCCTCCCCCGCCCCCCCCTAAGTCCGAGCTTGCTTACATTCTGTAGAAGGCTTTACCTGACATGATGTTTCCGTAATGTACAGTTATGTAGCGATTTCGATCAATTCTAGGATGTAAAAATGTTGACTATAAACACGAAGCTAATGGCAATGAACAAATAAGTAGATGAAATTGGAATATAGTCTATTTCAGTTATTCGAGAGCTTTGTGGTAAATTTTTCAAGAGCTACAGTAATCGAAACAAGACGATTTACTGTAATTGGGCATAACAGCTCAGTGAGGGCAAATGGCTGAAATTCTCCCATTTTCAGTCCACTAATCCGTCCATATAAATTTAATTTAGGCATTTAATCAGTGCCGAAACATACAACAGTAAGTGCGCTAAATAAAAAGCTGTCGGCTAGAATCGAACCCGGGTTGCTTCGACGACAAGCAGACGTTTTACCACTGGGCTATGCGGAAATTCACGGCTTTTCTTAACATCCTAGTCTATTGTGTTTAAAATGTCAACTTAGAGTAAGCTGAATGCGCGATTTTATCTGTGAGTTGATTGATCTGCTGGAAGACGAGAATTAATTATGCCGCAAAAAAATGTAATTGAAAAACCATTCTTTGCTACGTTTAATTACGGTGAGATCTAGCGACCTACAGTAAATAAGAAAGAAGGGGTCACTGTAGCCTCCGAAAACATTTACTGAAAAAGCTCTCGGACAAATGAAACAGACTATAGTAGAATCAGTCCAATACGTCAGGTATAGCATGGATAACTCTGGGAGTCATGAAAATTTCCCGATTTGACTTTTAGTTCTAAAACGCCAAATGAGCTGGAAAATGGCTATTTTAGATTTCTACGGCAATGTTATCTTCTTTTAAAAAAGCGTATCAAATCTTCCAAATAAATTTGATAAAATAGGCATAAGAAAAAAACAAAATGGTAGTTTAGCGCTTCCTTTAGAGTGAGCTAACTTTAAGTTTTCGATAATTAAAAAAGCTGTCGGAGATCAGCGACCTTTCGTTCAAGATCAGCAGTCATTCTGAGGGTCGAACGAAACCCAGAAACGTTCAAAAACACATATGAATCCTTTACCGAAATTCAGATACCGAAAAAATTATATTTTGAAAATAAGTATTAGCCCTGTATGGACATTTTACGTGAATAAGTTCTGCCGTACAACCTTTGATGTTCATGCACTAATCCCAATGAGTGAGCTATCTCGTGCATGAATGTCGGATACGAGGGCATGCAATTCAGCACAGCAATCTCTGGCCTCCTGTTAATCTTTCCGATGGAAGAAGAGCACCTAAAACACAAATTCGTATCTAAATAAGTCAAGAGCACTATCACACGATGTGTATTTTCTTGTTGATATTCAGATTTTTCTTCCGATTATATTTTTCTTGGTGGTAAATAAGTAATTATGATAGCAAGCAGTTGCACAACTACACAATCCTATTTATTACGCGAAGTCTATGCACCTCCAGCCATTTTTAGATTAATATCAGACATGCACAGCATGAAAATTCAGTAGGGAGGGTGAAATTTTAAAGTGCCTTTTTTGGCTAAAAAAATAGCGAGTATGCGTTTAAAATATCGTTTTTTGGCGTTTCTGACGATGCTCTATATCAGAGCATAAAAGCATTAGAAAATTGTCAAAAAAATTCGAATAAATTAAATAAAACAAAATAGTCAAAAAATGAATATATGGAGCGAAGCGCCGAAAAATTCGACACTTTTGAGCAAACATATGGCTAAGAACGCTTAAAACGGCACTTTCTACGAAGTTTTCGGAATTTTTTGAAAAATCGCGTATGCGAAAAGTTTTCTGAGGGGGCGAAACCCCCTAATCCCCAACTTCATGTATGGTTTTCACTAACGACCAAAGAAGTTTTTATTAAAGCAGCGACTGTGATTAATGATGTAATAGGGAAGGGAAAAGAAGCAGTTAGAGTCCATTCTTTTAAAGTGTAAAATTGTCCCCGGTTCTCCTAATTCATGCGAGCAATTTCCTTTTTTATAATCGTTTTATTTCCACCTCTTTTTGTTCAAGAAATGGAATTTTTCTGAAATTTTCAATTAAATAAAATTGCTATTTTTTGGATCATCAGAAATAAAATGTACGCTTTTCCCATAACCAGAAAATTACAATTGTTTGTTAAACGAACTTTCTAACTGCTTCTCATGGTACACATGTAATACTGCACACAAAATCAATAAGCCGTGCAGGGTTATACAGGGTGTGCAAAGAAATACCCACCGTGTCTGACTAGATATTTTTTAACTATCAGATTTAGTCTTACGACTTCTGTCATGCTACAGAGTACTTGCTACTGCATTAACTGCAACGTTTTATTAATTAGGTTTTCTGAGTGAATTCAAAAAAAAAATCTGAAATGAAATTTTCTGCAAAAAAACTCATATTTTATCTGTAAATGCTAATGAAAGGCAAGAAGAAAGAATTCTGTCGTAAAATTTATGCATTTTTGTTGTGCTTCGCGCTGTTTTCTCTTGACTTAACACAACGAGCCGAAGACTTGATGATCCTGCTTATAATTCAATGATAATTCAAGAGTAACTAAAAAATGAAAATTAATGTTTCCAATTATTGAATTTCAATAAGCATCATTTTTTTGCAAAAATTTGTTTTAGGTGTAAATAGAAGCGTAGATTATATACGAATAATTGAATAATTGTATTGTTACAACAATCAACGTTGTTTTTTTCTTCCGATTTGCGTTTTTATTGCGTTGTACACAAAGGAGTTTATGAAAAAATAAGGATCATCGTTTGTATCCGTTATGCCTGTTCGAAAAATCGACAAGAAAAATTAGAAAAAATGTCTTTTTGTAAAACAAATTTTGGCTCAGCTTATTTGGCAAAACTTTGCAGACTTAGATTAACAAATTTTGTATAAACTGCAAAAGACTACATGGCCTGAGCTGTTATACGTCAGAATATTCCATTAAACGTGATGCATGCTTTTTACACCACTCTGTATAAACGTAGCTTTAAATAACTTTATTTCCTTGCATATTTTAAGCAATCGATTCTATGACACAAATATAACCAAACAAGTGCGTTTTTATATGATAGTTGAGTTTTCCAACTATATGTCTTAGATTATTTTTTACCAGTAATGGTAAATTGCAAATTAATTCTTCACTGATAATTTCCATTCAGTTAGTTTATCGATTGATATAATCAGGCACGTAGCTGGCCTCCTAAACTCGGGTGAGGGGTTAAAATTTTGAAATCAGATAACTCAGCGATTATTAGTAGACAGGCAGCAATAATGGTTTTTGAGCATTCCTCATCGAGCTCTATACGTTGGAGAAGAGAAAAATTTGAAACAAATTCATGTAGATTCCAATCAGCTTAAAAAAGTTGTTTAAAATGGCCTTGTGTTTGCAGTGAAAAACAATACAGCAAATAAAAAATTCTGCGCAGAGCCCCAGAAAATTTTGATATTTTCACCATGTCTTACTGAAACTGAGGCTGTTCAAAAGGCAAAACTCGTACAAAGAACAAGAAATTCGACGCGAAGCGCTCGAAAATTTTAAGACTATTAGATCAAAAGCGTGATAAACTCCATTCTGACAGTCTTTCAAATGCGCTTCAAGAATTTTCAACTTTATCTTTTGGGGACCTTTGTAAAAATACTCGTACTTGCTACGTGCCTGAATATAATGTTATCAGGAACTTTAGAGGACACAGGAATAGCATGAAAACATCAAAATCTTGTTTAACGATTTACGATTCGATCGAAGCTACTTGAAGGGTTGTAAGAAGTCCGCCACGCTAAGGCGCATCGTATTGCAGATGCTAAAATAAAATAATAGGAAGGTAAATAGTAAGGCGTTATTTACTCACCCCGACTTGTTTCTGAAAATCAAGGAGCTTCCTTTCGACATTGTATTTAAGCTTATAAACTTTATGCATGTGTAATTGTGGAATCGTTGAATAGCCGCCAAAATATTTTGCTTAATTCTTTCATCTATAACACAGTACGTACTTGTATTAGGCTTTAATAAACGTGATACGATCAACAGCATGACGATTAAGTGCGTCTCTAAATTCACCGATATGTAGTAAATGCGGAATAATTTTAAAATAGATGATACACGAATTTCATAAATTTAAAATTTCCATGAATAAATTTAACATATTTAAAACCTCTTACAGTCTCTTTTATATAATAAAGGCATAAATTTTATGAGCAGTAACCAGGCACTTTACTGTAATGTTGAATCAGTTCAAGAAAGTCATTTGTCGGCTACTATAGGCGAAAATTTTTAAAAGTTATGAACTCCTAAATTATCCGGAACGGATTACAACTTACAACTAAATCTATCAATTAAAGTGAAATGCAATGAAGGCTGCCTTAGTAGGTTTTTTAATTTAAGTATTTGGGAAGGGACGGAGCATTAATTACTGAAAATTGATATTACGAAACTAGATTCTTCGATTCAGTAACAAATTTTCGGCTAAAGCACGCCTTTTAGTATTCGGCAAAAGATTCTTCGATTCAGTAACAAATTTTCGGCTAAAGCACGCCTTTTAGTATTCGGCGAAAATTTCTCACGTTTGTCCTTTAAGTGTCAGCTCTCTACAGGCAGAATTTTTTTAGAGGCTAAAACATCAGAAATATCGGAAAGTTACTGGTCGAATTCACTGATTTTTAGATCTATTTGCCTGGTTTATAATGGCTCAAATTCAGTTTAATAAAATGCAAAAGCGTCAAAAATTTCCGGCACTTCGCGCCAGCTAATTAAATCCCCTGTCTTAAATCTCTTTACCATCTAGAAATTTACTATCCTTTTCTTTTTAGAAACATCAATTTCAGTAAAACTCGGTACAGGAAAGAAGAATTTTGTACGACAGCTTGGTAATTCTGTTTTTCCATCTTTCACGCCTCTGAATTAGGTTTAGAACGATAAGAATAGCAAGATTTTCCAGCAGCTACGCGCCTATTCACTTTTTGTGCCATGTGTTAACAAAAAGAACTTAAAACGAGTTGAAAACGATAGACACACCAGAATTTTCGACGCTTCGCGTCGCTTTAATAAATTTTTCTATCTTTAATCAGCAGAGATCAGTAAGTTGGCTAAGAAACTTTAACGATAGAAAGTGTTATACTTTCTCGATTTAGCCGAGAAATTTGGACTTTTTAGATATTTGACATGATTCAGAAAAAATATGACTTATTAGATACTTTTTTCGTCTCCAAAATGATGCAGAAAATGTTCCATTAGCTCGAAATGACCAGTCACTCTATTTATATGACTCCTCGACAGGAGATAAAGTCCCCTATGCGTATGTAAACAACACGTATGTAGAAAAAAGTTTTAGAAATTTTAGGATTAACAGGAAGTCATCAATACGATACAAGAACGAAAAACAGATAATTTAGGGAAGAAAAAAATGACAATAATGAATAAGTAAATAAAAAGGAAAAAGACATGGGTAGAAGTGCAGCATGCTATCAGTATGAAAGAAACAGAAAGACGCGAGAAAAAGTAAAAATATACCTAAAAAAATTATATTATGAGAGATTACATGTTTTACGAGACGCAATACTGAAGCGTGAAGAAGTAAGCAAAAAAATGATATAGACAAGTGAGGTCATCAGAGGGGAACTAGGTTGTTACAGTTCCGTGCCTTTAATCCTCTGAATGTAATAGCAACCAAGCAGCAGTAGAGCGTAAATGAAAATATATAAAAAATGTAAAAAAGGAATTATTTAATCATATAAACAAATGAATCAAAGCAAAAATATCAGTGTAGAGTTTTGATAATACAAGGATTAGGTAATGTTAAAAATCAAAGAAAAATGTGCACCTACTAAAAAACTTCGGATGCACATTAAAAAACCTAGGCGAATGAGAAAAAAATCTAAGCAAATGTGCACCTACTAAAAGACTCCGGATGCACATTGAAAAACCTAGGACAATGAGGACAAAAACGTGTATAGACAGTGACAAATAGTGGTTTGCCAAAAGATAGATAACTGAATATCCGAATGTAGGCTTTTTATTTTTGTTTACACTCAATACTGAGTTTTTAATGATCGTGTAAAGTTTTGACGTAACCTTATAACATTATACAAACCTGTGACGGTTTTATCGGAATACTTGTACACAAATCAGCATAAATGCTTTATACAATTTAATGAATAGAATTGTAGAGGCTGAAATTTTCTTGATGATAATTTTTTGTTTTTTGAATTACGCAATATTTCTTGAGGGGGGGGTGTAAAGAGTGCAAAAAAAGTGGGTGTAAAGACAGATTTTGGTCGCGTTTTTACTCATTTCTGTCTGCCAACAACTCAGGTTATAAGTCCGAAAAAATTTTCTCTGATAGAAATGTGCTAAAACCCAAGGGATACCTTCTGCTTACCTACAAATTCTTTTACACTCAAAAAGGTGCTAGATCCAGAGTTTAAACTTTACAATGTAGCGAACGGTGTAAAAAACAGGTCTTGTCTCAGATTTCTCCACCAACTTCCCCGCTTATTAGTCGGGACATGTTGAATAAAATAAAAGCAAAGTACGTTTTAGGGGCTAAACGTCGAAGCAACTTTCGACGTTTAGCAATATTTCTTGATTTCTTGAGGGGGGGTGTGAAGAGTTCAAAAAAAGCGGGTGTAAAGACAGATTTTGGTCGCGTTTTTACTCATTTCTGTCTGCCAACAACTCAGGTTATGAGTCCGAAAAAATTTTCTCTGATAGAAATGTGCTAAAACCCAAGGGATACCTTCTGCTTACCTACAAATTCTTTTACACTCAAAAAGGTGCTAGATCCAGAGTTTAAACTTTACAATGTAGCGAACGGTGTAAAAAAACAGGTCTTGTCTCAGATTTCTCCACCAACTTCCCCGCTTATTAGTCGGGACATGTTGAATAAAATAAAAGCAAAGTACGTTTTAGGGGCTAAACGTCGAAGCAGTTTTTCACACATAAACGTACTACAACTTAAATGCTACAAAATAGCCCAAGCCGAATTTTTTTACACTCAATGAGTTTACACTCTGTCAGTGCGCTAAAAGATACGTTCTTTTACCTTTTTTGGTTTGCCAACTTCACCAGTTACAAACGAAGACGCGCTAAGTATACTAGAAGTAAAGTACAGCTCAAAGGTTACACATCACACTTGAACGCGTGTCTTTAAACTCAATACTGATTTAGGTGTGATGGTGTAAAGTTTGAAGTCTGATGTAAAGAACACATTTTTTGTTGATTTTTTGTCAGCCAACTTTTCCGGTTATAAATCGGGTTGTGCGGGCTATTCTAAGAATGAAGTATGAGTCAGCGGTTACAAACCACACTTGGTCAGAATTCTCTACATTCGACACTGAGTTTTTCCTGGAGGTGTAAAGTACCAGCTCTGTGGTGAAAAAACGTCATTACAATTATTTTGTCTGTCAAGTTCCTCGCTTATAATTGGTATGCTCGCACTTATGTAAAAAATAAACAACGTCTTAAGGATTACACATCGCAGTAAGAGGCACTTCTTTACACTTAATATTGATTACTTTTGGAGATGTAAAGATCTGATTCTGGGGTGAAAAACACGTTTCTGCATCGGTTTTGTTCATGATCTTCTACCCTTATGAGTAGGGACATGATCTCAACTCTAAAAACGCTTTGGGCTTAAGGGTCAAACGTTCTACTGGATGAATAAGTTCGCATCCAATAGCAGTGTGAAGTAGTTTAAACTAAAGATTTCTTATGCTACCAGAGTGTTGTGGATAATCAATTTTTTTGTAAAATATTATTCGGAACATCAGGATTACGAATCTGACTTTAAGCATTCTTTACTCTCAGCAGTTGGGCAAAGTTTACGCTTAAAATAACTTTAGCTACAGAGCATTGCCTAAGGTAAAGTTTTTTAAAACGCCATTCGAAACATAAGGATTTCTCCGTTTTATTAGGATTACGAACTTGACTGCAATTCTCTTTACACCCTCTAGTTGTGTAAACTTTACGCTTCAAATTGACTTCATGTCTGTGAGGTTGTTCGCTGTAAAAGCTAAGTTGTATTACAAACTGTTCTCTAAAAAATCAGAATTACGAATCTAACTTTGCTTTTTGTGGCTCAATAGCTGTGTAAAGTTTAAACTGTAAATTAATGTTAATTACAAACCGTTGTTGTAGGAGGTAACTTTTTTAAACAGACCATTCTTGAGTTGTTCAAGTATTTCATTCGGCAAGTTATTTAGAGTTTATTGATCGATATTAAAGACATAAAAGGAGGGGACTAGGAAAAAGTCACCTATGCGTGCAAAAAATCATCAGAATCTGCTAAAAAATCATATCTCTCTAAGCAACACGAAAATCTATGTATATTCTACGGCCTCTAAAAATAGAAGGTGTCCTCTCAAAACATTATTTATTTGGAGATCAGTATCGCATTTTCAAGACAATTAGTAATCAATATTCAGTTAAAGCTCAATATATGAATCATGACGTTCGCATCATGCTATTTATTATGGCTCTACAGTTATACTTGTTATGCTAGCATGATGAGTTGATGTCGGTTCATTTTCTCCTGCTTCGGTATCCTATTGAAATTTCCGGTTCATCATTATGCACTATTGCATTTATTTGTTTAGTCATCTCGCTCACTGTTATTGCGCCGCGTCCTAAACCCTTTGGTGCAAAAGTGTTTGCACATGTTCAGTTCCTTACCGCGCTTCTATGCCATCACACATGGGCGTGGGGGAGAGGGGTCTGGGGTAAACACCCGCCCTTCAGAAGTTAAAAAACCCCCGCACATTACTGTAGACCCCCAGGATTCTATTTTTAGTAACTTTTTGGCAATTTTTGGCGATTTCACCTCCTTCCCAGAATTTTTTGCTGCCCATATATGTATGCCATTGCGAGAGCGGTCGTTCGGACTTACATTTAGTAAAGGCTGGTAAACAAAATGATTTGTCGCTTTCTTTAATTTAGAATGATCAGTTCTTTTAGAGAGTTAAGTGTTGTTATTTATTTCTTAAGCTGAGCCACAACTACATTTTTCCGTAGGCCGCAGAAGATACTTCGATTTTTGTTTTAGCTTAGAGAAATCTGATTTTTAGCAGGTTCTAATGAATTTGCGCGCCTATGCGACCTTTTCCTAGTCCCCTCCTTTTATGTCTTTATTAATACGCTATTCCAAGTTTTTTTGTTCCATCGGAGCATTTTTCTTTGCCAGTTCTGAATATAAGTCAAGCAAATATCAAATATGAAGTGAATCTCGAAGATGAAACACATTAGCGTGTAATATGCCAAAAAAACAACATTTTTCGGCTCCCTGCGGCCTCGCTTCTTCTTGAAGTAAGTAAACTAAATTGGATTTTTAAGAATCTTCTAGGATCGTGACTGTAATCAGGACGACCATACATGGACATGGGGGTTGGGGGTTTGCACTCTCCAGAATTCGTTAGACCCTAAAAAACCCATAAACCCCCAAAATTAAATTTCTGGCATATTTTCTGAAATTTTAGCCAGTTCTACTTCACCCAGACCCCCCGAATTCGGTCAATACCCATGTAGTAGGACCACTGAAGTCGTATTTATACAATTCCACCTCAACGAAAATGCAAATATACAAATGTATACCTAAAATGTCCTGAATGATAAATGGGACGATTCCACCAGGCCATAACCGGACGTTTCCAACCAGGCTATGGTTGTTCTGAAGAAGGGACTAAAATAAAAAACGAAGAAAGAGACGCATGATTGATAAGAAATTTTATTATCAAATTTCAATATTGCATGACATTACCGGAAAAGTTGTTTCAGACTCTCGAATAACTTGATTGAGAAGATACGCATGGTGTACTTTGTGCGCTTCTTGATCCAAAACTGATTTGTAACACATTAAAATGATTTTTTGCTGCAATTTTTTCTTGAGCAAAATATTTTTTCCTAATTGAAATCTTGTCAGGGTGAAGCGCAGTAATCCTTTGAAGCCAATGCATCAATTTGAGCTTGGAACATTTTTTGACTATCAAAATGCGTGCACAATACATGTATAATGTATGTATACGTACATGTACATACCACAAGTGCAGCAATAAAAATGAAGAAGCCTTCAACAATGATGCACAATATGGTCAATTGGGGGATCAGCTGATCTGGGGCGGATCGGACAGAGGGTATTCTTAAACTAAAATGGCCTCAAAACTGGAATAAATGATAAATTAGCGTAAAAATCATATTAATTTTCAATTTATAGCGAATTTTAAATACTTTAGCAAAAAAATTTTATTTTCATCAATTTTTGACCATTATGTAGACTTATTCCCCCAACTAATTTCCCATTTTTCTATTTTAGGCATCTAGAGACTCCTCAAAACCTACGTGCAATGTCTGGTTTCAACAGGCTGCTCATATACAAATTGAGCATTACATTATGAAATTCACCGATTCCATCTTTTATACTAAGTTTTTCATACTCAGAAGCAGTTAGGTAAATTTAACCGCTGTAATCCTGTCAACATGTACAGCATGAATAGACTTAGGGGGTACTAGCCATTGCAATAATGGGCTAAAATAGTCATAAAATTTGGATACAGGTTAGCTACATACATTAAAATGGCATAAAAACAACCCGATTCACTTGTTTGCAAAAATTATGTTCTCTTTCTCTTTCTGGCGGCTACCCCTTGTGCATACCTAGCAGCACTAGATTTGTTGAAGTTCGAGGTCAAGACTAGACCCCACGAGAATATGGAATGTTAGCCGAAAAGTAGGACAAAAGAAACCGTAAAAATCTGCATATCTTTAATCTGGATTAAGGTAATTTTTGGGCGTTTGATATTCCGCCGCAGTCCGCGACGCCGGCGACCCATGGATCAAGCTGCGCAAGCGTACTATACCTGTGTATAGTCGGATTGCATGCAAGTCGCAACCGACAAACACATAAGGAGGGATATTTTATGGCGAAAATAAGACAAAATTAAAAGCAAAAACGAACAAAAATCACAACTTTCGGGAAAGTCTTTGGAATTCGTCTGACATTGTCGATTAGGACAATTTTACGCTATTGCCACGTTTATGCCTATCCTTAAGGTCATTTTCTCTCAAAATACTCTCTGACTGACCCCCAAAATGGCTTAAACCCCTCCCTGACCGGTAATGCTGTGCATTGTTCGCAACGCAATCAGACATATAAGTGGAGGTCTTTTAAAAGATAGAAGAACAAAAGTCAGAATTCCAGAGAAAGTGGCAAAATCAGGGCCAAAATAAGCAAAGGCTAATAACTTTTTGTAAAAGAACTTTAAATCGACCCGAAACGGTCAATTAACACAATTTTGACATTTCTACCATTTGAGCTCAGGAAAGCTCTTTGGTTGACCTATTTTGGATACATACTACATACGGTGTGAACCACGGCACAGGTCGGTCTGTGGGGAAGAGTTAAACCAGAGAGCTTTTTCGAAGCGATATAGCCAGAAAATTGGCATAAACAATAGAATATGTAGCATAAAAATGACCATATTTTGCAGAGAACTAGAATTTTTTTTCGTTCTTGACAATGATTTTGTCCTAATTTTTAAAGCATCTGTTCTTTATTTATCTGGGGTCTCTAGACCCATCCCATCCTCGTCGTGCGCGTCAGGTCGCAAAGCCGGTCTGGGAGTCAGCTGGAATTTTAGGGAGCTGAAATTAAGTTATGCAACGGTCGGAGTCGACGCAGAACGCAAGAAAAAATACGAAAATAAGTATTGGACTCAAATGAAAACACCGAATATTAAGGAGGGATAAAATTCAATAGAAAAACTGAAAGTTTAATTCATTTTTCGTCTAGTCTTGGTTTTCCTCACTAAAGTCCCGCATGCGCACAATTGTGCAGAAGTCATCTTTGTTTAAATATGAAACGCGTAGAGGCATAGATGCATAGCATGGCGGTTCTGGAAGTGGGTCAACAAAACGAGGTTTTTGGGCCAAAATGACTTCAAAAACTGATATACATCCATTTTTGGCCTTCATTTTGCCTCATTCTCTCCAGAAAATTTTCCATTTTTCCATTCTAGGGGTCCAGACCTCACGTGGGCGGCGAGCGACCAAATTGGGGTCTGGCTAAGTGCGGAAAAAACAGCAAAAATCCCCGAAAACATGTCGAAAATTCAATTCGGGGAGGGAAGGGGTAAATTGATTTTTCGGGGTACTGAATTCTTATGGGCACAAACCCCCACGCCCATGTATGGTCTATACCTCACACGGGCATGTCACTAAGTACGTATGTCGGTACAAGTTAAAGAAGGAACACACACCTCCGCGAGAGAAGTGCACGTAATAAATATGATAATTATCTCGTATTTCATTAAATACTAATAATTCCAATATTCCACACGTATAATATGCACGCACCACATCACGTATGCATGTACATGTAAATAGGTACAAGTACGAGAGCAGTTTCATTCAGTGAAGTTGGGAAGAATAATCTCGTCGTCTTATATTTCTATCAAACAAGCGCTTAGTTTTTGCCTAGAATCCAGATCTGAGATTCATGTTTTTTGTGCACTTCACATCGCTAACGAAGCAGACATAAATATTAGCAGAAAACGCATCGAGGCAAACAGAAAGCTCTATTTCCGGTTAATAAGCATGCATTAAAAATGTTTTATCTCCTGATTCTTTGTTTGTTTAGCTATCTTAACTCTTTTCGGTGTTTGTTTAGTGATCCCTTTAGCCATCTTTCTTTATGTCTTGAAGCGTAAGCATCATAAAAGTTGTATGACTATTGGTTTGAATTGCAATACGTTAATCCACCCCTCGCACATAACCGCGCAATACAAGTAAGGTTACGCGTATTGGTCGATTCTAATCACGCAACCGAAAGATAACTGACCTACTACCTGTGTACATGATTAACACAATGTCGGCTGAAAACCTATAGCGAAATGGCATTCTCTCTGTCCCAAATTTTAGTAATGTAATTAATCAACTCGGAAAAATCACATTTTATACGATCTATCATGCAATAATAGTTAAATCGCAGTTGCGGTATATGCGAAAATAAGATACGTTTATCACTACAGAAACAAGCTGTTTGTCGCCAAATTCAATTATATTAGTCTCTGATCATTGTGCATTGTAGGTATAGGTTACGAATCGTACGTAACTACGATTCGTTTTCAAGAAAATTTCCCGTTTCATTATGATCCGCGGATAAAAAAATTAGAACAGCATTCCCTCCATAATTAAAACATCCATCGTATGATTAAAAACGTGCGAAAAATTAAGAAGAAACGAAAGCACAAAAAACCACGAAAATTCTCAGTCATTGTCAGTGAACAAATTTATCAGTCAGCTACTGTTGAAACAAAAGGTGCCTTCATATTAGAGCTGTGCCGGGGCCAGGCCCCGGTGTTATAATTGATTATGATGCAGAAAATTGATGTTTTGGGCAGATTTACCTTCAAGCTCAATGTCAAGCAACATCATAGATCTTGCTAATTCAAATCTTTATTTCATTATGTCAGGTTGGTGCAAATTTCTAGTTAATAATCAAAATTGACATATTTTAAATTGCAATTCAAATAGACGAGCTTTCCAGCTTGCTTGGTAGCAGACAGCTACGTCTATCAGAACAAATAGAATAATAAGCCTAAAGAAAGTGAAAAGTAAAGCACATTGAAAAACGCATCCAAATCAGAGGAGTTAAATCCATACATGGGCAGCTCAAAAATTCTGGGGTTCCAAGATTTTTCGAAGTCAAAAAGTGACTGATAATATATGGTAGGGCGAAAAAACACCATTTTCTTGCGTTTCTCAATGAGAGCTATCCATTAGCATAATTACGTGAGCGAGGCTAAAGTTGGTACGTGCTGTTGACAAAAAATGCGAAAATAAAAAACAGACTTCTGGGGGTGCATACCATACGTGGGCAGCAAGAAAATTCTGGGGGGTGCAAGATTTTTTGAAAGTCAAAAAATGGTCTTAAAAATGGTGGTATGGCGATAAAAACACCATTTATCGACGTTTCTCATCAAGCACTATCCATTGGCATCAAAAAATTGCGAAAAAAACGAAAAAAAATTTTCAAAAATTGAATTCTGGGGGGGGTATTTTGATTTCTGGGGAGGGGGGTATTTTGATTTCTGGGGGGTGCATACCCCCAAACCCCCCACGCCCAGGTGTGGTGCATACCCCCAAACTCCCCCCCTACGCCCACGTCCCAAGACCCCCCGATGCCCATGTTCTCTTATATCTTATAATCCCAACAATTATTAACGCTTGACGCGCATATCTACCAGCAAGAATATATATACATAGGTATAAGGGGTAAGGTAGGGTCGGACTATGAGCGCGGTAAAGCACGCTTTTCTTGGCCCTGGCCCCGGCAAAAAAGGCGGCCCCGGCACAGCTCTACTTCATATTATATAGGTAGGTATCTAAAATTTCAGAACCAGGAAAGGGAAGCTTAAAGCAGCCTTTCATACCGATTAGACACGTACTTCGAAATTAAACATTAACAAGGTAGGCCGACCAAGAAAAAACCAAAACTATAATTAGTTTTTTCATATAGCCCTTCTTCATCCAACGTACTCGGACGATTTACACTGACTTGGGCGTATTTAAGGGCGGAAAAAATCTTGAAAGGTAAGATAATGCACAAAAGACGAAAAAATTGCCCGTCTTTGACGTAAAATTTTCAAATTTCGACGCTTCGCGCCAGATATGAAATATTTTCCATAATTTTGGCTCAAGCGCGACCAAAACAAGGCAATTTTAATAGCATTTTAAGTAATAGAAAAATTTTTCAAAATGAATTTTATAATATTACAGGATAGAGCATGTTGAAAACCGTCGAAAAGTGCGGTTATGGCGAGCTATCCCGACGAATCTACCGAGATATAGACCGATTTATGTCGAGTCTCCCCTTTGGCCGAATCCTAAATGCGGACCTGCACAGAATTCATAAATTTGAGCCATAAATATGCAAGTTGCAGATGGATGTCTTTTTGTCCTCCACTCGATGCAAAACATAGCATACATTTACTTTTTAAATCTATTTCGGAAATCTATGCGTTAGAAGATTCAGGATAAAAATACAATCGAATGCAGCGAAAAACACTATTTCGCATGTGGTAGCGGATTTTTAAAAGTACTTATGTTAACTAAACCTCCTCTTACGAAGATGTGGATAAATTTGCCACTGGTTTTAAGACTCCTTATTTCCCAAGCGCAATTATTAAATATTTCTGCACGTGAGCGAGGCTGAAGTTGGTACGTGCTGTTGACAAAAAATGCGATAATAAAAAACAGAAAAAATATGCGATCGAAAAATAAAAGCGTTAATACAATACACAGCGTAAAATGCATTAACATACATAATTTAAGGCTTAAAACGATATGATTTTAAAATGATTTAAAATAGCAAGCCGAATAAACAAGTGCGCAGTTTAAGTGCAATGCAGCAACCCAACAACCAAAGAATCAGAAATCGATACGAAAATTTACGATAAAGTGAATAAATATGGAAATTCTTAACGTACAAAACAGAAGCGCGCAAAGTTATTATTCATTGGAAATTCGCGGTCGAAACAAAAAAATCGTCTTCGTCAGAGATTCAAGTGCCTTAAGTAGATTAATAAAGCTCAAATTTAGAGCAAAACATCTAGCAAGCTGTACGTAATAGGTGCCACAATTTTCACAGCGTGCCTATTTTAACTCATAATTTCTTGCTTTTCAGAATGGTTAACCAAACGTTGCTTTTTTAAATTTATGATGTAGGAATTGCAGAGCAGACATGCATAGCATGGGATTTCTAGAGGGAGAGGTGAAATTTTAATATGCCTTTCGGGCCCAAAAATGATGGATAAGCGCCAAAAACATCGTTTTTCGGCGTTTCTGACGATGCTCCATCGTTCTCGAGCATAAAAGCATAAAACAATTCTTTTAAAAATCGAAAAATCGAACAAATTGATAAATTATGAATAGAACATAGCACGGAGCGCCGAAAATTCAACACTTTTGAGCAAATAGATAGCTAAAAACGCTCGAAACAGCATTTTCTACGAATTTTTAGGAAATTTTGGAGAATCACGAATTCTGGAGGCGAAAAAATTTCTCGGGGGGATTAAAATTTTTCTGGATGGCTTAAACTGAAACGATGACCATTAGAACTAAGAAGCATAAAGTCTTGTCATTAAAGTTTGTTACCTTTACAGCGGCAAATCCAGGATGTTCTGACAGGAGCAAAAATCGGACGGGACCCCAAAATTTTCCTAATAGTAGGTATCTAAAAATAGTCCGGAAAATTCGTCTATTACGCATAGAGCAGTAATTTTTTTGCCGTTTTTTGATTAACCAAAATCATTTCTGATGCAAAAAACTTTAAAACTTTTCAAAAATTTCTAAAGTTTTCCATGAAAAATGCACAACATTAAAGTTAAAATGGGTACAAAGGATCGGGAAAAAACGCAAAACGCCGCTAAAGCACAGAGCTCCCTTCTTTGTTATCTAATGCTTAGAATTAAATAAAATGCAATTAAGGATACCACGCGAAGCGCGAAACGTTTTAGAATTTTCGCAAAGAAAAGCTGATAAGACTGTTTAAAGTTTTACGTCATTACTCAACCTCTGTTCTGTACGAACATTACTCTTCGGACGTTAAACCAAGTTTTTTAGAGCGCCAAGAAAGTCAGTGAATGTGAGTAATAAGCATACATGCATAGAATAGGAATTCTGGGTGGACGTGAAATTATTAAGTAAGCGTCAAAAACATAGTTTTTCAGCGTTTCTAACGATGCTCTATCTTTCCAAAGCATAAAACTATAGAAATTTTCGAAAAAAATTTTAAAAAAAAATGGAAAAAATTGAACAAAAAATAGTCAAAACATGAGTATAATGGCGCAAAGCGCCAAAATTCGGCTTTTTTGAGCAAATAGATAGCTAAAAACGATTAAAAAGCATCTTTTCTATAAATTTTCAGAAAATTTCTGTAAACTTTCAAAAAATCGCCCATTCTGGGTTGGAAGAAGGGGGTTAAAAATGTTTGCGGGGGGTTAAAATTTTTCTGGGGGAGGGTGAAAACCACACCTGGGCGTGGGTAAGGGGGTTTGGGAAAGGTATGTACCCCCAGAAACCAAAATACCCCTAGAATTAACTTTTTTTTGCTTTTTCCGCAATTTTTTGATGTTAATGGATAGTGCTTGATGAGAAACGTTGAAAATGGTGTTTTTCGCCATACCACCATTTTTAAGACCATTTTTTGACCTACGAAAAATCTTGCACCTCCCCAGAATTTTGGTGCCGCCCACCTATGGTGAAACCCCCACCCAAGATCATGTATGATGATGAGTATAAAAAATTTAAAAATTATGATAAAAATGACTAAAATCAGTGAGAAATACAAATTTGTTTTTCATAGCGCTAATATTTCTAGCTGATGGGGGCAGTGTTTTTTTTGTACTCGGCAAAGATTTTTCCCGATGTACAAAGACTTTTCAAGACCGTCTTTGTACATGTACAAACATTTTTGGGAAGACAAAAATTGCAAAAAAGGTCCGGAATTCGCAAAAATTTTCGGCGCTTCGCGCTGAAATGAGTAATTGTGTGTTCTATATCTTTATAATGGCAGGAATTACATTTCAAAAGGAAAAACTTTAAAATTTTTCGGCGCTTCGCGCCGTTTTAAGACGATTCTTAGTGATTTTTGCCCTTACAGACCCAGAAATTAGCTAAAATACACTACCGAAGGTCGAAACAACTCTGTTTTTACCACAGTAAAATCGCTACTGTACCATATTATAGTACCCAAAAATTTGTGTGTACAAAATGTACAAAGACTTTTGGGGACCATCTTTGTACATGTACAAACGGACCTTGTACAAAAAAAAAACGCTGGATGGGGGTCGGGCCAGGCGTCTCTCCCTAAATCCGCCCTCACTCCTTTACACTGCTTTTGTAGCCAGTTTCTTGAGCACGTAGAACTGATTCTCACGCACAAGGCTTTCTGCAACAGACTTCAGTTTGACAATCTCAAGAAAATGACAGAGAGATTGCTTCGTATTTCTAAAAAATTAAATACACGTTAAAATTATTCAGTAAATTTCTGCCTCTTCATATACATTATCAATATTGATGCTAATTGCTTTTAACAACTTTCCTTCCCACAAACCGCGTTTTACTTTAAGTAACAGTGAGAGCGAAAATAAATTACGCAAAAATAATACTAAAAAATTGATACTTTTTAGTCAAAAGATCGCTAAACACATAAAATGCACATTTCCTCAGGTTTTTTGGACATTCGAAAACTGGAAGTCGGTAACATTTTGCGGGGTTTCAGCAGTCATTGTAAAGGTCAAAATGGAAAACAAATCTATTAAAATTTAAATTTTCAAATTGTCGAAAACAGTTAAACGGCGTCGCCAAAATGGCCGGATGAAAAATCGGCCAAAACTTTCATAGGAGGCATTTCGCGACGCTGTGAAGCGCGTCTGATTATTCCATGCGAGGATTTGACCTGCGGCTCTTTCTGGCGCACCAGCGGCTTTTTGTCTGGCGCACGCATTTTCCACACAACTAATGACGACGGCTTAGTTCCTTTAGCAGGATACTGAAAAACCAATGGAATTTTCAAATATATTTTATCACAAATTCAAACTAATTACTCAATTATGTAATTACAGAAATTATAGTTCGGAGCCAATTTTCAATTTCCATGAAAAATCAATATTGAAAGGATTCGTACTACCATAGGCAAAAATCAAAATATATTAAATTAAGCAAAAAAGGCGTGATGTTAATGAAAGGCATTACAAAACAATATTATGCACACTCTAATGATAAATAAATACCGATTATTATCTTTAATCATGAGCGAATACGATATAATGACCCAGTCGTTTCAACTAAGTAATCTGCCATAAGCATACACGTTTAGGTGCACAGCATGGCCGGTCAAGAGAATCAGTCCATAACCTTTTTTTGACTCAAAATGCTCTCAAAACACGTATAAAGTTCAAATAGCGTAAAAATACCTTAATTGACCGATTAGAGGTCTAAATATAGGCTTTTCACCCTCAATTTTAGTATTGCCTGCACACCAGAACCATGTGTTACACGCTAATTACTGCAATGGGTCGCGATCAGACATGCATGGGGGGGGGGGTTTGGGGGTTTAGACCCCAAAATGGAAAAAATGAAAAATTTTCTCGGGAAAATAAGGCAAAATGAAGGCTAAAAATGGCATTAAAAAATTAAATTCGACATTTGTCTTACTGTAGGGCTAGAACCAGTCAATAAAAAAATTTAAAGTACAGATTCATGACCTACGGACCATGGGCACCATTTAAAAAAGATGGTCCTCCGCAAGCAATAGATATAGATTTGAATTTTGGTTCAAAACTTTACACTCACATTACAAGCTCGGCATTTAGTGTAAAGAAAAACAAAAGCACCCGCAGCGAATTTTTTTAATATCTATCTTCTGGAAAATCGCATCTCTCAGATGTGTCTCGTTATAGCTGTAGGTGGGGGTTCACAGGTGTTATGGGTACATAAGTATATTATAGGTACGCGCTAACGCGCTACCTATGATTTGTCATGTTCAAGTCAAGTTGAAGCTTCTAGCAGACCAAACTTATCATTATGTAAATGCACACATTCCAGATTTATGCTAAGGGGTAAACCAAGTTTCCATGAGCGAATAAATCAGTGATTGCATTATATGTCAAATTTGAATGCATAATTGGTCATCTCACTAACAACATCAATTTAATATATAATTACAATAATTGCCCTGCTAAGCTTAATTTTCCGTTCCTTGATCATCAAACATAGTCTAGCTCAAGCTAATTATGCACATTAAACATACGCAATAAAATCAGCATTAAAATAAAAAAATTGAAGAAAAAACTTGACTTTTTGGCACTCACTTTCGTGCTGGCGATGTAAGCCGATTTGACAGTCAAAACTACAGCATTCAAAAGGTTTTTCGAAGCCTGAATAAGAGAAGTCGCCGATTCCAAGCCGCTGACAATCAATTCATCGCCAACTTGCTGGACGTCAGCTTTCACTTTAGAAGTGATATTCAGTTGTTGACAGTACAACGTTATACGTTGTAAATAGGCCAACAAATCCTTCTTAGTTTCCGATTCTACGCTCTGCGATTAGAAGAGGACAAGTTGCATGAGAATTGAGAATTAATGCCAAATTTCAAATCCCAGCAGTGTAGGGTAAAAAACTTTTTTCCATTCGAAGACTTTTGTTTCGGAAATGGCTTTAAAGTTTAAAAATAAATAAAAACGATTTTATAGCGCACTGCTTCGGACATTGTCGAAAGAATTTAAGCAAAAAATTATCACGACGATTGATTCCACTTCTTTTACAAACCTCGCTGGTCGTGCCAATCCACCTATTACATATTTAAACATACATTAGGCGTGACGCATTTCGTCAAAGACAGGCCTTTCCCCCACTAAGCATATTTTTGAAAACGGAGCAGACCAAAATAAGTGTCACAGATGGATTCCTCACATCTTTTTCACACAAACATCACATATTTTGTATTTCAAAGCAAGCGCGGATTAAGAAGATGGGCGGAGGGGGCGAGCCGCACCCTGTCGTCAAAAAATAGTTGGACGCATTAGACAATAGGTATTTTTTATGATTTAAGCCATTTTTGATCAGGATTTTTCAAATTTCCAATCACATTTACTGACTTTCTTGACGCTCTAAGGACTTTATTTTAACGTCAGAAGAGTAGTTTATACACATAACAAGAATCTTTTAGGTCTTAAATGATTTCCCGAGATTTTTTCGGTGCTTTTCGCTGATTTTCGCACTAATTTTGCGCGTTTTTCGCAAAAATTTTCAATTTTTCTGGACCACAAATGATTCTGTCTATCAAAAGACGCCAAAAACCGATACTTTAGGCATAATGGACCGATCTTTTGGACAATTTTCGACACTATTAGGAAGATTTGGGGTTCCCTCCCCCGTCGGAAAATCCTGGATCCGCCACTGTTTCAAAGCCAAGTGTAAGCGAATGATATGCAAGCAGAAATAATGCTTACTCAAAGCACACAAATGCACAGAGGTTACATGCTTCTGTGCTTTACATTTCGAAATATTTACCTCATCCGCCACTCGCTTGGCCAACGCATTCAATTTCGTGCCCGCTTCCGAAATTTTTTTCGCAGCATTTATCACATCCATCGTCGTTTTGAGCGGACCACGCCCTCTGAAAATATCAGCCCGCGTTTAAAAAATAGAGCAAATACGCGAAATATTTACACACATGAAATCCTGATTCGCATATCATTTCAAAACGCGAACAGAAATGCTACGGCGACCACACGTGTTCTTGGTAGGGGTTTAACCAGAGTGGCTACTGACCCCCGCAAAATGGCTGCGACACCCACCCCCAGAATTATCGATTTTTCATAACAATTGTAAAGCTCAAAGGTCACAAATTTTCGGCGCGCCTTTTTTTGACCTTGTTCAATTTCATAGATTTTCAAATTTTTCGAAATTTTTCTTGTTTTTATGTTCTAGAAAGAACGAGCATTGTCCGAAACGTCAAACACAGCGTATTTGACGTGTACCCATCGTGTTTACCTAAAAAAGGACACCTTTTATAAATTTTTCAGGCTTGACCCCCCCCTAGGATTCCCATGCTGTACATGTATGTGGGCGACCGTTTGACTGGCCTCACAAAATTAAATTATTCCATCGTCCCCACAGGACTCAGATTTATGTTAGAAAGTCAAGTTTTCCAAAAGCATTATTTGCCTGGTAAAATCCGTCATCTCCATCATAATCATGCACATGTATTTAGCCAATACGACAATGTCGTTGCCAGTTTCGTCCCAGCGAGCCACTTCCCTCTCAAACTTGTGCTGCACGATTTTGAACACCTGAATTTGTTCGTGGATTTTCTTTTTTTCCTCTTCGGGCAATTTCTTCATCAATAACTGTTGATTATCGCCGGGAGGCACTTGAGCTCCTTTAAGACATTCTAATCAATTTTTAATAGGTAAACAGCAAAATGGAATAAAATCGATACTCTTTGAGTTGACTGAATGAAATGCAAGCCGATTACGAAATTGGCTTGTTCGAATGTTCTAACAGCAAAATACTCGTAAAACTATTTAATGAATAATAGAAAAAAGTTTGAGAATATATATACATACATGGCGGGCCAAAAAAGGCTAATACCCCAATATTATATCACATCACAACTTGGGCTAAACTTGACATAAAATTTTGAGACTAGTTGCATTTGATAGATAAAATATGCTTGTTTTAGTTGCGCAAAAACTTTAGACCACTTGTCAGTCGTTCTAGCGCTATGACCTTTTGTTTACACCTTACTGTGATACTTTTTGAACCCCGTGGCTTATGCATTTTTAGTTATTACTCAGTATTTGGTACCTCTTTGTGACAATATTTTCTAGTCGAAAAAATTATTAGTACATTGACTGAACCCTAGAGTGGGTACTCCTTCCGACTAAATGAAAAATACTGTTTAATATAGACAAAAGGGTAAGCAAATTGATGACTAAACCGAAAAAGCTTTCAGGGTGTAAACAAAATGAAGCTAGGGTATAAACAAATGGATGCAGCAGCCGAACCGCTGAAAGATGGCCGAAATTTTTTACACAATTTGAACAATGAGATTTTTATCCATCTAATAACAATAAACTTAAATTTTTTTACTCAGAATTACCCAAATTATGGCCGATTACATTCGGGTGTAGCCTTTTTTAGCCTACCCTGCATAAACATAATAAATTCTAAAAATTACAAATTTATTGATCCTTCACAAACATTTCAATTCAGTATTTTAAAGCAAAAAATAAGATATTGCGTTCTATTTTTGGTCAATTACTAATAAAAATTGTTCATTTTAAGCTGAATTCAAGCGTTAAATTTGCAAGGATTGTTTATATTAGTTTTCGAAGCATTACTCATTCCCAAACATGTAACGGCTCGAAATTTTGGGAGGGGGTCCTTGGCTATATTTAGGGAAGATGAACGACCTCCAATTTTTGGCCGAAAACGACCAAAAAACATCTAAAAACGGCCAAAAATCGCAAGTTTTTTCCAAAAATAGGGGGAGGGTCGAAAATTTTCTGACTTTGGGAGGATGGGAAGATGACCAAGTTTGAGTGGTGGAACCCAGAAAACAGTTTGAGTATACGAGTATAAACAGAAAAATTCTAAAAAATACAAGTTTATCGATCCTTCTCAAACTCTTCAATTCAGTATTTTAAAGCAAAAAATAAGACATTGCGCCCTATTTTTGATCAATTAATAATAAAAATCGTTCATTTTGAGCTGAATCTAAGCTTTCAGTTTGCAAGGCTTGTTTAAATAAGTTTTCGGATCATTACTCATTCCGAAGCATGTAACGGAGGGGTAAATGAACTTCAAGTTTCAGCCAAAACGGCCAAAAAACACCTAAAAACGGCCAATAATCGCAAGTTCTCCAAAAACGGGGAGGTCAAAATTTTCTGACTTTGGGAGGATGGGGGACGGCCAACTGTGGGTGAAGGATTCCCCCAGTTCCTGTGTTACATGTCTGCTCATTCCTGATGTACAAATGTATGTACATGCACGTATGTATCAATAAATTCGAAAACGTTCAGTTAGTCAAGCTCGAGCGCACAACGGTGATTATAACAACTGCAATTAGATTTTGTTCTGTGCATGCTTAAGCGAGAGACGCTAGCAAAAGCATAACAATACCGCAACCAAATCAAATCATGTCAGGCCTGCTCCAGTGCAAACGCTAGATAAGTCAACAAGAGATCTTATTCCAGCTTGTCAACATAGACGTGTAATAGCACGAAATTTAGAGGGGGTCCCCGACCATTGATTAGGGGGAAAGGGGCAATGACTCCAATTATTGGTAAAAAATGAAAAAATGACAAAAAAGACGCAAGTTTTCGCCAGAAATGGGGGTCGAAAAATTTTCTGACTTCCGGCAGAAGATGGGAACCGGGATCATCCAACTTTGAGTGGGGGATCCCCCAAACCCTCCTGCTACATGTATGGCACGGGCAGTCAAGGGGGTCAGCCGGAAAGTTTTTAAAGTCAAAATGGTCTCGAAAACTATAAATACCAAAACAGCGTAAAAACGATGTTATTCTATACTTTCTAGTCATTTTCAAGCACTTTTGCATAAAATTTTTGTCTGCCCAATTTTTCAAAATTGTTATTATCATTAATGTAAGACTTATTCGAACAACCTTTAGGCATACATACATACATGCAACGACTCAAAATTTTGAGGACAGGTAGTAATCATTGTCATAAAAAAATATACTTTTGTTTTTGACATGACCTCAAAACGCAACTGTTTGCCCTGAAGTCAGGAAGGGGTAAAAAATTCAGATTTGAAGTGTATGACCATAGGCAGGGGCGTACGCAGAATTTTTTAAAGGGGGAGGCGGTCCCAAATTAGTGACCCTATATTTCGGGATATGTTCGCGGGAGCACAAAATAAAGTGCATTTTTTACGTTTCCGAGCATGCTCTATCCATTAGGCTCATAAAATACAAACTTTTCGTAAAATTTTAATTTCTCTTAATGTGCAGTGAAAAATGATGTTTTTTGGCCACGCCTGCGCCCAAACTATTGAAAATAACGATTTCATGGCGCGAAGCGCTGAAATTTTCGAGATTTTTCGATGAAAAGATGCCAATTTCCATTATTTTTGATGCATTATCTTACATTTTCAAAATTATTTTCAGGTCAAGAAGGGGCGGCTGCCCCCCTGCGTACTCCCATGACCATAGCTATGTGTCACGACGTAAGCTCCTCCGGCAGCTCGCTCCGACTGCATGCAGGAGGCCGAACGCTCAGACTTGTTGCATTCCTCTTCGTACTCCTCATCCGAATCAATGTCATTCGGATCTCTGTTCATCAGAATAGCGTGACGAATTTCAAGAATTTTCGAATGGACCGTCGAAGCGGCGTTAATAAATTCGTCGGTGTCCGCGCAACGATTGTCGTGACTTTTAAGCAATTGCACGTCGAGTTCGGCCTTTCTTGCAAAGTCAGGCAAAGCTTTAATGAAAATAACATTACACAAAGGCGACTTAGAACGGATTAGTTAGGGTAGTGATCATACATTTAACGACTTAAAATCTTGGGTAGGGGTCCGCGGCAATTTTTAGGGGGAGGGGGTGAATGACCTCCAATTTTTGATTAAAAACGGACAAAAACACCTAAAAACAGCCAAGAAATCCAATATTTGCCAAAACAAATCCGGGTGGGCGTCAGGCTTCAGAGGAACGGGGGGACGACTAACTTTAAGTGGGGGAACCCCATATCTCCCCTGTTACATGTAGGCTAATAATCGACCGGAGCCCGGGCTATTATCAGATTGCTCCGGCCCCGGCCGAGGCAAGTAAAAAAAGTAGCCCAGGGCCGAGAAAATTTATTACATTTGTTAATTTCTTTTATATGTGAAGCCATTTTTGTTCAAGAGATCAATCTTCAACATGTGGTTCTAATTGTACTCTGCATTAATCTAATATAATAGATTTTCAAGTAACGCGTCAAAAATTCATTAATAGCTTGCTTTTTATCAATTTCACCTATGAAAAAATTTTTTTATTCTTAGTCGTTCATGCTTCCATTTATTGTATATCAAAATGTAATGTCTCGTTTCATTAGTGATTTTTTCATGTTAAATCTATAGTCAATATAAGGCAGAACCCCTTTTGAAATTTCAGCCTTTCTAAATATCGACGTGGTAGATACCTAGGAATGACAGAAGTGTTGCCACGCGCAGCAAAATTTTTTCAGGGATTCAGATCAGAAAATATTCTTGGCCCCTGGTTTGGCCCATGTCACGTTCGCGCCATTTAATCATGTTTTCACCATAATTTGTTTAATTTGTTCGACTTTTTTTATGTTTTTATGCTTTAGAAAGATACCGCATCGTCAGAAACACCGAAAAACGATGTTTTTGACGAGTATCCACCATTTTTGGGCTGGAAAAGGCACTTCAAAATTTCATCCCCCCAGAATTCCCATTCTGTGCATGTCTGCTATGGAGCAAAGTTTTTCGACCAAAATGGCTATGTAGCATACATGTAAGAGAGGGGATGGAAGGGCGATCCCCCACCCAAAGTTGTCCCCCCTCCCATTCCCCAAAGCCAGAGAATTTTTGACCCCCCCTCCGATTTTTGGGAAAAAAATCGAATTTTTGGCCGTTTTGAAGCGTTTTTTGCCCGTTTTTATCCAAAAATTGGTGGTCAGTTACCCCTAACATTGGCCGGAGCCCCCAATTCCGAGCCATTACATGTATTATATGTAGCCATCACTTTTCAGAAGCTTAGGGGGAGTAATACCGCTCCCTCACACCTATGCCAATCTACGCCGCTTACCATTGTCACGCAGAGCGCGAACAGCCTGTCTGACGCGCTCGACGTATGCGTCGTCAGCGCCGCGCCGCCAGCAGGCCGCTTCGGCGTCGACGACGTCGCAGACGCGGAGCGAACGGCCGCGAACGGCGCCCGCGGCTCTGTCGAACAGCTCGACGGCGCAAATTCGCTCGGCGGCGCCAGCCGCGCCGCCGTTAGCGGCAACCAACGCCGTGATGCACGTTTTGATGTCGTCGACGACGTGCGCTTCGCTCACTGCGATAAAATCGTCCAGAGTGATAGTAGAATCAACGGCCAATGTAAGCACACGAACGCGTTGCGTCCACGCGTCGCAAAACGCATCCATGTTTGCCTGGTTTAACGATAGATACCATAAGCGAAGTCATTATGCCTGTCCCCAAATAATTACCAACTTCCCCTCCCATCCTAAATTTTAAGACGTTGTATACATACAGGGTAGGCCAAAAACGGCTACACCTTAATGTTATATGGGTCATAACTTCGGCTAATCTTAACATAATTTTTTAAGATCATTTGAATAATATAGATACATGGGCATGGGGAGGGGTGAGAGGGAGTATTACTCCCCCTGAACTTTAAAAGACTGATAGCTACGAATTTTTTTGGAAAATAGCGAATTCTTGGGGTGAAAAAATTGGGGGCAGTGTTTTTTTGTACAAGGTCCGTTTGTACATGTAGAAAAATGGTCCCAAAAAGCCTTTGTACATTTTGTACATGCAAATTTTTGTGTACTATAATATAGTGCAGTAGCGATTTTAGCGTGGTAAAACAGGGTTTTCGATCTTTGGTAGTATGTTTTAGCAAATTTCTGGATTTCTGACGCCAAAAATTACTAAAAATTGTCTCAAAAATTTGACATTTTTCCATTCTAAATTCAAATTCTGCCATTTTAAAAATATATAGGACAAACACTTACTCATTTCGGCGCGAAGCGCCGAAAATTTTGGGAATTTTACACCTTTTTCAAAAAATCTTTTTAAATTTTGTACACATAAATTTTTCGGTACTATAATATAGTACAGTAGCCATTTTAGTGTGGTAAAAACAGTGTTCGGCTTTCGAATTTTTGAAATGCGATTTCTGTCATTATAAAGATATATAGAACACACAATTACTCATTCCGGCGCGAAGCGCCGAAAATTTCTGCGATTTTCAGAAATTTTTTGCTGCAATTTTTGTCATCCCGAAAATCTTTGTACATATACAAAGACGGTTCTGAAAAGTCTTTGTACATCGTGAAAAATCTTTGCCGAGTACAAAAAAACACTGGGGAGGGGGTAAAAAATTTTAAGGGGGTCAAAAACCCTCAAACCCATTAAGATTAAGTATGGTTGTTACCTGAGCCGGCACGCTTTGCGGACGAGCGGCTAATAAGCGCGCTGCGTTGGCAACTTGAGGTGCCAGCTTTTTCACCTGCCCCGTAGCGTAACGTATCATTTTGACGCCATCGCAATTACTCGACATGGAACACGTTAGTTCTGCCACCTGTCAAAAAACCAGGTTGTTATTAGAACCGTTAAACACGAAATTCGTTAGAAAAATCAGGCAGCGATTATGTTTCCAATATAAATTTGGTTGAAAAGTTCACTGTAAAACGGAGTTCATTATGTATTTACTTATTTAATTGTGTATTTATTCAATTATTCACCAAGAGCCACTGACGGATCTAGGATTTTCGTAAGGGGGAGCGGTATCCCAACTTTTCAGAAACAGTTAAAAAAGTCAAAGAATTTTCCGTTTATGCGCAAAATGGCGCTTTTTCGGCGTTTTACGTTCTGAAATTTCATTTAATTGGCACAACTTTTTTTCGACAATTTTTTGCGAAAAAATCAATAAATTTCTTGAACTTTAGCAAAAATATGGCGCGAAGCGCCCGAAAATTGATGAAATTTAGGTCGTAGGACGTTAAGAAGCTCAAATTGCTGCTTGATTTCCTGTCTTTGTAGCATTATACGCAGAGCGTCGAAAAGTTTTAACTCATGCTCCGAAATAGAAGAAAACTATGCTAAAATGCCTAGCCGTTTCCGCTCTTGTAATCATTTAAAAACCTATTTCTTGCGCAAGAATTTGGCTTTCAGGCCGCCAAGAAAGCTAATAAATGTCTTTAAGAGGTTTTAGAAAAATCGAGAAATTATGATCACTGACGGTCAAAAAACATTGCAAATTACATATCCGTTCTTTAGCTCGCCAACTATTTAGGGCCAATATGGGGGAAGCGGTCGCCCCTTGAATCCAACCCTGCAAAGAGCATCAGGCACGTAGCTGGTCGTCCTATTTTTTAAGGGGGGACCAACACCAAGTTTGAGTGGAGTAAGCCCAAAAATGACAAAAATAGCACAAAATAACGTTTGAAGTCATATTTTTTCCGATTTTTCTGAATTTGGGGGTACGAACCCCCTATTCCCCCCAAAGATACGCGCCTGAAGAGCATAGCAAAAGAGTTAAGAATTACTTCGCACAGCTTCTCGGCGTGTTCTAGGAACTGCAGCCCTAAGCTCTCGACGTCCTTATGACGACCTTGACGGGCAGCTTCTACCAACATGACCAACGGCAAACGAGTGTCCAAAAAATGATCCGACACATGGTCAACGACAGCTCGGCGCAAATGGCGTCGCAAACCCTTAGTTGCTCCATTCAAGTGCACCAAAGCGATGTCCAGCGTTTCGGACGGTTCGCGCTTACCGATCTGGTGAAATCAAATCGAATTAATAGATTTTTTAATTAAATAGGGGCTTCTCTTAATAAAGTTATGGAACACGAGTGTTGCAAGAGAATTTTTGAGCTTAAGGCGGAAAAAACCAATCATTATTTAAATTTGCAATTAACTACGATAATGAAATAAATTTACTGTATTCACTTTCGCACATTTACAATACATAGAAAATTTTAGTTTCTTTATAAATTATATACATAAATATAATGCTTATTGACTATCAGCTTCCAAAAACTTTAAGTCGAGTATCCGGATAGATTGAAGTCAAAAAATCGTTGCTTTGTTGGATAAAAAGTATTTGAAATTAAATTCACCCTTTTTCTTACTTCAAAAATGTCATCAAAAACACTGAAGACAGAACATGCATATCTTTACTAAAATATTAAAAAAGCACGTTCAGACCGTTTTTACGCATTCCTCAAAGATTTTTGCGTCTGAACAACGACTTTCCAGTACTGTCGATGTCTTTGGATAAATAGGTACAAAAAAATTTGAAGGGGATGAAAATAGTAATACATAACGTCCAGGCACGCAGCTGGCTTTCTGATATGAATTTGAGGGACGAAATTTTATGAGTCAGATATCTCGACAACTACTAGGAGATAGGCAAGAATAATGGTATTTTCAAGCGTTTCTTTGCGACCTCTATTCATACGAGAAGAAAAAATTTTGAAAAGTAGAAAAAAATGTATTCTTTATTTCAATCTATACATAATTTTATGCCGTTCAAGATAGCAATACGAACGATTTCTAGACATTCTATGAAGCTTTACTCAACTAAAAAACGTAACTTATTTTATAATCAATTCTGGTCCTTTACACAGAAAAGCGATACAGAAAATAAGTAATTCTGCGCGAAGCGCCAGAAAATGTTGTAATATTCACAGCGTCTTACTCCGGGCTATTGGGAGGACAAAAATTATACAAAAGCAATACATCTGGCGCGGAGCGCCTGAAAATTTCTCAAGAATTAGCTGAAATCTTTGTCAATGGTATTTCAAATGCGCTATTAAAATCTTAAGTTTTTCCTTTAAAGATGCCTTGTAAAAGATACGCGTATATTTTCAGAATTTTGGGGACTGGTCTCCCAGCCTCCCTCAGCTTCGTGTCTAATAATATCACATTTAGTAATTGTCTGTACCGTCAGTGCCTGTCCTTAAAAAGCTCAAAATTAAGTCTGAAAACAAAGAATGTCGAAATTTTTCACCGCTGTTTCTCAGCGCATCATACCAATTGAGTAATTTAACGTTCTACTCATCTATGTATTTAAAATACAGTGAACTGGACATCGTGGCAAAGACATGAAGATCATTTTGTGCCAGATTTCAACTTGCAAGTCTCGAAATTAAGTTCCAAACAATAAGGGATGCTACGGTTTTTTTTGTATCTGGCAAAGATTTTTCCCGATGTACAAAGACTTTTTAGGACCGTCTTTGTATATGTACAAAGATTTTTCGGATCACAAAAACTGCAAAAAAAGTTTAAAATTCGCAAAATTCACGGCGCTCCGCGCCAAAATGACTGATTGTGTGTTCTGTATACCTTTATAATGGCAGAAATTGCATTTCGAAAGGGAAAATGTCAAATTTTTCGGCATTTCGCGCCGTTTTGAGATGATTATTAGTGATTTTTGCCCTCAGAAACCCAGAAATTAGCTAAAACACACTACTAAAGGCCGAACAACTCTGTTTTTACCACAGTAAAATCGCCACTGTACCATATTATAGTACCCAAAAATTTGTGTGTACAAAATGTACACAGAGTTTTAGAGACCATCTTTGTACATGTACAAACGGACCTTGTACAAAAAAACGCTGAGGGATGCCAACATATTTCAGCAGCTCGCGCTTCTTAATTTTTCTAGATTATCCGTTATTTAAGAGGTTGAAAAATTCGACCTGAAAACGATAAAGACATTAAAGTGTTTCCGTATCGATAAATTTTTGTATCTTGTATTGTAGAGACACCGCAATTAGCGTACAGCAACGAATGTCAAAAAAAGCACTTCAACAACACAAAACGCATTATGTACCTAACCATAAGGAGGATGGTAAAAAAAGTACTACCCCTGTCATATGGTGTTTGTACATACATGTCCCCTTAACTAGAGTAGGTAAATATAGAATTGAAATTTTTTAAGCTAAGTGATAGAATAAGTAAACATATAGGCGAAATATTACAGTAATGCCTACTTTCTTGCTTTTGAATTCAACAAGGGTATGTACTCAAGCTGTAATGAAATTATCGAACGGAGTAAAAATATTTTTTTCTAAGGATTATTATTCGGCATAAATAATGTCTTTCAATGAGTAAGTTATTCAATTAAATAATGAACAATTCATCCATGTGGCAGGCAGAAAACATGGGCAACCTGAACTCAATTTTAACTTAGACTGCTTTTAGATGTTCTTTTAAAAACTGTTTATCTGTACTTGTATAATTTTTGTTCTTTTTAAAATGCCTATGCGCAAAATCAACAGGACAGCTTATGTTTATGTATTAAAACTTTGTAGACACACCATAGACTTTTTATTTGGGTTAAAAAGGTCTAAATTGTCTGTTTAATATTATTCTGAAAATATGGCATAAAACCTGCCTTTAGACAAATACTGGATACAGACCTGTATGTGCTACATACATACATGCATACAATGCATGCATAACAGTTACATATAGAAAAAATAAAAACCACACAAGCATGAACACTATAAATACTAAGGAAGCTATCATGTCAAAAATATTATTAAAAACTACAAAATAAAGAATAAAAAGTACAGATGTACACATAAGAATAAAAACGAAGATAGAAAAATATGTACGTAAGAATAAATACAAAAATTTAAGAAAAAACATAATCCCATTATTATAAGTTTGGGCAAATACGAAATAATCCTATTAAGACAAATTGTTACACAATAGATTTAATCAACTTTTAAAAAACGACATCAACAAATATGTACGTACGTTTTTCTCATATTCACTCAACAAGTCCAACAGAGCTTGGCGCACGTTGTTACATTCGGCTATGATGCGTTGCTTACGGTCGTCACGTGTATTTGGCCTATCGGCTATGCGGGCTACGCCGGTTATAATGCGCTCCAATTGGTCCTGCAAGGCTGGACCATCGCGCGACGGCACAAATTTATTCGGATCGATGAAGACGTTTTGCTAATAATAATAGAAATAATCATAGTGATAATAATAATTAATAAATTATTTTTTTAATATTAATTATTATTATTAATGCAAAAAATAATGGGTGCATTATGAGCTACATGAAAAAATTTTACAGATCATGTGACTTCGCACATTAGTTTAAGCTTGTCGAATGATAATTAAACATGACTTAGAATCTAGAAGGGAAAGAACAATGACATTAATGAGAGAAATAATAGTTGAGATTTGTATTTGTGTAAGAAGCAAAATAACGAACGAAGAAAAAATTTATGCCTAATAAGCGGTTGAAAAATCAACAAATAATAGAAACAACCTCTCCAAAAACTTAATACTTTCAAAACAGATGAGTTGAAAAACGCTGCTTTTACTTGAAAGTTGAGAACGTTTCTAGTCTACTTAACGATTAACTAACGCTTATTTAAAATTGACCATTAATTTATCACTAAATGCAGACCCGATAGAAAATTCCTGCCTCGCAGCTACATAAACTACTTAAGATTAATGGGTGTTCTAGATTAAACTGAAAGCAAATGTTAATTTCATAGAATGCAGACGCTTTACATCGAAATTATTCAAGGCTGCTGCCAGCTCGCCGATTTTTCTAGCATCCAAATTAAATTCTCCCGGGGGTTCGATTCCTTTAAGAACGTCTTCCATGGCGGTCAATGCCTTGTCGATTTCCTTGATAGCAAACTCGCGGTTTTTCTTCGCTGGATCCAAGTCCGAATGACGGACGTACGCTTTGCAAGCCGTGTAAAGAATCGGGCTGGCCGTTTTCAGGGCGGCTCGAGCTGCCTATACATTCAAAATTTATTTACCCTAGCCATTTCATAAAAGCAACACGCTCAGGGCCGTAATCACAGAAGTTAGGTAAGACTTGCTTTTGGTAAATTAGCTACCCTTAGGTAAACTCTAAGTTAGGTTTACAGATTGCCATACCACAGAAGGTTGGGTAAGGTAAAGGTAAGGTAAAGCTTTGGTAAATAAAGACAAATTTACCAAATGATCTTACCCTTGCTAAGAGCACAGGTAAAGGTCTGTTAACATTCAATTAGTCTACGTTTTCAATGGATTTTATCGAATGTTTGGATGATGCAAGTGAAAACGAGGAAGATTTATCCTTTCAAGCACACCGGCTCATTAAACGGACTGAACCGTTTGAAATTTACAATCACCAACAATTTTATATGCTATACAGATTTAGCAAGGTCAATGCCCATCGATTAATTACTCTGATTTCACCCTATCTGAAACAAAGAAGCACACGTCGTCATTATTCTTTATCACCCGAAGTTCATGTAAGCATATGCACGTTACATAAAATCAAGCTAGAAAAAAGCAATATAATTTTACAATTGATAATATTGGCTGGTCGAGGCAATGTGGCCATCTGAATCACCCAAGTTCGAAAATATTGTCATATGAATTTGCCCTTTTTAAATGAATACAAATCAATTTAATTTGTATTTTACAATGATTCCGAGAATGTCAGTCGCTAAACTGAACGGATTTGCAATAAAAATGATAAATTTTCTCGTCTACCTAACGTTTACCTGTAGGTACTTACCTTGCCATCACCCAACCGTCTGTGATACCAGAGCTTGGCAAACCATAGGTAACTTACCAAGACTGGTAAACTTAAGGTAGCTACCTAGACATTACCCAACCTTTACCTTTGCCATACATTTACCTTACCCAACGTTCTGTGATTCGGCCCTTACACGCAAGGAATTGAGTGAAATATTTTAAGATTTTTAGATATATTTTAGATTCATTCATTTTTTAATTTATTTTTTTATTCTAGTCGTATTTTTATCTTTATTTATCTTATTTTATTTATATTAATTTATTTTTCATTAGCTCATTTTTAGATCTAAAACTATTATACAACTCAGGCGCACAGCATGGCCATTCTAGGCATCAGTCAGACGACTTAATTGAACCAAAATTGCTATTTCAGACACTTTTGCAGAACATTATCGATTTCTGTAATCTGTTTTGCCCTAATTTTGCCGTATTACGCAAAAAAATTCGCAGAAAATCATGATTTTTTCAAGGGCGACGATTTTTTAACTCGCGTACATAATTTGAAAAATCGTTGAAATCTACACAAAAATATAGACATTTTGAATTTCACGGCAAGCTTACAATGGATGGAGCAAAAACTCCAAAAAATCAAAATTTTTTGTTTTTTAAACTCGTATACAAAAATTCTATTGTTTAAACCGTCTGCATAACTGATTTTTCAGCACCCAAAGGGCTCGAGAAAATTTTGAATTTTTTTGTCTTTTTACGAGCAGGTAACTCAATTTGGACTCTTTATAAAGAAAAGCGATACGAAACTTGATTACTTGGCGCAAAAAAATATTGACATGCTTGTTTGCAATGAGTACAATCGTCAGACAACATACGTTATAGAAGAATACTAAAAATTTCGGGTTTAACCGCTTAAAATTTGCTACAAAACTTGTTTTGATCGTCTTTTTAGTGGGCTTCGACTATTTTTAATTTCTCTTCGAAAAAGCCTTGTGATATAGAAAATAATTTTCTATCTATCTTGGGGTAGGCCCGAGTTCGTGTGCATTCTAATTACGAACCCAGGTTTTCCCACCTCAGATTTTTAAAAACAATCCGTGTAATGCCGAGCGATTTAGGTGAAATCTCAAGTATTGCAAAAACATTTTTGAGTTCAAGATAAAAAGTCTGATCAACTAATTCAAAGCCTTAATGAATATGCCATTTTTGACAGAGATAAAAGTTATTTCTGTAAGAAGCACTCATAATTAGTCATGTATCCATACCATAGGAATTTTCCAAAAACAGACCAGAACAAGCGCATACAATCTTATTTTTTTGATTGTTTTATGTGAAGAAATCGGCATTTTAAAAGATGGAAATAAGACTTGCGTATTCTTAAGCAGCTATGTACTAAGAGAACACGTTATGATCAGATTACTATTTACTATATTAAAACTAATGTATGTTTTTAACCCCAACCTAACCTCACCTCTTGCTCACATGAGCTAAAAAGACGGAGATGCTGTATATTACTTTTAAGACATGAACATCACCAATGAAGGTCAGCTATAGTTTTATCGTTCCACATAAATTAGTATCGTCAAACTCACATTTTTTAGTTTCGGTTTTTTTCCACTCAGACTTTGCAGGTCTCGATTACCGGACATGATATTTCAAATTTTCAACAATAATCTTGTATGTTTAAAAATCTTGGCCAAAATTTGGAAGTTTCATATGTAATATCACATATAAAAAGAAACAATACGCGCAATTCCCAAGCTAGCCCCTTGAACGAAGCAATGATTGATGGTGTTGTTGTTGTGATTGTTGTTATTGTTGTTGTTGTTGTTCTTGTTCTTGTTGTTGTTGTGGTGGTTGTGCCTGTATTTATAATTATGCGAAAAAATTTCTAAAAAATATTCATTCCGAAAATCGGAATCGAAATCTACAATAAATAAGAAGTTAAAAACATGACTGGAATAAAGCTGTAATTTCCGGTAAAATGCCTACAAAAGTATCAATTTGCTTCCGTGTACCTACACTGTAAAAAAAGCGGAAAAATTTATTAAATCTTATTGCGGAAAGTTCGTTCGTTTTCCCTTATGAATAAATAACTAATCATCTACCTGCATATTGTCTTTCTGATGCTGATCCAACAGATCGGCCGCTCTTATGGCGGCCTCTTTGTCAAACTTTTCAAATGGTCCTCTCAACTCGGACAATCGCTTGTTCAGCATATCGTCTTGATTCGAACCACATTGACCGGCCGAGTCCAATAACGAGCGAACATTTTTGGAGGCCTAAAAAATATATTATTCGAAAAAATCCGGGTTGAAGGGCGGTTTATTTGAATAGCTGCTCGTGAAAATGTACAGGCAGGATAAATATATAGAGGAATGGGGGTATCCCCCACCCAAAGTTGGTCGTCCCCTATTCCCCCTAAGGTCAGAAAATTTTTGACCTCTATCCCACTCTAGGAAAAATTTGCGTTTTTTGGTCGGTTTTAGGTGTTTTTAGCCGTTTTTAGCCAAAAACACCTTTTAAAACGCTCTGAACGTGAAATTAATTTTTAGTGTAAACTCTACAAATCTACAATAACTGAATAGTGTAAAATTTACGCACCTAATGGGTGTAGAAAAACTATCAGTCAGATTCGTAATCCTGACTTTACGGAGAACATTTTAAGAAAAATTCACTATGCTCTGGAAGTAAAATGAATTTTTAGTGTAAACTTTACACCTCTACATGACTGAATAGTGTAAAATTTACACTATCTAATGGGTGAAGAAAAACTTAACAGTCAGGGGCCGGTATTATAAAATTAAGAACGTGCTTAACTTTAAGCACGTGCTTAAGTCCTTAAGTACGTGCTTCATTAAGTACGAACTTAAGTCGGTATTATAAAAAAATTTACGTGCTTAAATTTTTTTATAATACCGACTTAAGTTCGTACTTAAAACAGAATTTCTGATAAGTTCAACCAAGGCTGCGTAGGTCAAAAATTAATAATACCTGAAAAATGGCTACATGGGTCAATTTTCGGAGCTGAGAACGAATCTGAAGTTTTTTTAAATAAAACTGAAAATTCATCGAACTACAGTATGCAAAGTATGAAAATTTGCATTTTTTACATTCTTTATCACTTTTCTACTGAATAGTGCCACAAATTTTAGGCGATTTCTCTGAGGTTAAGACTTTGTACATTCATGTACGTTAGAGTGTCCAACAATATACAATAAAAATCTTTAGCCCAGATGTTCTCTTGTTTAGTCAACAGGGTTTCTAATACCCTTTTTCATCTTTACAATTAAAATTTTTATGGCAAAAATAGTCACTACACTATTAAGCTAATTTTGCGTGATAAAAAATATTTTTGCTCATAAATGCCTCTTTTTATCGCCTCTTTTTACAGCAAATTGAATAATTGTCACATTGATATCAAGATTATGATGTCTTAGTTTAGTTTTTTACGCTGAGTAAACCTGCGTGTAGATCCTTTTTCTACGATCAATGGTTATTGAGCAGGAGAGGGGGTTCATCATGGTTGCTTATCACCTGGTATTGAAGAAAAAACTAAACTGCTTTTATCTTCAAGCACAACAACTATTGATTGTAGAAATGTGATCTACACATAGTCCTAAAATCAATTGTTTTTTGTTGATTTTTTTTATTTGACAGTATTTTTGCAAATCAGTTTGTCATATTAATTTCAAGGTTAGTACCATTCAGTTCTGTTTTTGAATGGTGCTCAAAATAGTATATAAATCATATTCATTAAATTATTAGTTACGGCTCTAGATGGGGGCGAGGCTAAAAGGTATTTACCATCCGGTTTTTCAATATTTTGGAAAAAAGATTTAGCTAATGAAATTATGTACACCCGCGTACTTGCTATGATGTCTACCAATACGCAAAGACATCCTTGAACTTAGCACTTTACTGCTTAGTCTACAAGCGTGTCAATGTTGTTTTTCTTGGTTACAAATATCAAATATTTTTACAAAAATAGTAAATGCTACAGCTAATTTTGCAAGGGAAGTAGTGAATTTTATCGGTAAACCCTAGCCAAAAGTATCTCAGCTATGATCAAACAATCATTGAAATGGCATTACCGTTGTCTGTCCAAAAATGCAAAAAACTAGTCAATAGAGTGCCACATATTGAAAATTTCTTATTCAATACAGGCTAATACCTCGGACTTCCAGAATAGCTTATGGAATCGACCAAAGGTAGGACAGCTAGTCTTTTATAATCGATCAAATAGCTTTTAGTATGTATTAAATAAGAAGTAAATGCATGAATGTACAAAATTTCATCAGCTGAACGTTTCCTAAAATCAAAGAAAAAGCATACTGTAAATAAGAATTTTTCAAGTGAGTAAACCCTGTTTACCTTAATTTTTTGTATACATGGTGAAATTGCCATAGGTTCATTGTGACAATCTTTTCATCATAGCTGAAGCACACCTTCAAGTATTTAATTTATGGACAAAAAGACTCATTAATTTGCAAAGTTAGCTTTAGAAGCGACTGTTTTAAAAAAATTTTTGTTAATTGTAAAGAAGAAAAAGAGTATTGGACTTTAACAGGATAAAATAATTGGTACTTAAAGTTATGAGTGGGTAGGACCACTCATAAAGTTAAGCACGAAGTTGGTACTTAAGTACGAACTTTAAGCACGTGCTTAATTTTATAATACCGTCAGACTTAAGAACGAACTTAAGTACGAAGTCGAAAAAAATTTAAGCACGTGCTTAACTCAAAGTTAAGAACAAATTTATAATACCATTTAAGCACGTGCTTAAAAGTTAAGAACGAACTTAAGCAAAAAAACGTACTTAAGTAAGTTTTATAATACCGGCCCCAGGTTCGTAATCCTGACGTTACGGACTCTCCAAGCTAAGCTGCGCAAGCCAATGTATGTACATATCAACGGCTCTACTTCAACTCCAACTTTTGAAGCTAAGAAATTTTGATTAAATTAATTACTACCTAATTGATATAATCATAAAAATAAGAGAAGGATTTGAGTGAGAGGTTAAATATAATAGATAAAAATAAAAAATTAGCATTTTGTAATTGTACATATTTATAATCTGAAAAATTACTTATAAATTTTTCATATTTTTAGGCACGAGCAAGGTGCTCTGAATAATAAGTGATACGGATATTTAATTCTCTAATGCAATAAAGAGTTTGAGAGGGAGGATTCGCACTGTCTCGTGAGCCCAAAGCCCAAAATATTCTTAAAATGCTTTGGGCCTATTGTTATGCATAATTTCAGTAATTTATCTGGCGCTTCCCGCCAGTTATTAATACATCACTATATTTATACTCTAAGCTGGCTTTATGTAGTTTTTTAGTGGACGTTCAATGAATATTATGCTGAAATCTGTATCACTTTTATAAATAAATCGAGACAAATGATTGTAGAAAAACAAGTAAGGATTTAACTTATCCTTTTCTTCTTCCGGTTTAAATCTATCACATATTTCGAAGCTTTGCCGGATTTTCACTTCTAAATCACATTTTATGCAACTATGTAGCATCAACAACGTGTCTTCACAAATCAAATGAATTTCTGAATTGCAAAGGATCTCTGCATTAAAAATGACTCCATCTTAAAGCAAAGACTCAAAAAAGTTTAAAAAATCTCATTTTGCATAATTCTTCCTAAAAGCGGGACGTCATTTGCTGCGAGTAACTGACGTTACCTCGCTGACGATATTTCATTTAGAAGACGACTAACTCTCAAGTAAATATAATTCTACCCTTCATAGTCATAGGCGAATTTAAGGGGGCGGAGCGACCGCCCCCCATTGGTCCAAAATAATTGGCGAGATAAAAATAGATATAAAATTTGCAGAAAAATCTTAGGTAGCGCGTTAGCGCGTACCTATAATATACTTGGGTACCCCTAACACCTGTGCACCCCCTACAGCTATAACGGGACACTTCTGGAAGGTGCGGTTTTTTTAAAAGAAAGATAATAAAAAAATTCGCTGCCCGTGTTTTTTTGTTTTTCTTGAAACTCAAAACTGACTGTGTAAAGAAGGTGTAAAGTTCTTGTGTAACGTTATAACATAGGACAAATTTTGTGACCTTTTTACTGCGGTATGTGGACAACTGAGTATTGATGACTCGAAGAATTGAACAGCATAGGATAATAGAGGGATGAATTCTACAGATGGCATTTTTTTTGTTTTTTGAAATTCGCATTAGTTATCGAATGGCAGTGTAAAAAGTGCGAAAATCTGGGAGTGAAAAAGCACTTTTTGGTCGAGTTTTCAACCTGCTTATGTCCGATACTAACTCCGGTTATGAGTTTTTTAAAATGTTTTCTGACAGAAATGTAGAGCGGATCAAGGGCTACATTCTGCATATAAGCAAAGCCTTCTATGCTCTATGGTGAGTTAGATCCTGGGGTTTAAAGTTTACACTCTAGTGGATGGTGTAAAAAACGGATTTTAACTAAGATTTCTCTGCCAAATTTTCCCGCTTATGAGTCAGGGTGAATTGAATACAGCAGTAATAAAGTGCCTCTCAGGGACTACACATCGCAGCAAACCGCATTTAAAAAACGCAATATTGAGTTATTTATGGGGGTGTAAAGTTCGAAATCAGAGGTAAAAAATGGGCGAAAAAACACGTTTTTTTCCGAATTTTGATTAATAAATCATACCAAATAATTTTTGCAAGAGAATTTTGGCACACAGGAATGTACTACGATTTAAAAGCTACAAATTGTACCAAACCGAATTTCTTTAAACTCAATGGGGAGTTCGGTACGGAATTTTAAAGTTTACAGTGTTCTAAATGATGGAAAATACGTTTTTGTTGCGTTTTTTGTTCGCCACTTTCTCCGTCCAGAAGTCGGGATAAGTCTAATAGAATAAAAATAAAGTGCTTTATATCGGGTGCATGTCAAAGCAAATTGTCTATACATTAATATTTAGCGAGTGTAAAGTCAAAAATTTGGTGTTTAAAATGCGTTTCTGTCTTGTTTTTTCTGCCTGCTTCTCCGGTTATGAGTCAGGGACACGATTATCAAGTCTAGAAATGGACCAGGTACCAAATTTGATATGCCAGTCTGGCGCATATGTTTACACTCTACAGTGTTGTAAAGTGGTTTACACCAATTGTTAGTTTGCCCATAGAACATTATGGAGACTTAATTTTTTTCATAAATATTAATCGTAATATCGGAACAATATGAAAATTACGAATCTGACCAAAATTTTCTTTACACTAGGTGTTTACATGAAGTTTACACTACATATGTATTTATCTTCGTTTTTGAGCATTCCAGAAACCTAATTTTTTCCTGGAGTCTAAAAATTTTCAAAGGATCAAATGTGAGACGTCACGTAGGCGCGTTTGTTTACATCCAACAGTGATGTAAAGTAGTTTACACTCATTGTTTATTTGTCCTCAGACCATTGTAGAGACATAATTTTTTCATGAATGTTGATCATAATATCCGAGTAATTTTTTACACTGCATGTTAGCCTTTGTTCTAGAGCATTGCAAAAACCGAAATTTTTTCCTGAGATCTAAAAATTTACAGGGAATGAAATATATACGTCAGTTGGGCGCGCTTGCTTACACTCAGCAGTATTGCAAAGTGGTTTAAACCTAATGTTTATTTGTCTTTAAAACATTATGGAGACTCATTTTTCCATAAATGTTGAAAGTAATATCGGAGCAGTATCAAAATTACGAATCCGACTAAAATATTCTTTACGCTATGTGTTTGTGTAAAGTTTACATTACGTGTTAACCTTAATTCGATAGACTTGCAGAGACTTTGTAACTGAAGTCAAGAAATTTTCAAGGATTCATATGTGAGACATCAATTAAGTGAGTTTGTTTACCCTCAAAAGTAATCTAAAGTGATTTAAAAATTATGTTCAAGTGTCCTTAGATCATTGAAGAGATGTAATTTTGTCTTAAATGGGTTGCATTAAAGTTAAATCCTTCTTAGCCGTGTTTATAATATGTTTCACAAAATCTTGCACATGGAGAGCAATCGTTTAATTGATGTAAATTGTCTGCAAAAGTGGTTTAAAATGAACCAGCAATCACACTACTGTGCACAGAAGTCGACAAAGATATGCAGCTTTATTGTAATCATGTACATTAATAAGCCGTAAATCGGAAATACACCATTTGGAATGGAAAAGCCTGCAGTTAATGAATACATATGTTAAACTTATTATCATAGGTAGCGCGATAGCGCTACCTATAATATACTTGGCCATCCTTTTTCTTATATGTTTATCACAGCGAGTGCGAAATTTGTGTCCCCCCTCACAGCAACAACGGCACACACCTGGGAGGTGCAGTTTTTTTAATCGATGGATAATTAAAAAATTCGATGCCCGTCGTTTTTTTCTTTTGTTTACACTCAATACTGAGTTAGCAATGAGCGTGTAAAGTGTAAAGCAAAAATCAAATAATTTGCGGAGGGCCAATGTTTTTTTAAAAATGTTGCCCCCAGCTGTAGATTACGAATCTGACCTTAAAATTACTTTACACTCAATGGTTGTTGCACAAAAGTGTAAAGTATACGTGTTTTTTACTCTTTGCGTGTCCTTCAGCTTATCTAACTCAATTTTGGTTTCTGTGCAGTCCAATCGGTTCTATAATGTAGAGGGTTGCAAAATCTCAAATCGATGTTTTTTCTTTCTTATAACGCAATATTTCTTGATCTGTGATCGTTTTAGTGTAAAGGGTTCGAGACGAAAAACGATATCTCTTCAACTACTCCGCTAAGTAGGCGGAACATGCTAATTATGCTTAAAAGGTGCCCTGACCTTAGCGTTACAGATCCCAGTTTATTTTGTTTTATACACCCAATATTGCGGTATTAGCACAAGTGTAAAGTTTACACCGAGAAGCATTTTTGCGCCCAGAGCGTCGTGGATGATGAATTTTTTAAAATGTTCTCCGTAAGGTCAGAATAACGAATCTGACCTTTAAACTTTTCTACAGCCAGTGTTTGTTGAGGTATAAAGAGGTGAACTTTGAATTATACCTACATCTATTTTCTAATGCCGATAGATAACTCCGTATTGCATATTTTTGATCAGATTTTTCGTATTTCAGAGGTTTTTGACTCGTCTTTAATAAATAATTATTTTTATCATCATAAATGCACTATTCTTAAACTTCAGTAGAATGATGAATATCTTTCAAAATAGGATAATCAAGCTGAAATCTGCTGATATGTCGAGTTGGCGCAGTGGTTGACAACTCCGTTCTCGGATGCGGTATTAAACAAAGAATGATGGGTTCGAATCTTCTGAATGCTGACTTTTTTCATTTTTTTAATTCTTTTGGCAAAACCATGTACTTCATTTGACTCATATATCTATTTAGGTTCTGCAGATAACACTTTTTTGTTTTTTGAATTTCGCCTCAGTTCTCGAATGGGAGTGTAAAGAGTGCGAAAATCTGGGAGCAAAAAGACACATTTTGGCCGAGTTTTCGACATGTTTATGTCTGCCAACAACTCCAGTTATAGTTTTAGGAAATTTTTTCTGACAGAAATGTACTTCGGATCAAGGGCTATCTTGTGCTTACCAGCAAACTTTTCTACAATCAATACGCAGTTAGTACCAGGGTTTTAAACTTTACTCTCTAGTGGATGAGTAAAAAAACAGATTTTGTCCAAGATTTCTCTGCCAAAAGTTGGGGTTAATTAAATAAAATAGAAATAAAGTAACTTCTAATGGCTACACGTCGAAGCGAGCCGCGTTCAAAAAAACGTTATATTGAGTTGTTTATGGGGTGTAAAGTTCGAAATCTGAGGTGTAAAGTGGGCGAAAAAAAACAGGTTTTTTCGTATTTTGATTGATAAATCATATCAAATATTTTGCGGAACATAAGTTTGGCACATACAAACCTACTACAATCAAAGGGCAACAAACTGGCCCGAACCGAATTTATTTACATTCAATGGGCGTTAGGTTCAGATTTTTAAAGTTTACAATGTGGTGGACAGTGGAAAATACGTGTTTGTACATTTTTTGTTCGCCACTTTCTCTGTTCAGAAGTCGGGCGAGGTCGAATAGGATAAAAATAAAGTAAAATTCTAGTTTTTTTTCTACGTAAAATCAGAATTGGGAATCTGACTGTTAGTATTCTCTACACTTAGTAGTTTTGTAAAGTTTGCACAATTCATTTGTTGTTAATATGTAGTTTATACTACAAATTTATTTTACTACCAAATCTGAGCGTTAGTGTTCCTTACACTTGATATTTGCGTGAAATTTTGGAATTTTTGCCGAAAAACTTTGTTTTTTAATTTACCAACATCCCACCTTTTCAATTTTCTTAAAGTTTAAAATCTTTTACAATTCTCTTCATAATTTAATGGTAGGTTTAAACTTTAAGTTTCTCTTGGTTTACAACTCTCGCTTAGCAAGCTCATTTTTCAAAACTTTTTCATAGTGATCAATCGCGTTTAGTTCGGAATTGGTGGACGGCCCTTATTTTATTACTCGGCTTAAATAATCCAAGTGACTGTCTTTTGATTATTTTCTTTATCGCAAATTCAAACACCCAAATTTCAATTTAAAAATCATAAAAATTATTTCATAATTTTTATGTAAGATGACTGGCTGGTTGAGAGCTCTTTTTTGTTGTTTTCATTGTTCATTGTGCTCGTAGGAACCAGAAAAGTAATAGTTTTTCGCCATAGGTATTCTCTGGCGAAAGCAAGTTAACAAAGCTTTTTGCGTTAATTATTATTTTGGTCCAAAATAGGTCAACTGACCTAGGGCAAAATTCCGGGGTTACTTAATTACTACTGCGTTAGGTTTTTAGGGCATAGTTTTTAGGACCGTAGTTATTGAGGGTCGTGTGGTTGAGTCCGGCGTTTCGCCCTAGCAACCTGACCAGCGCTAAGTGTAGCCAGGTACTTAAGTAAGTCCCGTAGGTACGTTATATGTCGTTTCCAAGTTAATTTAAATGTGGAACGACCTCTATAACTTACAGGACTGTTTAGAATGTAACATATATTTACTATAGCTAATAAAAAATAGTAAACTTTATACTTCCGACAATCAAGAGCATATCTAACTCAGTTTTAAATTCTATGCAGTCTGATTGATTTCAAAAGGTAGACGGTTATAAAATCTAGGGAGTCTTTTTTTAAAACAATATTTTTTAAATTTAGAGGCAATTAATTTATGTTAAGAACAATATTGTTTTCCGCGTTCTTGGACTGCTGTCATTATTGTGGTACGTTACTGTATGTGTTTGCTGACTGATGCACTGAAATCATGCTAATTAAAAGTAGGGTACTAGCAAAGAAAAATGCTCCGATGGAACAAAAAAGATGAATATACTTGGAATTGTGGATTATTAAGGATGTAAAAGGAGGGGACTAGGAAGAATCTACCTAAAGTCGCAAAATCTGCTAAAAATCACACTTTCTCTAAGCAACGCAAAAAATCGAAGTATATTCTGCGGTCAACACATTAGAATAAATATTTAACCATAAAAATGATTGAAAAAGCAGCACGTTAGCTATGCAGCAGCTATGGGAAATGATATCGAGTAACAGTCTTTCTAAGCCAATTGAATGAAATAGCAAACATCGATGCATCCAAAACAATTGCAAGAATTGTTGGTTCAAAACAGTAGGAAACGCGTGAGTTGACTTGAAACAGACTAAATGTAGGTACACTAGCATGCCCGTAACGATTGTGTGCACTAATCAATCGGCCCCTGCTTTGCTTGCTATAATGCTCATAGCAAAATAAAACAACTTTAAATACAATACCACTAAGTTTTCTTTCAATCAGGATACGAAGCTAGTCAGTGTTGCTACTTGCCAGCAATTTAAAAAAAGGAAACATTATAGATTTCGTTTATTATCTGAAATTTTGAAAATTATTTAAAAAAGACACTTTTTAGAGGCCGCAGAATATACTTCGATTTTTTGCGTTGCTTAGAGAAAGTGTGATTTTTAGCAGATTTTGCGACTTTAGGTAGATTCTTCCTAGTACCCTCCTTTTACATCCTTAATAATCCACAATTCCAAGTATATTCATCTTTTTTGTTCCATCGGAGCATTTTTCTTTGCTAGTATACTATATACTTGACGATTTCAAGAAAATGTGAAGCAGATCGAAGAAAAGAGTTTCAAAAAAGAATTGGCATGGTTTGTTTTGTATTCGGCAACGAGTTTTTTTAATAAACAAAAACTTTTCGGGGCCGTCTTTGTACATGTACAAAGATTTTTGGGAGGACAAAAACTGTAAAAGGTCTAAAATTCCAAAACTTTTCGGAGCTTCGCGCCGAAATGAGTATTGTTTGTTCTATATCTCTTTATAATAGCAGAAAGCAGAAATACAAAATTTTTCGGCACTTCTCGCCGTTTTGAGACAATTTACAGTATTTTTGTCATCAGAAACCAAGAAATGGACTAAAAAACGTTACCAAAGGTCGAAAAACCCTTTTTACCACGCCGTAAACACTACAATATTATAGCACCCAAACATTTGCATCTACAAAATGTACAAAGACTCTTGGAGACCATCTTTGTACATGTACAAGGGGACCTTGCACAAAAAAACACTGGACATTGGTACAGCACTTATGTACGTAGCATAAGCTCCTTCATCGGATTTACTGATAATATTTTTCTAACAATATTTTCTACTAAGTTAGATGTATAGAGTCATAGCTTATGTACTTATTACAGGAACCGAGAACCGGAGCCGGAACCCCCGGTTTCTAGGTCACAGAACCGAAACCGTCGGTTCCAACTTTCGCAGGAACCGGGACCGGAATCGGAACCGAGATTTTAATTTTCTAATAACCGGAACTGGGACCGACTTTTTCGAAAAACCTGGAACCGGAACATCCCCAGTTAAGGAGTCTAGGGCATATATGCACAAGGTAAGGGTCGGCAGGGGTAAAATCCCAGAAATCCAAAGCAGTAAATTTAATGTTCACGATTTGTTTGCTGTTCAAATGACCAAAATGGCCAAAACATCCAATAAAACGTTGTTTCGTTTGAATATCGCTTTTTTAAAGTATTTTTAGTCCATTTTGACTGCATTATTTACTTTTAACACTAAAAGCACAGAAATCAATCAGTTTTAGGCGCTTCTTGAGTAAAAAGTACATATAAGAATTAATACGGCACGAAGCGCCCAAAAGTTTTAACATTTTTACTGCTTTTAACCTAAAAAATGATGGCATCGTTCTGTCAGCTCAAAAGCGCCAGGCAGTACCTGTCTGGCTGACCCTTCAGCGTAGGGAGGGTAATATTTCCTCAAACCCCCTATGTGCATGTATGGTCTAGGGGGTCAGAAACTTTTTCACCCCCGTCACGGAGTTCGCGATTTTCCAAAAAATCCTAAAAATTAGTTGAAAAGGTGTTCTTTAAAGTGTTTTAGCTATTTGTCTGCACAAATGTGTCACATTTTCAATGCTTCGCGCCAAAGACTCATTTTTTGACTATGTGGTGTTCAATTTAATCAAATTTTATTTCTCGGAAATTGTTTTAAGTTTTTATGCTCTGGAAAAATGAAGCATTTTCAGAAACGCCAAAAAAATGATGATTTTAATGCGCATACACCTTTCTTGAGCCCAAAAAGCACTCCAAATTTTCAACTCTCTCCCCACCAGTGTTTTTTTGCACGGGCCTCTTTGCACCGTGCAAAAAACCTCCCAAAATCCTTTTGCACGACCGAAAAATTTTTTGTACAATGTATTTTATATACAAAATTTTCCGCGCTTCGCGCGGTAGGATACTGTAGGTTTAGCCGTTATATCTTTCACACTATGTTTACCCTGAGAAAAACAACAGATTTGCGATTTCTGTAACAAATTTTCAGCACATTTAATAGTTTCTGCAGGAATTTAATGCTCAAAAAATAAAATGACATATTTTTCTAGCGATTCATGTTATTAGTGGATAAATATAATAAGTCGCGCGAAGCGCGAAAATTTTTTCCTATTTTCGAGCCAGAAAATCTTAAAAAGGATCAAATGTAAAATTTTATTTGAAATGTTTATGCTGAAAATATCTATAAAAGTGAAGAAATCGCGCGAAGCGCGAAACTTTATTGGGATTTTCCAAAAAAAGCACTTCAGATTTTTCACTTTCTAGCACTGAAAAATGTGTACAAAACAACACTGTAATGCTAAAATTAAAATAGGGCTTCAATCGTCATAATTATCGAAATCCTGTTTAAAAACATATGAAAGCTCTGAAAATGGCATGAGTAAAAAATTGAAAAATAGCGTAATTACCTATTAACATAACGCAGAAAACTTAATTAACAATTTGTAGGCACTGTAAAGTAAAACAAAAACTGATGATTCGTTTAACCTGGTCCAGAAATTTACTACATTAGGGAAAAGTGTCGAAAAAAGGCATAAGACATCAAGCACTAGTACCGAAAATCTTTGCATTTTTTCAAAAAAGTGGTCATTTGAAACTTTTTGCACTTTTAAAATTGGGTGACCTTTGAAAAAAGCAAAACAAGCTGAAACAAGATCCACGTCTTGCTTATTCGGTAATGGAATACGCAGAATAGAATAAGCCTGTCTGCATCAGAAATGAAAATATGATGTAAAATTGAACTCAGTGGGCGCGCTGGAAAGAAAATAAGATATTTTTTGGTATTATCCGGCGCGAAGCGCCAAAAATTTTTTGAAAATTTGATTTTAAAGTGACCTGAGCGAGCGTTCAAACATCGACATATTTTAGATTATTTTTGCCCAAATTTTTCTTTGCACCGTGCAAAAATCACCAAATTTTTCCTTTGCACGGGCCCAAAAAAGTTTGCACTGTGCAAAAAAAACACTGCTCCCCACAAAATTCCCATGCTGTGCATGTCTGATAGCAGCACAATAGCTATTTATTGATGAGTCGTTACTTTAAGTAGCAAATGCACATCTATCATGTCGGCTACAATTAAGAGTCTCGTAACAGCCGACAAAAGAGCGCGTGCCGCCTGCACCATTTCTTGACGCCGTTGAGAACTGCAAGGATCTTTAGAAAACGAGCGAGACGACTCTATCATTTTTGCGCCTAAATATAATTTAAAAACTCATATACCGCTTTTTGTGAGACAAAATAAATGCATAAGAGGGAAGGGATTACGTATGTATCAATTACGTAAGACATAGAGGAACCAGATAATGGATAATACACTGATAAAGCTGGCGTAACGAAACACGTTTTTTTGTATCCGGCAAAGATTTTCCCGCATGTACATATAAAGGCTTTTCGGGACTGCTTCGCGGGGACAAAAAGAGCAAAACTTAGAGGGAGTCTGGAAATTTCCGGCGTTGCGTGTATAGTTTATTTTATAACCTAATCCATATATCCCCATCTAGCTCATTGCCTACAGTTCACGCATCGGAATCTCTGATCACTGTAATTACTTGCAAGATGATTGCATCAACATGCAAAAGTCAAGTAAGACATAACCTCCAATTTTTGGCAAAAAACGGTTAAAAAAACACTCTGGCTTTGGAGGATGGCGGGACGGCCGACTTTGGGTGAGAATTCCCCATCCCCCTCTTACATGTATGCACCTGATGCTTGATAGAGTGCGGACGTTAAATTTAAATCCGTTCGTCATGCAGCAGGTTAAAACGAATATGTAAACTATGAATATCAAAGCATTTAAGAACTTACAAGACACAAAATGCTTTTCAAACTGGCTCACTGTTCATTTTCATAATTAAATTGTCGGTAAGAAAGTTTCCAACCCTAAGTCCAAGACAACTAATAAATCTTAAGCATATCTTTTACTTCCCTTAATAATCGAAATGAACAAAATAGAATCTTTAGAAAGCTTATCTCGACACATTTGTTTGATATTTCTTAGTTCTGACTCAGAGTACCATATACGATCTGGGCATACATGTAACAAAAGGAAATGGAGAATCCCCCACTCATAGTCGAACGTCCCCCACCCATCCCCCAAAGCCAGAAAAGTTTTGACCCATTCCCCCTCCGATTTTTGGAAAAATATTTTTTAACCGTTTTTATGCGTTTTTGGCCAAAATTGGAGGTCATTCATCCCCCGCCCTAAAAATGGCCGGGACCCCCCATTTTAAGTCGTTACATGTATAGATCTGGGTATCCAACCAGACATGCACGTGGAGGTTCAGGGGGTCCTGACCCCCAGAATAAAAAAATTGAAAATTCTGTGGGAAAAATAAGGCAAAAATGAAGGCCAAAAACGGCTGAAAATTAAAAATTTTCTTTAAAAGTGCTTCAAATTGTCCAGAAACTGTACAATAACGTAGTTTTAACGCTGTATACTTACGCTGTGCCTATAACTAACAAAAATGTTCCAGAAATAACACCTGAAAATTTCAATACACAACTTTAAACAAGAATTTGGGCGTCAAATGCTCCAATGTGGTTTAGTGCTGTAGAAGCCTGTCAAGTGTGAACTTCGAAATCCATAAAGCCATACATGTGAGAGGGGGAGGGGGATCCCCCACCAGTGATCGACCGGGTATCCGGGCCCTGACCGGGCCCGGCCCGACCGGTCAGGGCAGGCCCAATTTTAAAACCTTTAGAAGTTAATATGTCCGAACGGTATCATCACCTTAGCAATATTTGTCTCTGAAAATAGATTAAAAACTGTTAGTCCGGACTGTTGGGGCCTTCCTGTACACATCTGCTCATCGTCATATCCTTTTAGCTCTATAATCGAGTACAAATTTATTTTTTATTTCAGCATTTCTGCGTTTTCACGCGTCATTTCGCCACGGCTTACTGCAGTGCAATCAAGCTCAGTCCGATATTTATTAAATGTAAATACTGTGCAGCATGAATGGTCATCGACCGTTGCAGCATTTATAGTCAAGCCAGTAGTAGTGGTACTGCGAAGGTTATAACCAAAAAATTTTCCATTCAGTCCCGGAACTACAGCAGGAATCAGCTGACATTTAAGATTTATTATGATTCGTTGAGATTTATGCCATACACAATTACACGCTAAAATTATTTTGGGGCATCTATAATTCAACTTCCTAGCCAGTCATATTCTTACTTTTTTGACCTCAAAAATATAGATTCTGCAAGTTGCTTACAGAATTGTGCTGACCACTGGCGTCAGTAGATGTAACACTTATCCTTCAGAATTTTAAGGAATCAGCTGATTTATTGAGTGCTAAATGTGTATGATGATGCCTTTTTTATGAAATTTAATGTAAAAACAGAGCCTAAAAATTTGGAAGGTCAAGGCAAAGAACGCTAGAATAACTGAAATTAAGCTGTTAGACTTTTTTAAATCGTGCACACATAATAAAATAGATGACATAGCTGAGAAATGATTTGGTGCAAAGCGCCAAAAAGTTTTCTAAGTATACTTTAATGCATTTTTGAATCCGAAGTTGCTTGTTGTGTCAAAAATATTGCTTAAGAAAAATTAATTAAATTAATTTAATTAACGAATTTAATTGAAAAATAATGCGTAAGAATTTTATTTATTCTTCAAACTATAGTCAAGATCATGGATGGTGAAAAATGGCCGGGTTCGCAGCATCGATCGATCACTTAGGCCTGGATGATAGACCGTAGGTTAAACGAAACCATAGGATAAAGTCGAGTAAAATCAGGCAAAAATCTCAGCTTAATTTTTTTGGTATGACTGAAAGTGATTTAACTTTAACCCAACGTTAAAATCGGCTAACATCTCCATTTAAATGTCGGTATGAAAGAAATCGGGTTAGGCAACGGTGGATTAAAGACGGTCGATTTAACCCGAGATTTTTAACCCTGCTCATAACAGGGTTAAATCTCTGGTTGTCTACCTTATTGCATTACTAGCCATAATTCTTTTCATTATGTTGAGTTGAGACATTAACCAATGCTGTTTCAAAAGTCATAAAAAGTCGGGTTACTTTGCCCTAACCTCTGGTTAGCTTAACCCATCTTCTGTCATACGGGTTAAATTTAACCCAAGGTAAATTAACCTCAGCTGGCTAACCCAAGAATTCCTGTTAAACTTAGGTTAAACTAACCCACGTACTGTCATACGGGCCTTAGCGTACAGCTAAGTTAAATTTAATTCTAAAAATATATACATAAATGACAACCTCTTCTATAATTAGGCATTATCTTGCCTTTATCTTTTTGTCATAAATTATCTTTTCTTGTATCTTTAACTTTTTCTTAATTCAAAATTTTGTATGAATATTTGTCTTATTATATCTATGTAAACTTTAATATACGAGTTATTTATTGATGTATAACTGATAGACTGTATGTAGACATATAAAGATCGAGCCTCTATAAATACCTACTTATGTATGCATATATCTATACACGTAATCCTAAAGCATGTAAGCCCGGGCCCGGTAATTAAGCCCAGGCCCGGGCGCAATTTTTTCGAGCCCGATAGATCACTGTCCCCCACCCGAAGCCAGACGTCTCCCCACCCCACCCCAAAGCCAGAAAATTTTTGACCCCCTCCCCCCGCTCTTTGGAAAAAGAATCGAATTTTTTGACCGTTTTTAGGCGTTTTTTGGCCGTTTTTGGCCAAAAATTTGAGGTCATTCACAACCCCCCTAAAATTGGCCGGGACCGCCCTCTCAACATTTCGAGCCATTAAATCTATGCCTAGGGCACTGAAGCTTTACATCCTGATTTACAAAAGACTACCTGTTGTTTTGACTTCGAATAGTGTACTATTCAACTCCTGTTGTGCTTCCGGATTATCCTTAACAATTTCAGCACCCTTATCCAGAAAATTCTCGATTGATTTTTCAACTGCAGCTACCAATACTTCAGCCTTTTTGCTCTTGCCTTTTCGCTTTTTGTTTACCCCAGATCGAGTTGAACAATCAACCAGAGTTGTAACCTGATTGACAATAGGAGCTAGGGTCTGCTCAACCGACCGCGTCTTTACTTCCAGATTATTAAAGTTCCATTTAAATAACAATTCACCACTTTGTTTTCTCGTCGATTTGTTCTTGATGAAGTCTTGCATGATTTTCGTCAGCTTACTTCAGATGAATGCTAAAATGAATGATGCATGATGAAATCCTCTTACAACAATTGATCGTGAATTATTAACTAACTACTATAGAACACTCCAATAATAACATTTAAAAACTACAGAAAAGAGAGATGGAACGGGGTGGAGTCGGAGCTCCCTCCGTCTTCCCCAACCCAGGTAGGCAACGCCAGAGCACCTTCAAAAGTTGATATTCTCTTCCCTTTCCCCGCCCAGACTTCTGGACAAAAAATTGACAATCGTGAGCAATTTTAGTGGTTTTTGCAGTTTCTCATCAAAAGCCAAAGGCAATCATATTCAATTAAATAAATGGTAGCGATAAAAATAGGCCCATTCACATCCGGAAAAATAGGAGAGAATGTTCTCCTCCCCGCTCCATGACTTGTCTGAAATCAGTTTTTCTTACACTTCCCCAGAAATTAAGATGTTTCTGACAAATCGGCACTGTTCTTTGTCCTTTGAACAAAATTGGTTTCTTACGTTTATGTTTCATTGGATTCATGAATACAATGCGATGACATCCATTGCCCTAATCAACAAGCATTTAGTGATAAAAATCATAACTTAACTCAATTTAGAACGAAGTAACATAGTTTTAGTCAGCATAGGGCCGTTCGAAATACATCTTTCGGTCCCTTATTTTAATTTTTGGTCGTGCCCTTTCCCGAAACAAAATTCTTAATACAAGCTAGAGTGAAGCACAAAAAATCAGCACTTACTACATGTACATATAAGGGCAGAAGGAGATAGTTACTAGACACTGGATAGATAAACTTTTTATTAGCAATATGTATTAACACTGCTTTTTTTCAGCGCAGCGCAAACAAAAGTGGCCGCGCGCAAAGGAGAATTTTTGGACGTTTGCGCAGTGCGCAAAGGAAAAATTCTGACCATCGAAAATAAGAAAAATGAAGAGAAATGAATGAGAAAATGATTGAAGGAGTTAAAGTGAAGTGAAACTTTCTTTTTCGGACAAATAAGTGTTGTTCTATAGTCATTTAACATTTTATTACTATCATCACAGCAAAGCACTGGAACATTCTTTATTAAAACATCGCAAATTACATCGCAAATGACATGAAATTAATCATTTCAAATTATTATTAATTGATCTTAGAATTAGAAGGCAAAAAATGTCAGTTGTTATTCAACAAATTTGTAATATATAGCTGCATGGACAGTAAGACTGTACTATGCTCGTAGCATGAAACGGCAAGTCGGATTCAGATTCAAGGATCATTGTTTCACTCAACAATGTACAATGTTAAACCTCGTTCACTCATGATTGAAAGTTGTGCGAAATGAAGCTCATTAAATATTCATTCCGAAAATAGAATGCAGAAGGCAGATCATATAGGCGCATAACAAATACGCGTAGTAGTCAGTTTTGCATCGCCTGTATAGTGAACACTACAGCATCTAACAAAAATGAGCAGATAAATACTTATTATCTTACGCTTAGTGTATTGATATTCCATTTTAGTTTCTAAGCATAAAATATTTTATTGCGCAAATATGAGCTTCTCTGCGCAAACGTCCGACGTTCTCTATTAGCGGCTGCGCAAATGGGGGTGGCGCTAAAAAAGAATCTGTGCATTAAGGAGCAAAGTCACTTCATAACACACCAACAATAGCAAATAATTTCCCTGTTATTCGTCTAAGAATAAATACAGCCATTATTTGACTAGCCACTAAAGTACTAGAATAAAAAAAATGTTTTTTTAAGCTATTTTTTCTCGAAAATTTCACAATTTGGTCTAAAAGTGCAACTTAGGGCCTTTTGTTGTATCAAGCGATGAAGAACTGAGTAAGTTTTCCGCTAAGAATAAATTTTTTGAACGTTTGACATGCTAAGCACAGATATGGAATAATTCTGCCAAAAGCATATTTCTGATTCTTGCATGCCTAGTCTAGCGCAAATTCAGTCAAATTTAATACACATGCACTAGGTAGTTAAGTCGACTTAAGCAACTATATCGACTTAAGCGGGATTGCACGGGCCTCTTTGCATCGCGCAAAAAACCTCCCAAAATCCTCTTGCACGACCGAAAAGTTTTTTGTACGATGCAAATGTATACAAAAAATTTTCGAGCTTCGCGCGGCAGGATTAAATACTGTATTACCTATAATGTCTTTCACACCATGTTGACATTTAGAAAATCGCTATTTTCCAACTCTGCCGCCACAAATCTATTGTATTTTTGATTATTTCTACTTGAATTAAATGCCAAAATTTTAAAAACGCTAATTTCTCAGTCCGTTTCCATGGACAAACATAGCTCTTGCCTATTTTCTATTTAAGTTTTAACGTTTAAAAATGACACTTTGTAATTTTATGAGCGAAGTCTTACATTGAAAATTACTTTTTTTGATTTTCTTAATTTGATTAAAAGATCTGATTAAAATTTCAAAATGTTAATGGCACGATTTTTAATAACTTAGTGGTACTGCTGCTGTGATATTAAAACCTCAGTAATAATTGTTGAGCTAGTATTACTCGCTTATTTACTGCATAAGGATCAGAAAAGTATGGAAAATAAGACACCTGAAATGCAGTGCTAAAACATTTTAGCGTTTCATCCATAAAAGTGTTTGCTTTAACGCATTTTTATCTTGTTCAGTCGGCATTCGCCAAATCTTTGTTAAAGGAAAAGCAATTTGACTGCTAAGTGTTCAAGAGCTGCTGTGCCTTCCACAAGATAGAACTTGTGTAGAAGCGGACGTCCAACGTTTAGTGAATTATTTCGAAAAAAGTAAAAAGCTTAAGCAAATCTGTTTCGTCTTTCTATTTTTAACGCATTTGCTTTTTTACGATGAGTTTTTTGTCGAAAGCAAAATCAGGCGCGGATCCAAGAAGGCGGGGGGAAGGGGCAGCCGCCCCGAGCCCTTTTTTGTTATTTTTTGAGCAGCACATATACGTTGCAATGCGCCCAAAAATAAGCTAAAAAAGCCAAAACGTCAACAATTTTCCGATTCAACATTATTTTTCGTTTTAGTGTTCCAGCATTGTGTTAAAGCAGCCAAAATATTCCGTGCTTCACTTCAATTCAGTGATTTAATGTACTATACTATTTATCGGTTAAAAGTCTAAATGCTGATTGGACATCGTGTTAAAGGTGAGTGCCGGTTATCGGCAATTTTTCGTTCCGTTTCGTTTTTCGCTTCAGAACGCATTTCAAAGCAAGAGTTTGTAATGATTTGTAAGTAAGAAGGGGCTGATTAGTTGCTTTTTGGCTGAGTTTAAAACCATAATTCGACCGATTTTGTGAAAGTTTTAACGTTACATTTCAACATTTCATTTTACAAAATTCTCCTGGGCTCCGCCTTGGGTCCCGCTGAGGGCGCTTGAGCGCGTCCCCAGATCCTTCAGCTCTGAAAACGAAGATGTTTCTTGCATTTCTTGTGTCTAAGGCATAGTCGGGTAATGTGAATGTGTGACCTGACCCGTTGGGCAGGACCGCCCCATCCCCGAAGTGAAAAAGAAATTTTATTTCTCCCAAAAGTTCCCCAAAGGGAAGAATGGAAAATTGGCGAAGCGCGTCTAAAACACCGCCAAAATAGGTTTTTAGCGTGTTTTTGAGTTATGTGAACTCAAAATTTTCCGGCGCTTCGCGTCGGATTTATTGTTTATGTATGGTTTTGTCCTCTAAACCGCTAAAAATCACTCAAATCTGAGTTAGACATAGAGAGCATGTCAATTTTTTCCGGTGCTGTGCGCCGAATTCTTTGTTAGGCTATAGTTTTTGCCTTCTAGCTCACTCAAAACAGTTCAAAATTGAGTTATGACATAGATAACATAAAATTCTTTTCCGGCGTTTCGCGCTGGATTTATTGTTTATCTATGTTTCTTGTCTTCTAGCCCGCTCAAAACCGCTCAAATTTGAGCTTACTTGCAGAACATATCATTTTTTCGGCGCTTCGCGCCGAGTAATTTATTATCTGTATTTTTACATCCTTCTTTGTAAAGCACAATGATTAAATACAAAGACAGGAGATAAGAAATCACTTGTGAATTGAATTATGAGAAATCGGTGTGCAGATAGCTTAAATGATCAATTTCCTGCATATCAATATTGAGTAAGGAGAAAAAGTTTTAAAATTTTATTTTGAAATTTGTCTTCACCATCGTTTAAAGCTCGCCGAGATACGCTCAAAACTGCCTTTATTTTCGCTTATCTCCAAATGGTTCACGAGATATCTGACTTCAAATTTTCGGACCGTCCCCCCAATTTTTTCCTGGATCCGCTAGAACTTGATCATTAAAAGTCACCTGGTTGTTTAAAAATCAACTTTTCTTACACCACTTATTCTCAAATTTTTCTCTGCATCGTGCGAAAATTGCCAAAATTTTTCTTTGCACGGGACCGAAAAAGTTTGCACTGTGCAAAAAAACACTGGGTAGGTATGCGCATGCCAACCTTAAGATCTTTTAATGCGCGTAGCATATAAACTAAGCTAAAGTCTCACAATATTAGGATTAAGACCGAGAATTAAGAGGTATAAAACCAACCTTATACTTTAATACTGAAGAATTTAAAGTTCCTCAGCCCCACGAATGTCTACTCAATCGACGACTCTTGTCCAACTACTTGTTTCGAACTTTCCTTCAAAGAAGTCGTCCTACACTCTGAAAGCATTCAAAATTGAACCCGTATTGAGACATACATTTTCTGTTTGGGCTAAACTACAGAATACTGCAATGAAACAAATCTAAGTTAAAATTATAAATTTTCATAGATCTTAACGATCTGAGTTTTTTCAAACGGTAATTTTAGTCGGTCGCATACACCGTTTTTTCCAACGATTTGGTTGACATAATAGACCGGACCCAATTTTTTCAGATTTCCTTTATTTTCTTCATTTTAGGGGGTCTACAATAGTTCAAAAATAGAGGGCCTTGATGAAAAAAGAGTGTTTTCAAGCAAAAAATCCTATATACAAATAGTGGCGGTGGTTGCTACAATTTGAGAATAAAAACTTTTGCACTCTTAAAACGTTATTTCTGTTAAAACTTGAGTTTCCTACCTTCAGTTGAGCATTTTAACCAACTTCTGAAGTCGCTTTTGACAATAAAAACCTACATAATTTATCGAAATGGCGTGAAGTGTCTGAAAATTTTGATATTTTCACTATTTCTAAACCGAATTTGCGATTTTTGTAATAGTTAGAGTTTTAGAAATCGAACTAAAGTGGAGCACTATAAAACTGTCATTTTCCACACCATTTAAAACATTAGATACTTTTATATTTGAAATTACATCAATCCAACCAGGGTCATTCCATGTCATGTGATCAAGGGCTCCCCACATGACCAGACCATCACAGATTTTGATAGAATTTTATACATGGATCTCACATGTCTTAAACGAACTTTGTTCAAGTTTCAGGTCTGCCTGTTGAATACCTGTGGAGATATAGCCACTTGTTTGACCCCATACTGCTACCACATACAGTATGACTGTGATATTCTGGTGACTTTATGATATTATATCTCCCTGTCTGTTTTTTCAAAAGAAATAAAACTAAGCTACCTTGTACAACTTTTTGAGCTCTATCAAATGAAACTATAAACAATTCTTTCGCAGCGTTTTTTGAGTGGGTAAATTTGTGTAAAGTCGGTAAAAAAATTAGCATATGAAAAATATTCAAAATTTGACACTGCATTACTCCCGAAGTATATACTTGTGTGATAAACATGAGATTTAACATATAATATCTCAGTACCACCTTGTTTTCGAGTCTGTACCTTGAACCTCCAATCTCATTCCATTAGTTTACAAAATGAGTGTAAAGTTGACATTTTTTTGCAAAAGGACCAAAAATAGGGTAAGTTCAGCCAGCTTTTACAAAGAACTATATTCTAGAAACGCTTTCAAACTAATTTCATTAGAAAGAGCATATTTTTAGCTCCCTAAAAAAGTGCATTTGATTTTCCAACGCAGGTTAACAGTGCCCAAAAAAGAGGGATAAAGTTTGGAAGAGATTGCCACAGCAATGAGCTATTTTCAATGCACAATTTGCTCATTTTCTGATTGGTTTTTCCTGTTTATTGCTACTAGAATTTTTGTTGCGATTACTCAAGATAAACTGCAGTAACTGACGTTGTTTCACTATAGCTGGTACAAGAGAGCATCATCAATTTGTACCAGTTGATTCAAACTCAATTCGTGTCAGCAAAGTTTCAAATGACACAACCGATTTTGTAGCTAAAATTTCTGACACTGCCTGTTCAAGTTTGAAATTGACTGAACTGTTTCCTGGTTGTTATGTTACCTGTATTTATGACAACAAATGGTGGATCGGCAACATTCGAGGTCTCAATTGAACAAAATGATGCACTGATAAAATTTATGCATCCTCATGGTCCAGCTCTTTCGTTTTACTGGCCTGAAAGGCAAGATATTTGTTAGGTTCTAGAGCAACACCTCATTTATATACATGCTCTCTGCCCCTTCAGTTACATCGTCTGGCCGGCAGTATCAATTTCCAGAAAATATTTTGAAGAAAGTAGCTCATAAATTTCACAATTAAAAAGACTGATGCCCAGCTAAAATCAAAGTGGACCCTCATGTCGGCTTGGGAACCATATAAGATACCCACCTTAGGCTTGAGAATCATATAAGATATCCACCTTAGGCTTGAGAATCATATAAGATACCCACCTTAGGCTTGGGAACCTAGGATAAGATGCCCAATCATTGGCTTTGGAACCAGATAGATACCACCACTAGGCTTTGGAACCTAGATGAAGAAACCGAATTCGAGGCTTGGGAACCTGGATAAAGTAGCCCACCCGTGGCTGGTATTACACAGCTATCGGGCGTGACCCCTATGGCGATGGGGTTGCCACTTCAAGTTCTTGACTGGTAGTGACAATGTCACCATGGACCAACGCAATAGAGTAGTAATATACGTCACTGTAAAACTTTAAAATATACACCAACTACCCGGAAAATGACCAAAGTGCAGGTTAAAATATAGCTCATTGTTATGCCAACATCTCCCAACTTTGTCCCTTTTTTGGGCACTGTTAACCCGCGTTGGAAAATCGAATGCACTTTTCTAGGGAGTTTAAACCATGCTCTTTCTAATAAAATTGGTTTCAAAGCATATTTAGAAAATGGTTCTTTGTAAAAGCTGGCTGAATTAAGCCAATTTTTAGCCTTTTTACAAAAATTGTCAACTTTACACTTATTTTGTAAACTAACGGAAATGAGGTTGTAGGTTCAGAGTATAGATTCCAAAATGTTATACTGAGATATTGTATGTCAAATCTCATGTTTATCATGCGAGTGCTTCAGGAGCTATACAGTGTCAAACTTCGAATATTTTTCATATGCAAATTTTTTTGCCGACTTTGCACAAGATTATGTGCTCCTAGATGCTCAGAAAAAACTGTTCATAGTTTCATTAAATAGAGCTTAAGAAGTCGTATAAGACAGCTTAGTTTTATTTATTTTGAAAAACGGATATGGAGATATAATATCTCAAAGTTGCCAGAATATCACAGTCATACTATACGTGGTAATAGCATGGGGTCAACCAAGTGGCTATACCTCCACAGGTATTCAGGAGGCAGACCTGAAACTTTAATTAAGTTCGTATAAGACATGTGAGATTTCATATGTGAAATTTCATCAAAATCTGTGATGGTCATGCAGGGCACTTTTCAAAAATCTGATCACTTGACATGGAATGACCCACCAATCAAACGATATAATATCGACAAATTAGTAATTTCGGCGTTAAAAACCCAGAAATTAAAGCTAAAATATACAATCAAAGTCAAAAGACCCTGTTTTACCACACTAAAATCGCTACTGTACCATATTATAGTAACCAAAAAGTTGTGTGTACCACAGTATTTTCAAAGACTTTGGGGACCATCTTTGTACATGCACAAACGGACCTACCATCTTTGTTCATGCATATATATATATATATATATATATATATATATATATATATATATATATATATATATATATATATATATATATATACAAAGGACATTGTACAAAAAAACACTGTCACATACTGATAGTATGCGAAAATGTATGTTTTTAAAAATATATTTATATAATATAGCTACAAAAATTTGTTAGCTCATACAAAAAGACCTTTTCGGAGATCTTTGTACAAGCACAACAAGCTCGTACAACAAAATAGAGTCAGCTAATAATAGTCCACCACTTAATTTTTCTGGTCCTCCAATTTGGGATTTCACCCCTCCCTCAACTCTGGACCTTGGAAACTATTTGAGACATATTTAGTTTATCGGATCGGACGCAATTCTGCAGCGTAGTTTACATTCGCCTATAATTAACCTCCGTCTAATAACTATTACACAAGAAACCGCGTTTTTAAAGCACGCAGTTCCCATTCAATTAAATGTAAGTGTTTTTTGTAAAAATAGTTTGTCGAAAATGTACAATTTCCAACTAGAAATAGAACGTATTTGTCAACTCTAAATCTTTTAGCCATAGCTATGAATGAATGAGTTAAAGTAGCATTTAGTTTAAATAAGTTAAGTGGAGGAATCTTAAATATGCAGATTTTCCTGATTATTTATTCAGTAAAAGCTCATTTATACACAGTAGCAAAGTTATAACAAGGACTAAGTAAGTGTACATATGGTCCAATCAGTACAGTTCTGAAAATTAAGACTTTGCTCATTGATAAATGAGTGCCAGTATCACAGCCTGTACAAAATACAGATTACACTAAATTTTTCCCTGGCCCCGGCAGCCATTTTTTGACCTTGCCCCGACCGGGGCCGGGGATTCAAAAATGGCCGGGGATTGTCGAGGCTGGCACTGGGGCCCCGGTCGATCACTACGTAGCACCAATCTGAATTCTCAATCAAACCCAGAAAACATATTTGATTCACTTATTACGTCGTGGAGTAAATGCAGAATACGGGTTCCGTCAAAAAAATCCGTTAAATGGGTTTAGAAGTCCGGATTTTTTGTAAAACATGCTTAAATTGTTAAATAAGGTGTGGAAAAGAATTTTGATTGAAAACTGTCATTGTTTCACTTCGGATTTAACGCTACATCCGTGTCTTTTATGATTTAGCACTCTATGTAAATTTCATGGTTTTATACTTTTTTCGCCAAAAAAATATTTTCGATGTCACTTCCAAACTGATGACGAATACACCAATCTTCTTACTTAAAATCTTTTTTTTAAGCGTGACATATGCAAACTTATGCAAATTTTCGCTCCAATCTCTGTAAGTCGACCTAAACAGCTGTATATATGTCGACCTAAGCGGGAGAAATACCGACCTAAGCAGCTTAAAATTCTCATGAATCTATAACTAACCCTAAGCATACATGATCTAGGGGGTCTTGGGGGTTTCACCCCTTGCCCATCAAACTTTCACCCCCCCCCCCCTCGCTAAAATTTTTTCACCCCTGACCAGAATTGACGATTTTTTTATAGTTCCCAAAATTTTCTAAAAATTTGTAGAAAAAAGATGCTTTTTTTAAGCGTTTTTAGCATCTATTTGCTCAAAGGCGCCAAATTTTCGGCACTTAAAGCCATTATACTCATGCTTTGACTATATTTTGTTCAATTTGTTCGACTTTTTTTGATTTTTTCGAACTTTTTTATGTTTTTATGCTCTAGAAATATAGAGCATCGTCGGAAACGCTGAAAAACAATGTTTTTGACGCGTGTCTACCATTTTATGACCCAAAAAGGCACTTTATAATTTCAACCTCCCCCAAACCCAGAATTCCCATGTTGTGTATGCTTGAGCCTAAGCCTAAGAAAAATTAAGAGAAAACCGACATACAGGATAAATGTCAAAACTGGGTATTCCTGTTATACCTATGCCTCCACCTGTCAAAAAATGTGCAAGTCATCAATTTTAATCATGTCTGATACGCTGATGACGAATATGATGGTCATTTTCAACAAAAGCGCATCTATATGCAATTATATATGCAAATTTATGCACATTCGACTAAACTGTTGACACACTCATTAAACTGCTGACGCACTCATCTAATCTGCTGCCACACTCATTCTAAACTGCTGACACGCGTATTCTAAACTGCTGATTCAATTGGCTTTTCTGCTGGTAAACCCTTCCCTTCCTCATCACTGCTTGAGGCTTCAGATTAGTGCCCGACACATGGTCTAAGCCTAAGGCGCCAAATGGAAAAAATTGCTCCGCTCGCTTCGCTGCTCAAATTTTCGTCCATTTATCAAGAATACAACCCACGCGCTGGCACCAATGTAAGGCACCGACTCGCGTCGCTCGCTTCGCTCGTCGTTGCTTCCCTCCGTGAAAAGTTGAAAAAAGTTGATCTAACGGGGTATTTGCTAGGGGCGTGTTCTAAGTGCATAATTTATTTAGCCTGCGCGCCTACCTTCGTCTTTTGCACTAATCTCGTATAAATGTACTTTAATTAATAATTTCTTACTTTTTGAGAATATGTGATTTTGTATGATGATTCATGTCGAATGTTTATTTATAATTGTATTTCATTGTATATTAATGTTTCTTTTCTTATTGTGTTCTTTTTTTGTGCGACGAAAATAAAATATTTGTATTTGTATTTGTATCCCATTACTCAGCTTATTTTAAACGCTGGTACCAACATTTCGGTCAGTCCATGCTACTAAGCCTAAACCTAATAAGCAGGTAAACCAATGCAAAACATTACGAATACCTTGCGCTCTTTATCCGAAATGAAACAGCGGCGTTTGACTCTTCCGTAAAAATTGTCCGAAAATCCGTGCAGATCAGGATTTTCCGGAGTCAGAATTGACTTCCAGGACAACTTTTTCGATAAAGATGCTGCAATCGGCGCGGCTTAAACATCAATAACAACAAAATCTGTATAAAATTAAATCAATGCGGCGCGAAAAAATTTTTGAAATTTTCCCTTTCCAGAACGTATTTTTGCATCGCATAAATTTTCCACAACGTGAACAGCCCAAAATTTTTTTCCACATCGCGAAATTTTGGTTCAGAAAAAACCCTAAATAGGGGAAAACGGCGATTAAAGCTGGGTGGGCTAACTGGACTGGCTGATTCATTTCTTCTGTTGACTAGCCGACGAACTGACAGTAAAGCATTTAATCAAATTGAAAAGCAAACATTCATAACATGCTTTATTCCAAATGACTTATTCAATTCTCAAGCGGTCAATTAATGCAATCAACGCCTTCTACAGTATTTATTCTAACAGAACCCGCGGCTTCTATTAGAATTTTCAGGTTTTAAGTGCGGCTTCAATTAGAGTGTGATTTATATTAGAAAGCGATTTATATTTTTTCAGTTCTAAACTCAAAAAATTAAAAAGTTTACAACAACAATTCTACTTCGCATTAATATCTACATAGGCGGGCATATGCCTGTTTAATCTAAAGATATGATTCCTCCAATAGAACCCGCGGCCTGTATTAGAGTGCAGTTCCAATAAGAGTTTTCAGACTTTAGATGCGGCTTCTATAAAGTGCGGTTTCTATTAGAATGCGGTTTTTATTATAATAAATACGGTATATGTAATAGAAGCCTTGCAGTCAAAAAAACAATGATTATTTTTAATCATATTGTGTCGTGCTTATCTGTATTTTACCTTTTTTCCATTGACTTTTCAATAAACTTTTGACTTATGAAATAAGAAATGTACAAGAATGAAATCATGAAACAGTGTACTTACAATCTGTTGCACTACACACAAAGTGGGCAGGAATAACGCAGGCAACAAGCTGACATATCGCGATAATTGCGTTGATCTGATTTAGGTTATATAATTATCGCAATTATTCAACGATAAAATCGTAGAAATGCCCAAAGTTTATGTGGAACAGACTAAAGTTGAAAGGTAGCACGCGCAAATTCCGTGTTACACCTTACACGACCTAAATCTACATAGGTTGTAAAGCGCTTCATATGCGAAACACCTGCATAAGTTTAAATAAGTATTTCAGTGTTCGTTTCAAGACCATTAAGCTAAGTTACATGATATTAGCTTTCTATGCTAACGCAAAAATATGTACTGTGAAATTGCCTATATAAGATGTACATATGTATGTCAGTGTGAAAAATGAGTCGAGTCGAATCGAGCGTCGTGAGCCATTTTTGTTCGAATTTTATTGAGCTCCGAAAAATCGTTGCTTAATTTAGAGTTGCCGATTTATTTTATTAAATTGCGAATGTTGCTTCTTAGTTCATGCTTACGATTGATACATATACTTATTGTATTTGGACGATTGGCTGCTAAATCGAGTAAAAGTAGAAAACATTATGAACACATCTTAGGAGAACAGGGGACGAACTAGGTTAGTGGATTCAGAACAGAGTGATTAAATCTGTAAGCTTTATCTTAAGCTGAAAGTTGTAAGAATAATTGCGAAGGTGCTATGAGCAAGGAGTCGTTTCTCTTTGCCACACCACAGCAATTACAAAGTCAAACAGGCACCCAAACCACGTAATTTAGGAGGTCATCTACCTTACAGTATAAGAATTGTTTCCTTTTGTAGCTGCGAGAGTTACACGTATAGGCAACGCATGGCAGTTCGTGTTAGCCATAACATAGCCAATACTAGTAGCTATCTACGATGGTGCACTGTGGGCTATGCCTTCATTCTTCCCATTATTTCCCCAAATTTTCAATAATAAAAAACATTTAGATACTTGTCCGGTAGCATAGAGTTAAGTGTATGATAATAGTAATTGTTTCATGCATACCTTGTGTAATCGGTAACTTTCGATCTGAGATAAAAGCTTTATCAGTATTACGTTAATTTGATCTTTGTTTAATTTCTGTAATGGTCATGAGGCCAGTGTACTTAACGTTGTAGTTTAGTCTGGCTGTTGGTTTTTTCGTTGGCCGGTTGTTTGATTGTATAATCTGTACATTTTCGTTTTTCTTTTGCGTATTTTGTTGTCCGGCTATAGGCCGTGAATTCTGCGATCGAATTAAAATAGAGAAAACCTACCCAGTGGTTTTTGGTTATACCGAGTCAAGATCGGCCACACTCCCACGTCGAGGACTTCCACCCATCTTAGTGGACTGATAGGTAAATTTCGTATGATAGTTGATTTTATTCGGAAATCATAATTTATTTCTCAAGCCAAAAATTGATCAAAAATATTATTTAATTTTTAAGGATGATTGATCAGCGTAGAGCTCGTTGTTGTTGTTTTCATTGTTCAGCGTGCTACGCCAATTTTAAGACCAAAACTTTTCGGATCAGGCACTGATTGAAAATAAGTTAAATAAACAACTTGAGCTTGAGATAAGGTCAACTGACCTCCGCGGCAAATTCCGAGACTAGGTAGGTAGCCTTAGGTCTTAGGGCGTAGCTGCTGAGATCACCCGACAAGCAGCCAGCAATATTAGGGCTGAGGGGATCGAAGCCGTAAGGTCTGTAAGGGGTCCAAAGATCGAAAGCCATTCCGAGCCGCGCGATCGGGGCCAGCACTAAGCGTAGACTTAAGTACCTGCGTACCTGAGTAAATATCGAAGGTAATGTATCCGTCCTATGCCGATTCTTTACAGACATAGGGCGGCTCTACATTTACACTTTGTTGGAGAGCTTTTTGGAAAAATTTAAAGTTTTTCTGATGATAGGTACATACATAGGTACATATTTTCGGAAAATTATTCCTGCACGCAGTCATGTGATATCATGCAGAAACTCTGGGGTTTTAATAATGTCAAAGTGAGGTGTAAACAAATCTCCGTAGTGCGCAAAGCCGGCAGCTGGACAAAATTTCTTACGCGGCTTGAACAAAAACATATTAGCATATTTGTCTATCTAATGCAGCTGGTTTGCTCAAGTTATGATGCAACGTCGGGGTGTAGCCTTTTTTAGCCATCCTGTACATACATATGTGCGACATTGTGTCAGGGACGTTTTCCTTGGTGACGTTTTGTTCAGGACGTTTTGTTGGGGGAAGTCTTGTCTGGGGACATTTTATGCGGGATATTTTAACAGAAACGTTTTGTTGTAGGTATGTACATATTTAGTGCATACATCTCTTAGATCCAGATAGACGCGGATTTGAGGAAGCGGGGGTCGCCCCCATCGACCTAAAATAGTTGGCTAGATAAAACACGGATATTTAATTTGCAAATGGTTTTTGGCCGTCAGTAAGCACAATTTCCCGAATTTTTCAGTACTTATAAATTACTTACTTTTTTGGCGGCCTGGAAGCCATTTTTGCTTGGAAAAGGTTTCAAAACAATCCGTAGAACAGAAAGATTTATTTAATTTATTATATTTCATATATAAATTTTAAAGCGCTAAGTATCAGCGTTACTACGGAGTAAAATCCTATTCCGTATTCATACAGGCGTATTAGTCATGGAAGCGATATAAGGCTAATACGAAGTGAAAAATTTCCGCATTACGAGGTTTTAAACCTGCAATTAGGGGGAAAATAAAATGTTATTTTGCGCATAATGACGAAATAAATTTTTCATATTTTATGTTACGACTTGATTATTCTTATAATTTGTGACTGTTTAAGTCAAACTGATGAGCATAACTCACGCAAAAGTCGCAGAAAAAATTTGGATTGGATGTGAAAGGGCAAGCAAATCTCGTGTTTTAAATTAGAAAAGCTGGAAATGTTGTGGACCTGTTTTCATGATTTCAGGGCATAGAGCAACGCTGAACGTCAGTGGCTATCATTTTGGTTACTGCAGCTGTTGTCAACTCTAGCAGACCATGTACGAACTTTAAAGTATGTACAGCATGGTCGATTTGGAGGGGTGCATCCAATCCTAGCGGGAGATTAAACTCTTCGTCAAATAAAGGGTAGGTACAGTGAAAACTTTTTGCAAGCTTAAGTTGAAAAAATTATTGCAAAGCGTGAATTGATAACGAAACTTTATTCTATCCTTGAAAGTTTGTTATATGATTCGGAGCAGTGGCGGATCCAGAATTCTCCTGAGGGGGGCGGTGCCCCTAAGAGGGGGGTGGAACCCTGACTTGAGCGGAAAAATAACCGTTTTAACCCGAAAATCGCTAAAAATCTCTCAAAAATCCTTAATTTAGCGCACTATTTTGGGCCAATGGGGAGGGCGGCCGCCCCCCCCCCTAAATCCGCCCCTGATTCGGAGAAAAATCGCGTATTAGTTACTCCGTTGTAAGGTCCTTATACGGAGTAAGCTAATACGCCTTCATGAATACGAGCCTAAGAAATTTATTAAATTTTCGCCCAAAATTGTCGAAAATTCCAGAATTTTTCAGAAAAATGTTGCATCAAATGTGATTTTAAATAAAAGTAGACGACATAAAACGCCGAAAAATGCTACTGTTCACGTGAAGGACAACTTTTTAGACCTACTTTTGACTGTTTTTTTGGAAAGTTGGGGTACCGCTCCCCCTTAGGGAGAATCCCTAGATTCTCCTCTGCTAGTGGTGCACTTTTTCATTTTATTAATTTTTTTAACTTTTCCGATATTAAAATTTTGGTTTTTATCTTTTGCATCGCTCAAAATCTTCAACTTTTACATCAACTGGGAAGTAATATTCTATGCATTTGGTGCATATTAAGTGGCTTCGAATGCGATTTCTCAAACCTATCGAAAACATACATACATCGAGTGTTGAAGAAATTTATTTCGCTAGAAGACGTTCCGCAGCATGCCATAAATTGCCAAATTATTATCGGTAATGGTTTAATTTGGCGTGAAATATCTCCGGCCTGAACCTAGTGACACATACATTTACAATGATATGCGTAGTGTCTTATGTCATGCTATTCGTTACGCATAGTCATATGTTTTTTATGACGACCTAATTTTTAGAAAAAAATCGGTCATAAATATGTTGATAACTTAGCAGTAAGATTCCGTTTCTTGACTTTTTCATTGTTATCTCTTGGATTCCGTTTGTTTTTATTTCTTAGTGACCAGTTTTTGATTGAGTCATAAGATTAAATTCGGATCTTGTTAGAATGTTTTATTCAAAGAATAGCTACAATATTTTGCTAATTTATTCAATAACAATACTGCGTACGATCGCGCGTGCAGATCCGAACAGTATGAATGCACAGCTTGTTATAATTACAGCTAAATCTTGATAACTTAGGTGTTTTATTTCTTTATAGAAATCTTACCATGCTATGCCTCAAGTCCTGCTGGAACAGTACAGCCGGTCACAGTGATTTATACTTCATCCTTGTACGATTGCCTGATGTCTTGCATTACAACTGCGGTGAGCTATACATACTCCAATCAGTATCGTTTGCTATTTTTTTAGGTAATTCTGCTTCGTTTAAGTTATTTTTGGAAAAGCAGTGATAACCTACACAAATGGCTCAAAATACACAAATAGGAATAAAGTTGAATTGCATGATACGAATTGGTTTACTCGAAATCATTACCTACATATAACACTGGGTTAGGGCTTCAACCCCATGTTTCCATATACATGGAGTGTTAAAGCCGAATAACCCGATTTTCCCAACTTTCCTTTGATTAAAGTCGATGTTCTCAGCCTTAAGCGCATTTTTAAGCCACATGCGGAAAAAATAAAAAGTGGAAAATGTAATCTAACGTGTTTGAAGGAAACCTGGTCATCGTCCAATAAATGTTGCACAGCAAAATTGAAAATAAGAGAAAACATTGTAAAAAATTAATACAGCAGTAAAAACGAAAAATTAAGTGCACGAATAAAAAAAGAAATAGAGAGAAACACAAATAAGATGAAAATTTTAAATTGATTTCCTTAATCGATATTCAAAATAAAGTGATCAGCGCTGATATTTACTGCTCGTGCTTTATTTGAAATAGTAGGTACCATACATGGGCAGCAAGAAAATTCTGGGAGGTCTGTTTAGGTGAAATCCAAAGATTGCCAAAATTGTTACTAAAAATATAATACTGGGGATCTACAGTAATCTGTGGAGGTTTGTTCAACTTTTGAGGGGATGTATATCCCTCAGACCCCACTACCCATGTGTGGTTGACTATTTTAATGTCTACAGAGTAAACAGCTCACCAGAATCGACTGACTAACAATAAAGTGAAATAAATACCTAAGATTTAATTCGTCTGATTGTATCGACTCCTCCGCTTTGTAATTAATCTGCTTTCTGTCTATCATTCCAAAAAATTAGCTCTAGGGTTTTGCCAGGGTTTATCCTACATCCCACTTAAATCTAAAATTCCTTTATCCTGCTGCCACCGTTCTGTCCTTCGAACCTAGATCACTGTAGTGTTCGAACGAGCATAGATTCGAGATGAATGCTTTTTTATTAGGTAAACAATGTTTTTGTAAAATTTCAATAATAGATAATAATGTTTCGGACGATTTTCATACCCATAAAAGTTAAACAGAGATCGGAGTTAAAATTCATTATCTGACCTTGGTAATTCTGAAAAGGGTTGTCGTATAAGATGCATTTATTGGATCTATGCAAGGTACATAATAACAGGTTAAGTTCGGACATGCACATGAGGATGCCATTTTGGCTCAAGAAAGTTCTCTAGATGACCCCCCACCATAGGTGGGCGGCACCTAAATTCTGGGGGTGCAATATTTTTTAAAGGTCAAAAAAGCCTTAAAAATAAAGATGAATGAAAAAACACCATTTTTCAACGTTTCTCATCGAGCACTATCCATAGGCATCAAAAAATTGCGAGAAAAAAAACAAAAAAATTCAAAAATTGAATTAAGGGGGGTTATTTTTATTTCTGGGGAGGGGGTATTTTGGTTTAATCGGGGGGGGGTGCATACCCCCAAGCCCCGTACCCCCATGCGCTATGCTGCGCATCTATGGTGAAGCCCAGTCAAATGACAACGTTTGCAAGCCTTTTCAATCGTATTGACTTTTTGCATGTTTCTTTACTTATTCAGTTTTTATAACTTGTGCTTAAAATCCAGAAATCTTGCGCTTCGGTCATTTGGGACGATAGGCAAAGGAGTTGTTACATGTTTGACCAAACAGCACGTAGTAATCCCGGACTTCTTTTGAACCGTTATGGTTCTGTATATTACGAACGATTATCTCAGAAAAGTCCGGGTGAATGTGGCGCAGGTAATCGATTGCAACAAAATTTAGAAATCAGATATTCTTAAAAATTGAAAAAAGACATAGACGCTGATGGCAGCTAAAATAATAAATTAAAGCTTTTTTAAATAGGTAGCTAATCAAATACTTCATATTTTAATATATTTTGGTCTTATTTTTTAACACTGTTAATAATATAGGTAATTGAAGTTACTTACAGTCATTAGCTCGTTTACCTTAGGTATACTTGTCGTGTATCGTGATGTCATTATTATTATCATTATCATTTTTAAGCAGAGTAAGTCAATTAGCTAAGTATAGTAATAATTTTCCATGATAAAAAAGTTTAACAAAACCATTAGAATCCAAAAATACAAAAAAATAGAATTCAATACGGAACTCCTTCGGCTACGAGTAAATTATATTTTTAATTATTTAGGTTTTTAAAGCTAAATAGTATTTACCTTCCATTGAAATTGTTTTTAGATAATTTCAAAAATTTATAAATTTTTTTCGACTTCGATTTCGTCTTTTCCAGAAAAGTTTATTCACATTTTTTATTCGTTGACTTAATACTTGCTTAAATGAGGCTTTTTCTAAACTGTGTGTATTGATTTTACTTCTGTTTATCTGATATGAAAATTTCAGTGAAAATTATGTCGGTTGTATTTATCATAGCATATTCAACTTCTCTTCTGTATTAAAAAGATCAGTAGAGCATAGATTTTCAGTATTTTCCTCAAACATCTTTAAGCAGTAAATCATTTTTTAAGCACCTATAAAGCAAATAAAGCATTAGAAGCATTTTATCAGGCATTTTCTTCTAGCTGCCGTGGTTCCGGTAAATGCACCAGCAGAACCTAAAGCGGGAAATACTACAAACGCGACATCCGTTATTATGAATGCTAAAGAAGGACTCGGTAAACTTAAAATTAAAATTATATATGTGCGGTTGAATTTTGTTTTCTAATGACTGTTAGACAATGAAAAATTTTAGGAGTGTAACTCATTGGACAGCAACTATATTAACGCAGTGATAAAAAAAGAGATATCGCCCTACGAAAATACCTTTTCTCCTTCTATTGTTCATTTTTCGCTTCACAACAAATTTAATTCCCCTTGTACTGAATTTCTATGAGATTTTACGTTTTTGGAATATGTCAGTCTATGTAAGCCTATGGGATAAATTTTTTGCATCGTTTAATTATGAGGAAAGACAATTAACTATTCAGCAAAATAATGCTTTACAATTAAATTTTTGCTTTAAAAATTTGGAAATGGTAATAATTTTAAGTTGAGTGCTTTTGCTAATGATTTAATCTCTGCTAGTTTATTTCATCAAAACTTAGAATAAAACAACCAATTTGGCGCTTATCCCAGGCCAAGAATTCTTGTGATTCAACATTGATCACCGCATACCTGCATGCGAAGTGGTCATCCAAGTAAGTGATCAAAACATCGGCTGAAATAGGTAGCCCTAAACCTAACTTTGTAGCCATACCTTGTGTGTCCGAGTCGGTGAAATTTCAATTAACTTAGGTTTGATAAAAGAACTCTTTCAGTATGCTCAATGATAAAGAGTACGGCTTATTTTGTGGCTGTTGGAGCAGAACTTCCAAGTGGTGGCAATAACGCAGTGACCGTGAGAGATTTAACCGAAGAACACATGTGCTTGACGGCATGTACAGACCAAGTGGTAGGAAAAGATTTATTCATAAATATACATATATTTATTTGTATGATTAGAAAGTTTCATAAAAAATCATAAATTTTTAAATTTTAATTTTAAAAATTTCATAAGTTTTCACTTTAAAGTGTCAAGTGGACACCTTGCTTCGATTGCTTCTTAAATAAAGTTTGATTTCCCTCATCAAATATTGCTTGTCTGATGCTTCTTTAGAACCCAAAAACTAAGGATCCATTGTCGTGTTCGTCAATTTCGTCAGTAAGAATCGGCTCCAAAGTGCAATGCACATTAAGCACACTGATAAGCCCTCCTGATGGACCAGGTCAATTACTGCGCAACCCGAATTCGTTTTTCTTCCAGAAGTTCTGCTTAGATCGTAAGTTTGTGTTTAATACGTTTGTTTAATACATATAAGAAAAAAAGGATGGCCCAGTGTATTATAGGTAGCGCTATCGCGCTACTTATGATTATGGCGTGCCATAATCATGAGTAGCGCGATAGCGCTACCTATAATACACTGGGCCATCCTTTTTTCTTATATGTTTATCACAGCGAGTGTGAATTTTATGTCCCCTCTCAGAGCAACAACGGCACATACCCGGGAGTTCGGTTTTTTTAAAAGATAGATAATAAAAAAAATAAAATTTGCCATTTTTTAAATTTGTTTACACTCAATACTAAGTTAGTAATGAGTGTGTAAAGTGTAAAGTGAAAATTCAAATGATTTGTATACGGTTTTTTTACTGCTTGCCTGTTAAGAGGGTTATCTAACTCAATTTTGCATTCAGTTTAGTCTCGTTGGTTTTAAAATGTAGACAATTAAAAAATCTCGAGGTGCGTTTTTTCATTTTTTTCCAAAAAAGTGATAGTTGTAAAGTAATAAGCTGTTTAGTGTAAAGAGTTCGGAGCGAAAAAACATCTTATTCTGCCAAGCTTTTTTCGCCCAGAGCGTTGCGAATAAAATTTTTTTTCAATGTCCTCCGTAACGTCAGAATAACGAATCTGACCTTCAAACTTTTCTACAGCCGGTTGTTGTCGAATTGCGACGAGGTGAAGTTGTAATTTAGACATGTTTGTTTATGATAATATATAACTCCGCATCGCATATTGTTTGAACGCAGGGCCGGGGAGCTAACTGACATTTTCATATTATGTTACATACAAGAAAAATTAACTAGTAAATTAGGTAAATTTACTAATAAATCAATGATGTATATATTTTTAGAGCTGGAAAAAGCTCTGCTAACTACAGAAATAATGATTGATGAATTTTCCTCGATGTCAGAGGACTTAGCATAACAGAATGCAGTATTTTAACTAATTTGATGAGACAAACGTTCATTATAGCACTAGTTAGAGTAATGCAACAATCATTTCAAAGTGCTTAGAGTGTGCGGCTATGATTAAGCAGTCAGTTTTAATAAAATGCGGTGAAGAATTTTTGATGAAATATGCGAAAAAATTCAGAATTCTAAATAATGCAGCAGCAATGTTATAAAGCGTGAAACGGATGCCAGAATGTAGACATTTTTAATGAAAATCCAGCGCAAAGCGCCGAGATTTTTCAAACCATTTCTGACGAAATAATGCTTAAAAAGCTTAGAATCCTGTTGCACTGATGCAAAGCCAATTTGTAGTGTTTAGAGTGCATTCCTAAAGCTATATGAACAATTTTAGTCAAATAATGGCGCGAATCGCCGAAAATTTTGCGGAATATTTGATGGAAAATGCTTAAAAAGATTAAGAATCATGCTAAACTAGCATGATCGGAATTTTACCACGTTCCTACAGTAATAATAGGCTCTTATAAAAAGCAAACCGCATCCAGTTTGAACAAGTATATAAAAAGTTATAAGGTCCAATATGCGATTCGTTTTTTTGACCCACGCTATATAAGGAAAAATCCAAATGTTCGGCTCGAACTAAAAAACTTAGAAGCTTCATATGTTACATAGGTAACCTGGCAGCAAAATTTGAGGCAAGAATCCCTAAATTAGAGAAAGTTGGAAGGGTAAGGCTATGTAACTCTGAACGAGGATAGATTTCCCTCAAAGATTCACAACATTTAGTAGAACCAACTTCGCCCAAACTCAAATTTTTTCATCTCTCTCCGACTTTTGTAGACGAATAAAGCCGTTTTTGAGCTATTTTTAGGAAAAATTGTGCGTTCTACCATATAAATGGCCAGTTGCCCCAATTCCGAGCCATCAAACTGAGGTTTATTCGAGACGCCTTCACCTTCATAATCGTGCGAAGAACTTGGAAGTAGTTATTTTCGGTTTGCAAAAGTTCCAAGCAAACTTGTTGCCGTTTGGACATGCAGCGGTTTGGCGTTTTGAGGAAATTTTCAACGTCATCGCATGTAATCACGTGATCTAGAAAAATTAAATAAACAAAAAAGCATGTTGTTCTGAACGGGAATCAGTTTTTAAGGTTCGTATAAATACATATTGTTGGTGCCCAAATTATTCGCGAACAGGCACGTAGCTGGCCGTCCTATTTCGGGAGGAGACCAACACCAATTTTTGGGGGTTAAGCCCAAAAAGGCCAAAAATAGCACAAAATAACGTTTAAAAAGTCCTATTATTCCAATTTTTCTGAATTAGGGGGACCGAACCCCCCAATTCCGCCCAGAGATACGTGCCTGTTCGCAAAACCAATTAGTCTATAAAATATAAAAACGAAGAATAAATCACAGAGTACAACTATAGTTTTTCCTGTTTACAATATTTGCAATACAAAAAACTTTTTTTACATTTCAACCATAGATGGTTATCAGACGCTTGGAACACAACAATGGAATGTTTAATTTAGATTCCTAAAAAACAAGAATCTAAAATCTAATAGTGAGATCAAATGAGGCAGTGCAAAGTCTATTGAGTTTTATAAGTTGCGTAGCTTTGATCAGAATCGATTTATCGGCTTAAAAAACAAGTATCCTGCTTTACTTTCAACGTGGCAATCACACATAAACATCCATAGAGGGGAGAGGTGAGGGGGTATTACCCTCCTGAAGGGTCAGCCGGACAGGTACTCCAGTGATTTTGAGCTGATGGAACGTTTTTTGCATCATTTTTTAGGTCAAAAGCAGTAGAAACGTCAAAATTTTTTCCGGCATTTCGCGCTAGAGTAGTACTTTTAAGCACTTTTTACTCAAAAAGCGCCTAAAATTGATAAAGTTTTGCAGTTTTTAGTGTTAAAAGTGATATAATGCAGTCAAAATGAAGTAAAAATGCTTTTAAAATTCGAGATTACCTTAGAAAACGTTTTATAGGCTATTTTGAACATTTTGATCGTTAAAACAGCAAAAAAATCGTGAACATTAAATTTACTGATTTGGATTTTCGGGATTTCAACCCCCTGCCGACCCTGACCTTGTGCACCTATGATGGCAATGCTTCACAACTCGATTCCGACCCTTGACTTCGGTCATTGCGCCGGATCTTTTTGAAATTGCGTCTCGCTTACGCGGGGTGCGATAGCTGTTTTAATGGGGAATCGTTCTCTAGAGTTTTATCAGCAGAATCAATCATAAAAAAATATGCATTTACCAACCGAATAATCTATGAGGCTCTCTAGAGTTTAGCACATATATTCCTGAGATGCTAAAATCATTTATAATTTATCAAACCCCCTTGCAAAAATACAAAATGAATTCTAGCTGCAGTCATAAATCTTCCTCACTCAATAAAAGCATTATGAACTTTTGCATAATTATGTACATACATAAATAAGCGAAAAAATAAGACCTTTCTAACTCTTAATATCATACGAAATGCTGCAAGCTTATCGTTAAAATTGTCATACGTTGGCTTGATAATTGCTACTTTTCTCAAAGACCATAACAAGTTTTGAATGGTGTAGTTGGAAGAACACTTGGCCGGTAACCAGGAAGCCCAGGTTCGTGTCCTGGCTAGCCAAATGTTTTTCGCTATTCATCCTGTTTTATTTGGGCAGGGTTGAGTTGAGAACTATACGTAAATAAGCAATGTTGAAATGAAATACATACAGGGTGTTTAAAAAGCAATACACTTTACATTTTTTATATCTTTGCTTTAAAACAAGCTAGAAATATGTACTTTACACTTTAGTGCAGAGCGTTCATTCTTCTATTTGCTCTCAAAATTTTATACGAATTTGTTGCACAATAGGCAAGATATCGCCGCATTCGAGAAGCTTCGTCCTAAAGTTAGTGAACATGGGTTTTGGTGCTCGAGAAATTTACAATAATTTTCGACAATCGAGCTGGAATTATTCTGGTATCGAAAGCCGGCCTAGTCAATAAAATTAGAAAAACGGGTGGCGTGGATCGTGTAATGGGAACTGGACGTCCCCGTTCAGTTCACACTGTCACCAATGCTACCGAAGTAGAAAAGTTAGTGATTAGCCCAGCTAACAAGGTTGGTATTGTTGTTGTTGTAATGGCCGACACATGTCGTCATCCATCGATCGATCAAAGGTCTAGAGAGGCCGCTACTAACTGTGGCCCTTTCCATAAGTCACTGACACAGGCATGTGTTGGTCGGGATGGACAGTCGAAGAGGTGTCGCGTATCTTCTGTTGCCGCCAAACAACGTGGGCAGGTGTCAGGTGTGAGGCCGCCAGAGTCGAGTTTGCTGCGCGTGGACGCCAGGATGTAACTGTAGCCACATCTAAGTTGGGCTAAGGTGGATATTGTTCGGCGAGGTAAAGGTTGGTATTCATTTATCTCAACGGAAAATTAGCCAAAGACTGAGACTTTCACTATCATCCGTCAACCGTATCATTAAGGATCGAAACATCGACGTTTTTAAAAGAGTTCCACTCAGAAAGACAAATGGAAAAACAAAAGATAAAACGTCTACTCAGGTCCAAACATTAGCTGCGCAAAATCAAATTGTCCGTTTTATGTAGAAAATCTCGTTTTTTCCGACGAAAGAGATTCTTTGAGCGACACACCGCCCGTCTGCACCCGGAATAATAGAGTATACAGTAAGGAATCGATAAAAAATGTCCCTCCAGCCAATTTAATAACAGAGAAAAAACATTCTCCCAAAAAAATTATGGTGTGGGGAGCAGTGTCAAAGCGTGGAAAATCTAACATTTACTACATTGACCAAAAATCGAAAGTTGACAGCGAAAAATACGTGTCCATTTAAAGATCCGCTAAAAAGGACTTATTGAAATTGTATCCGGATAAAACTTTTATGCTACAACAGGATGGTGCTACATCTCACGCGTCAAAATTTTCCATTTCATGGTTGAAAGATAATTGTCCAGATTCCTTGAAACCTAACGAATGGCCGCCCTGCTCGCCCGACCTCAATGTTATGGATTACTACCAGTGGAGTGATCTTCAGCGGATAGTATACGAAAAGCCAATTAGTAGTCTAGCTTTCCTCAAGCGTCGGATCAAGTATTGCTGGAACAAACTATCGCAAGATAGAATAAAGTCGGCTATAGACGAATTTAGTCGTCGATTACGCTTCGTCATAATGGCTTCTGGCGGACATTGCGATTTTTTCTTGTAGGCCAAATTTTTACCGTATCGTCATAAGTTATATACATACATACGATTTGATGCACAATTGAATTAGCTTTCTTTTTGTGTTTCTGTTTTTGTTGTGCGTTCAGTATTTCAATAACAAATTATAAAAAAGGAGTGTATTGTTTTTTTATGAAACACCTTGTAGTTATGTATACAAGTAGTGATGATCTGATGAAATATAAATGACGAGTCAATTTAAATAAAGAATAAAAAGAAATTAAGACAAAGACTAAATAACGTGCGATTAAACAAAATTGTGATTCGTAATAAAATTACGCAATAATACCTGCTAAAATTGAAGAAGCGTCCCAAGAAATGTCCAAAAGCGACCCCTGACCGACGGATAATCTATGATCGGTCCCTACATTCGATTTTCGGCCGAAAAACGAACTTCTACGGGATTTACTGCGCTGTTTCGAGACAACTGTCAATGAGACTGCACTGCTAGAGGGCTCAGGGGGTCGATCTTTACTCTAATAGCATAGAAATATACGTGCAAATATTGACAGCAAAGTACCAAATGAATAATGGTTCACTGCTATGAAATTTTTATTCTAAATTACTAATTGTTACATGAATTTTATCTAAATATTTAGATTTGTAGACAACTTTGCATATCGAGGCCGTCGCAGTGCATATTTATCTAAATCCGCCAAATATTCTAATTTTTGGTCATATGTTTACCTTTCCAACAGCAACTATTTGCTTACTTATACATACACATTGGTACTTTCAATTATTAATCAAAACTGGAATATAGTTCTCGCTACAAAATTTGAACACTTAACAATCCTTTAGGACATAGGTATATATGTAACGGTTCGAAATTTCGGGTGGGCGCACGCTTTTTTTGCATTTGGCAAAGATTGTTTCCGATGTACAAAGACTTTCCAGGACCGTCTTTGTACATCTACAAAGATTTTTGGGAAGACAAAAACTGCTAAAAAGGTCTGAAATTCGCAAAATTTTTCGAGTAATTGTGTGTTATATATATCTTTATAATGGCAGAAATTGCAATTCAAAAGGAGAATGTCAAATTTCTCGGCGCTTCGCACCGTTTTAAGACGATTCTTAGTGATTTTTGCCCTTAGAGACCCAGAAATTAGCTAAAATACTCTACTAGAGTTGGGACAACTGTTTGTACCACACTAAAATCGCTACTGTACCATATTACAATACCCAAAAATTCGTGTGTACAAACTGTACAAGCACTTTTGGGGACCATCTTTGTGCATATACTAACGGACCTTGCACAAAAAAACACTGGGTGTGGGTTTTCTGACCATTTTTGGCTTAGTTTAAATGAACATTTTGATTTAATTTTAATTACGCTCAACAGCACCTAAAAACGGTCACAAATTACATTTTTTCCAAAAATCGGGAGAGGGGCCAAAAATTTTCTGGCTTCGGGCGGATGGGTAAAGGCCAACTTTGGGTTGGAAGATCCCCTATCCCTCCTGTCACATATATGTACGCTTCAGGATTTTTCAACGAAATTACATCACAGGAGACGTCGTCGGCTCTGCATTACTTGTTAAAACATACGACGACTTCTATCTTATAACATACATGGGCAAAGAAATCATTAGCAAAAGTTAAGGACTGATTGTTCAAACATCCTGGCAAGAACTACACATTTGACAGCTAACAAATTAACTGTATTTTGACATTAAATAAACAGTGTACATTCACCTTAAAGTAAAAAAAATTCAAAAAATTGAAGAAAAAAATCAAAAAAATTATCCCGCTACGTTTGTTGCATGTGAGAAAACACTCGCTCTAGTCAATATCATTAATATCAAGACTAAATTTCGACAAATGCTGTAAACGATTAAGTTAAATAGTATTATTATTAGGAGTAAATTATTAAAATTAAGCAAACAAAACGAGGAGAGCGAATAACAGAAAGTCTGAGCACCGAAGGCATCGTGCATACCACGATTTTGTACGAATCTTCTGCTTCGTTGGCGCACGCGTTCATTTGAATACTCGACCAAAACCACTAAATTTAGATAATGATGAATCAACATTTGATAAAAATAGATGGATTAAGGGAGTGGAGGTGGGCAGCATACATGCACAGTAGAGATGTGCCGGGGCCGCTCTTTTTGCCGGGGCCGGGGCCGGGGCCGGGGCCTGGCCGGGGCCTGTACAAAACATATACCCTATACTTACTAAGCTATACCAAGCATCCACATTATTTCTATACTGACCTAACATCTTAGTATTACTATTGTAAGCAATTACATATTGCTTCAATGAATTAAAGACTTAAAAATAAGCAGATAAAAGAGAAATAAACAAAAAAATAATAAATAATTGTGAATATAGCTCTTAGGCATAGAAAACAATAAGCTAAGCTGAACAGAATATGACTTTTCTATAGTATTTATGCTGATTCGATGAAAGAAATAGACGAGCAAAACAGTACAATACAAAAGGTTACGATTACATTGCACGAGAAATAAGTAACCCAGAGATTAACTACACGCTTGAAAAGCTTATCTCTAGAATATCAACAAAATCATAAGGGCGAAAAATGCTTGTACGACGAAAATCGTTTACCAAGATTAGGGAACATGCATAATAAAATTAAAATAATATTCAAAAAATTAATTGAAAACCACACAAAAATGAAGACATTTGCTCTATTATTTGGCGCACAGCACCCGAAATTAATGAAAAATCGCATATATTAAAGCAAACGAATTCTATCTGGATGATAAAATAAGTTGCCGTACCCTAGCATTTTTTTAAGGTACATAAGTACATACACCGATTTATAAAACAACTCACTCAAATCTTGATTATTAGATTACCTGAAGCGAAACACAACAGTAGCCTAAGCTTAATTTTAACGAAATTTAGCTTATTTTTGCGAATAAATAAATATTATGTTGCGTAATTCGGCAAAAAAGATTAATTTTGTTCGATTTTCATTAATTTTCATCGTTTTTACAGGCCCCGGCCCCGGCGCCGGGGCCAGCCTGCTCCGGCCCGGGGCCTGGCACATCTCTAATGCACAGCATGGGAATTCTGCGGGGGGGGGGGGGGGTAGAATCACAGTGCTTCTTTTTTGGGTATAAAAATGGTAGGTACGCGTCAAAAACATCGTTTTTCAACGTTTTTGACGATGCTCTATCTTTCTAGAGCATAAAATCATAAAGAAATCAATCGAAAAAGTCGGAACAAATTGAACAAAATATAGTCAAAATTATGAGTATAATACCGCGAAGCGTCAAAACTTGGCACTTCTGAGCAAATATATATATAAACGCTTCAAAAGCATCTTTTCACAAATTTTTAGAACATTTTTGGGAACTTTCAAAAAATCGCGAATTCTGGGATGGTGAAAATATTTCTGTGCTACAGTTAAGCATCCTTCTGCTTAAATTTCGCAAGATTTTAGCTGAAGTGAAAGAAATTGAAGCATCTTTTCACAAAAAATTGTTGAAAATTTCGAAACTCTTCAGTGATATCTGATTTCGATTTTATTTACACAACAATTGGGATATCAGTAGGATGGAAAAGGAAAAAATACATAGAACAATGAAAAAACTGGAAAAATGATACGAGAAAAATAAAAATTTTGATGTGAGGAACATCTTAAACAATTGTGGTCGTCCCCTTCTGCGGACCACAAATTCTGTATTTCATTTCTAGCCGGCCATTCTGAATATATGCGTCTAAGCCAATCCTGCAACTCTAATTGAGTATAAAGATAAACGTGACCAACAATTTATATATAATTTTTTACTAAAAAATCCTCAATTTTTTATGAGACATAGTTTAAACCGCAGCAAGCGAACGAGTCTTATCAACATAAGCCCTAATTCTTACGATTTTGACTCGGTTAACGAAGTCTGGTCAAGTAAGAATAGGTTAATCCTGATTTCCGATCAGAATAAAGGAATATTCTGATTTTTAGCGTAGGAAATTCGGATGGGAAAGGGGACATGACGAAAAAGAGTGAAGTTTCGTACAAGTAAATTCATCGGTAATTTTTTCACATCATAATTTCATCAACAAAGCTTACTTCAGCATTAACTGCGTGAGTTGCCTTGTGTATATCCGAATGTAGCGTGTAACTATTATCCGTATCAATCACAACGTGAGAACAATATTCGGGATCATCGATTATCGTTGCTCCTTAGAAGTAGGATGTAGTGATTAGCATATATGTATGATCATATGGAGAGGGAACTAAGAGGGTTTTGACCCCGGCAAATATATTCCATCCCCTTTAAATTTACTGTGCATCTGACTAATTTTTAAATATTTTGACACATTTTTTTCATTTTCATGCCCTCTGACCGGTCATACTTTGCATGTCTTGTGATTAGATTAAGTGAATTTAAGTAATAATTTGCGTGGTCTGGTCACCATACATACAGTAGTCGCCATGAAAGATGACGCGCCATCACCCTCCAAATTATAATGGATGGTGTGCCGCGAGCGCCGCGTTACGTCCATCATGCGCCATCATCTCTTTTTCTATTCAGCGTCATTAACCTCCATCATCCCGTTAATCTGGCGATGCGGACGGCGCAATTTAGCTATTAATAGCGCCAACAAGGAAGCGCGCACGTGAATGCTGGCGCGCTTCCTCCTTGTTGGTGCTATTAATAGCTAAATTGCGCCATCACATGCATGGGATGATGGAGTTAATGGCGCTGAATAGAAAAAAGAGATGGCGTGGTGGACGTAACGCGGCGCCTGACACCTCCGTTATAATTCTGAGGGTGATGGCACGTCATCTTCATGGCGACCGCTGTAGGCAGCAGCCAGATTCTAGGATTGGGGTCCGAAGGGGCGAAATTGCCAAAACTAGCACTGAAAATTCTATTTTGAGGGGATGTGCCAATTTTTTGAGGGAGGGAGGGTCGGGGGTCCCTGCAATAGTGTGGTCAGACCGTTCCCTTATCCCCCAAAGCCAGAAAATTTTTGACCCCTTCCCTGATTGTATTTCTTTTAAATTTTACTCGTACATATTCCAGAGGTGATGAAAAATTCGCAAAGTGCTGAAAAATTGCCAGGTTTACCGATTTTGTTGTTGAAAAAATCACATTTTTGGCTGTTTTTACGTATTTTTCGGCCGTTTTTGGAAAAAATAGGTCATTCACCCCCTAAAAATGGCCGGGGGGACCCCCCGCCCTCCAATTTTGAGCCGTTACACGTATGGTCACAAATGTATGGTGGGAATCAGACAATCAATACGAGCTACCCAAACGCAAAAATCGTGAAAATTTATTTTTATTTCATTTACTAAAACGATCCATATCACTGAATGAGATTTTTTAAACCCCTCCACATCTTTAGGAAAAAGACTAGCGTTTCATGTACTTATTTGTCACATTTGACCAAAAATAAAAGGTCATTTGCCTCAAAATTTTGAATCGCGACTGCCGAGACTTTCTGAAAGCATCCCTCTCCAGCCTCTCAGGCCATAACACTTTATTCATTTACTCGCTTTTGAGGAAATGCTATTTCCCCGCTAAAAATTTGAACGTTCTTAAAAATTTAGAGATATACCGTTACCCGATCTGCTTGAAAATCCGTCTAGCTTCAATTTCAAAGTCCCACCCTTCAATACTTGCTCTTTGAACATTTTTGGACATTTTTTATTATTCTCAATCAGGTGAAGAAGACCCATCAGCGTCATCTTCAAAATGGAGTAGAACAAGCAAAAAAGTTTATTGATGATTCCCGAGGCAAGCCTTAAGATTTCAATGAATTTCTTCCGAGGGTTTTAATTCAAGATAGCAAAAATTCTTGAAGCCAAATAAAATTCCCTAAAATATGATAAGCTAGACAAACACACATACGAGTAAAAGCATTTTTATGCTTTTCTCAGCAATCTGTAATTTATCTGGTGAAAAAATCAGAAAATCAAGAACTCATTGTCAAAGTCGGATAAAATATCTAAGAATTTTAAATCTTCAGATAATTTCAAATACGTAAGTGCGTGTAATTAGCAGCCGGTGCAGCTTCGACTCTAGGAAATTGCGATTATTTACATGTATCTGCTCCAAATCGGATCTTCGAAAATAAAAAAAAAACCAAAAATAATAACGCGAAGTGTTTGTTCTGTTAGAAATTGCATTTCGAAAAGAAAAATGTCAAATTTTCAGATGCTTCGAGCGGTTTTGAGACAATTATTAGTGATTTTTGCCCTCAGAAATCCGGAAATCAGCTAAAATGCATTACCAAAGGTCGAACAACTCTGTTTTTGCCACACTGAAATCGCTACGGTATCATATTATAGACCCGACAATTTGTGCGTACAAAATGTACAAAGACCTTTGGGGACCATATTTGCAGATGTACAAACGGACCTTGCACAAAAAAATACTGGTACTATGATTCTCTTCGCATTAGCATAAACGGTGAGAAATGTATCTATTTAAGAGTTTCGCTCAAAGAATGCATCTAAACTTATTCTGATCTGTCAGAATAGATTTTGACCTATTTTTATATCACAGTGACTTCTAGGCAAATAAAGGGTTAGCTACAAATTTTTCAAATTGCTCTTGCACTCAAAACGACACCCCTAAAATCAGCGACTTACATATATACATAAATGCCAATAACCAAATTACTGTTATCAGTTTTCTATTTCTTCAAATATTTTCCTTAAATCCTTATCAGCCCCTGAAATTCTCATGCAAGACTTGCATTTCTGCAATCGTGTGACAGTATTTGATTTCTGAAACTAAATGGGTCAATACCCCCTCCTGCTCCCGCCCCGGGCGTAATATCATTCACTACATTTGTTGTAATTACGTGTGCTCATTGTAAACCACTATTTCAATACACGTGTTTACGCAAGCATTTACTACCACATTCAAAAATAAACATACACAGGGGACCGAAAAAGGCTACACCTAGACATGTAACAGGGGGCTACACCCATAGATGCAAAAGGTCAGGCTGGCCAGGGAGGCGTAAAATCGAAATTTTGGGTTCAGGGATGGGTTAAATGCAGGATTTTTATAACAGTGAACTGAGTTTTTGTCTATTTTAACGTTGAAATCGTTTTAAAATACACTAGTTTTTGACTTAACTGCTCGACATCATCTAACTTTTTGACTCTTCGGCGGGGGTTATACCCCCATCTCACCCCTCCCTATGTGCATGTATGGCTATACCCCTGAAAATGGCCGGGAAACCCCCTCCCAAAATTTTTAGCCGTGAAATGTATGACTACACCCCACAAAAGGGCATAGAGAGGGGTGATAGGGGGTATTATTACTCCCTCAGATTTCGGAAAACCGGGTACTGTCAGGCGATTTTGGTGAAAAACAAATTGCTGCTGGGAAAATTTTGATTACATAGTGAAAAAACACAGCTCAATTAAACAAAACTGCAGTCAGCTTGATCAGTTTACTTCAAAAGTATTAAATTTTCCATAAACTTACAGTTTCTGTCAATTGTATTTGTCACATAATATTTAATTATTCACTTAATTAATGCTTCAAAAGACAGTTTTCGAAAAAGAAACATTCAAGAATTGAATTAATCTACCTTATTACCTCAAAAATGATATTTTAATATGCTAAGTAGATAAAAATATCAATTTCCTACCTGGTAAAAAGGCATGTCATGATCTATATGTTTATTATGTGACCAAATTTCACCCCCTCTAGCCACCTCTAACTTGCCCACCTATATACTAGACCCCAATATTGTATCATAACTTGGGTTAATCCAGACATAAAATTTTGAGACTAATTGCATTTGACAGATCAAAATATGCTTTATTTGACTGCAAAATTTTTCGGCCACTTATATTAGTCGTTCGTATGCTATGGCGATTTCTTTACACCTTACATTGATACTGTTTTAACCACATGATTTCCGCATTGCGTCTTATTACTGAGTATTTATTACCCTTTTTGACAATTATCTCGAGTCGAAAAAACTATTAGCTTATTGGCTGAACCCTATAAATTATTGACTGAACCCTGAACCCTATAAAATGTCATATAAATTCAAAAACTATAAAATTTCATCAAAAGGGTAAGCAAATTAATGACATGACCGAACGAGCTTTCAGGGTTTAAATAATATCGAGATAGGGTGTAAACAAATGGCTGTAGCAACCACCCAATAATGGATCGCCAAAATTTTTTACACTATTCAAACAAGGACATTTTTATCTATTTAATGACCTTAAAGTTAAAATTTTATTTCTGAATTGCCAAAATTACGGCCGGCAACATTAGGGTATAGCCTATTTTGGGCTTTTGGCCCACCCTGTATAAACGCATGCTTCTTATTTACCGTTCAATTTCGCTTCCTCTTCCATGTGCGTTCTTTCCGCGTTCGTGAATCCTTGGAAACAAATTGTTAGGTTATGGAATGGTTTTAATTTGAAGCTATCCTGGAAAAGCGGATTACGTTATGTTTGAATGATATTCTCACTTCAAACGATTATGTATGATGCACACGATCCAAATTTTTGAGAGGGGTAAACCGAGTTTCCTGGAAGGATAAATGAGTGATTGCGTCATTTATAGTCAAATTTTCGTCCTACCGGTTTTTATCGCACATTATGATGTTCCTGGACGAGATTCTGCATAGGTATACAGCTGAGGACTGCTTTGAGTCATTGAACGCCAAAATTTCCAAGCACTTACCAATGTATTCTGTTTTCATGACTTTAGCCATCAAAAAACACAGAAATATAGCAAAAATGACGAGAAAATTGAATTGGCGTTTCACTAAGTAGTGGTATGAGCGCATGTTTATCTTATGGAAAATAATGTTCAGTGTAGAAACAATTTTGCACAGTACATACATAAACAAAGGGCCCAACACAAAAAAACAGGCAGTGGACCCATTCCTTGTTTATTTACATCTGAGAGTCGATAAATTCATGAAAATCTGAATAGTTAGGCTAAACGACGACCAAAATTATAGAAAAACGTTCGTTTCTATTCAAGTCAGCCAGACCTGGGCCCGGTTGCTCGACTCGACCATTGACTGATGTTTACCTTAACGTTAATGTTCACCTTAACGCAACCATTAATTGATGGTCGCGTTAAGTCCGATTCCTACCATAACGGAACCATTAAAAAAATTGGGTTGCTCGACTCAACCATTAAGATCGACTTTAAGGGAAGTCTAATGGTCGATTTAAATTTCGGTTGCTGGAATCCACCTTAGTGCAGCCATTAATTAAGGCTCAGTTTTTTAATGTCTAATTAACCGGTTGTTCGACTGAAACCTTAACGCTCCCATTAAGCGTTTAATGGTTTCTTTAAGGTAAATTGGGTTGCTGGGCTTCACCTTAACGACTTTAATGGTTTTGTTAAGGTTCATTCTTTAGGGTAGGTCGAGAGCTACATTAACGAACTCATTGATTGTTTTTCACATTGAAAAATGGCGCTTCTTCCTATCGTTCCGATTTTTAATAATATGACAAGTTCTCGCCGATTCGAAGTCAAAAGAAGTCCTTTGACTAATTTCAATGACGACGAAAATTTTATGACCGATTTAGATTTAGCAAGTTATCCTTAATACTGAAGATTTTATAACGATGATACTAGTTTATCCCTTTTTTCTAGTTGCAGACAAGGCAACTATGAGCGCTGCCTGCTGACAATGCGAATTGCAGAAAAACGGCTGATACAAACCTCATCTTTACATAAATAGAAATTTTTTAACTATTAAATCTTTCCAACTACATAATTTTATGACAATTAAAACGCGGTTCTTATAGAGACTTCATGTATGCAATTATCGTTTTCACAAGATAACTGAATGATTACATTTCACACTTAAAAGTAAAGCCTCTTTCATATTCTTTTATTTAATAATATGATACATGCTCGTCGATCCACTGTCAAATGAAATCCATTGGTTCATTTTAATGACAATGAATTTTAATGAAGATTTTATTCAGGTATGGAAAAAAACCCAGATTTGAACATTTTTAATTTTGGGTTTTTTGGTTTTTTGGTTTTTTTGTTGGTTTTTGCGCTTTATTGGGGTTTTATTGGGTTTTTTTAATGGAACTGACAACTAGAGCTACATAAAGTAGCTAGGAATACTCAAACAGCTGCAAGACACGAGACAAACAAAGAGCAACAACTTTATTCAGCTAATATTGAAATCCAACAATAAAATCGATCGTTCACTGCGCTTGCCACATATATGCATTTATCTTCCTCTTCAATGCTCGTCATTACCAGATTTTAATCGAAAAATGCACTGGCTCATAAAAAATATTAGGAAATAGAAAAATTGATCGAACTCAGAAAAGTGTCCTGTTTTGCAGCATGGGATGGCAATTGTGAACTAGGGGCTGAGATTTTCGAGCATGGCATTGGAAATACAATTTGAATCACCTACAGTATATATTTCAGTCTATCTGAAAAATTGGTAATTTGTGGATAAAAAAACCCAGAACCCAATGATTTTTGCACCCAAAAAACCCCACCAAAAAACCCAAAAAAACCAGATTAAAAAACCGTGCCTTGCCAACCCTGATTTCATTCGAGAACGAGTTTTTTCAGTTGGCTTCTTCATTTTCTTTAGTTGTTGCCGAAAATAAGCTAAAATCAAAATTGTATTTCCGTATTTTTATTCCCCTATTTTTTTAAAATTTCCATATCATCGCAAGCAACCAATTATGTTTTACCCAGACTAACGAGCGTTTTAATTTATTTTCCTAATTAAGTGTATCGCTGTCACTGCAATCCATTATCAGCCGAATTCGAACCAACACCAAAAGTCAAGCGTAAAGAGTAAAATAAAATAAAATTCGAATTTTAATTGACTATGGTTCTCAACGTTTTATATCTATGTATTTTAACCAAAACATTAAAATTCTCATGAAATGCGTGTGAACTTAACAAAACCATTTAACTTCCCTTAACGCAACCATTAAGCTTCCCTTAACGCAACCATTAGGCTTCCCTTAACGCAACCATTAAGCTTACCTTAACGCTACCATTAGATTTCCCTCGATGCAGCCATTAAAGGTTTTTGTTAATGGTTTCTTTAATGGTACCTTTAAACTTCCCTTAACAAATGCTCGACCATTAATTAATGGTCAAGTCGAGCAACCCGATTTTTACGAACCTTAACGAAACCATTAGTTAAGGTTTTACCTTAACGTTAATGGTTCCGTTAAGGGAATCTTAATGTCGTTGGCGTTAAGGTGGAGTCGAGCAACTCGGCCTACCATTAAAAATTAATTTTTAATGGTAAGCCTTTATTAAGGTGAAGTCGAGCAACCGGGCCCTGGTGCTTGCTTGAATGGCCTAAAAAACCTAATTATCGAAATAGGTACGTGACCTACTGTGAAACTACCGTATTTTCAATTTCTGGTCGATTTCGAGCTTTGCGATAAAGCTCTGCATTGTCTGAGTTAATTTTCTCTTATTTCCCCCATAAAAATTTCACTTGTATTTTCCTAGGGTGTTACAGGGCTCTAACTTCCAACAACCCATGCGCACGTCTGATTATGCCATCATTAGGTATTGAAATGAATGTAATATATAATTATTTGGTCCTAATGAAGGCAGTTTTATGCTTTTTAATTGATAAATAAGCGTTGTAGAATAATTTAAGGACAATATAATAAGAACAGAGTACGGAGAGAGAAAACAATAATTATACATGCATATATAATAATCTATTCGGGGCTGATGATAGTATTAAGTTGATGAACATACATATCAATATATGCATATATATATATATATATATATATATATATATATATATATATATATATATATATATATATATATATATATATATATATATATATATATATATATATATATATATATATATATATATATATAACAACATCAATATATTTAACAACATATGTATATCAATATATATATAAAAACATCTCACCTTTTTCATTTTCTTTAACTTTAAAATCTTTTATAATTCTCTTCATAATGTAATGGCAGGTTTAAACATAAAGCTTCTCTCGGTTTACAACTCCCGCTTAGCAAGCTCACCCTTCAAAACTATTTCATGGCGAACAGTCGTGTTTACTTATTATGTTATATCATTAGCGTAGTCTGCTCATAAAATCACAAAATTGTTTTCGAATATTATAAATTTGCTAAACTGCGACTTTTAAATAAGCTTTGCATTCAAGAAAGCATATTGAATCAACACACTTACCACAATATTTAGGGCGCAGAAAAATAAGTCGTTACGCCGATCCCAGCATTCTTTAATCCACTGTTCTGACATTACTGGTCGACCCCTGCCAATGGCTAACTAAATTAAGGAAAATACTGTTGAACTGGTATGCATTTTAATTTTTTCAACATCTCAACGTTTCTCCAATTAATCCACGCATACATTTTTGCTCGAAATAAGGATTCCGTCTTACGCAGACAAACATGATAAGCAAAACGAAACAATAAAATGAAAAATAAGAAAAAGCATGCTCATCAGGCTGTCTCACTATGCACCATACATGTAACAGGGGGTGGAAATCCCGCACTCAAAGTTGTTGTCCCGCATCCCTACAAAGCCAGACAATTTTTGACCCCCCTTTCAGAGAAATTGATTTTTTTTTAAAAAGAAATTGAAAAAAAATTGAAAATGGCTTGAAAACCTACCTTGGGGGTTTGGAGGGCGGTTTCGACCCAGCAGAAAGATTTTCACCCCCCCCAAATTTGCGGTTATTCGAAAGTTGCCAAAAATTTCCTAAAAATTCGTAGAAAAGCTGCTTTTTAAAGCCTTTTTAGCTATCTATTAAGTCAAAAGTGTCCAATTTTCGGTGTGTCGCGCCATATACTCATGTTTTGACTAAGTTTTGTTTTTTGTTCGACTTTTTCAAATTTATTTTAATTTTTCTGTTTTTATGCTCTAGGAAAGAGCATCGTCAGAAACACGAAAAAACAGTATTTTTGACGTGTACCCAGCATTTTTGGGCCCAAAAAGGCAGTTTAACATCCCACCCCCCCGCTATGAATATCTGGCGGGGAAGATACACGATCATGGGGAAGGTTTCCATAACCCCCCCCGGAATTCGCGATTTTTCAGAAGTTTTTAAAAATTTCCTGAAATTCAGAGGATAAAATTCAGAGAAAAGGTGCTAGTTTAAGCGTTTTTAGCAATCTATTTGCTCAAAAGTGTCAAATTTTCGGCGCTTTGCGCCATTTACTGATCATTTGACTATATTTTATTTTATTCGTTTGATTTTCTCTCTCGAAATTTCGTTTTCATGCTCTAGAAAGCAAGAGGATCGTCAGAAACACCGAAAAACAACGTTTTTGATGCGTACCCACCGCACATGTACAACATAGAGATTCTGCGGGGATTGGGGAGGGTCACGCCTAATAATTTTTACAAAGTGTCTTTTTCTGATTCTTGACGTTCCAGACAATGCTCGTTCTTCCTAGAACATTTGAGCGGTAAAAAAAAATTTGAAAAAATCGAGTAAATGATTAAACTATAGTCAAAAAAGGGTATATGGCGCCAAGCGCATAATATTTGAGATTTTTGAGCCAAAAATGCAAAAATAAGCTTAAAACGCTTAAGAAAGCAAACTTTTTATAAGTTTTATCAACTTTTACGAAAAATTGACAATTCTGGGGCGGGGTCGCAGCCACTTTGCGAGAGTCAGTTGCCATTGTGAGGGGAGGGGTCAAACACCTCCAAGATTACGTATGGTACACATCATTTTTAGGCTAAAAACGGGTACTTTGAAATTCCCTCACTTGAATTCCCATACTGAGTATGTCTGCCGGGGCCCCCTACCCGAAATTTGGAGCCGCTACACGTATGCTATGCACTGATATTGAATTATGCTACGGAATATGCAGCAAATTTAGCCTAGCCAAAATAAGGGGATTGCCGCTGATATAAAAAAAGAACTAGAATTAAAAAAATTTCTCAAGCTGAGAAGTGCACAAAAAGGAGGATTATTTTACCCGAATAACCGACCAACCGCAGTCAAAATTTAAAATTGCTAAATTTGGAGAAGTGATAAATCATGAAAACGTTGCTTCAGTACATAATCAGCTGAGCGGAAAGGAAACTGCAATCATCTAAATCATGCACGTAATGGCTCAAAATTTCGGTTAGGGCACATTCGGCACTTTACCAAGGAGAGGGGAAAATGACAGCTTATTTTTGGTAGAAAACGGTTAAAAAGCGTATAAAATCGAATTTTTGGCCAAAAGTCGGAAGAGATTTGAACCCGATTTTTGAAAGAATAGATTGTCGATTTCGGTTGAGTAAAATCACCCAACCCTTATCGATACATGTATGATCGGAAAACTTCGAATCGTGGAAATAAAGACGACCAAATTATTGACAGTTTGAACGCTCATAACCTTAAGATAAACATTTCAGGATATGAAAGACATATTTCTTGGTTGACAATTTAAACAAAGCAGATTTGGGGTAAAAGTTCGGACAAAATTTACAAAAAAGCTCGAAAAGACAATAATCCGAGTAAAAAACTTCGGCAACGTATTAAATCAGTTTCAGGGTCAACTCCGATGTTAAAGCTCATTAGTTCGGCTGATGTCAACTTAAAGTTTTAATACCGACTGCGACGCGATTCGTTTACGCACTACTTTGATGTTGTTTACACTTGAAAAGTGTCATTGCTTCTGTCAATAATTAGCCCACTCTTTTGACGATACTTTGGAGTTTCTGTAGCTAGCAAGACGCGCATCCACTCTGGGGTTTTTTATACTGTGATAATTACTGTTTTTAACTGCGAAAATTGGCGAAAAAGAATGCCTAAGTACATATTATATACTCTGTAATGTGATACTGTGCAGAAACTCTGGGATTTGAATAATATCAAAATGATGTGTTAACTAATCGCCGTAGCGCATGAACCTCTCGCAGCTGACCAAAATTTTTACGCGGTTTAAACAAAGACATGCTTGCCTATCTAATTTAGCTGATCATAAATTCGATTCCCACATTTGTCCAAGTCAGAGGATTTAAACAGTTGATATTTTTTACATCGTATTATAATCATTATGAAAAGGTGGTACTAATTCGTCTATTCTAATCCAAACAAACCCTATAATTCGCCGTCTGCGTCGTATTTGACACAAGGTGTGTACAAGCAGAACTCTTCATAAAATCTTTCCGAACGCTACCACCCATAAGGTGAACTCGATCAACTAGCTCCTTCTGAAACGTGTGCAATAATTAGGTAAAATTATTAAAATTTAAGTAAAAAATATGTAAAAGTAAAAGAGAATTATTCTGCAGTCAACATATGTACTAGGGTTGAAACGGGTCCACTTCTTTGAAAATTCGGGTCAAGGTCCGGGTCCGAGACTTTGAGAAAGTCGGGTCTGGGTCCAGCCCAAAAAAGTTGAACACGGCCGGGTCCAGGTCCGGGTCCGGATCCAACGTGCTTTATGAACATTGTTTTGTTTGTACTATGACTTGTTAATCAACTCTGCATCTCATTAAGCATATGTTAAATGCGCTTCTTTAATGTGGTATATAAATTCGGATGTAAGTATGTACATATAGGTAAGTATACATACTGCATACTGCGTTAACAGATGCGTAGCACCTGTTTTTTGTACTTGTTTACTTCGTATAGAAGCGCCAGGAAAATTTTGATATTTTTACAGTTTTCGAGTAGAATTTGCGACTTTTTTGATGGAAAATCGTGCAAAAAAATTGAAATGGTACAAAGCAGTAAACACGGGCGGATTTCAGGAGCGGTGGCCGCCCCATCATTGGCCCAAAATAATTGGCGAGATAAAAAATGGATTTGTAATTTGCAACGATTTTTGACCGTCAGTAGTCGTAATTTCTCAAAATTTTTTTAAATTTCGCAAATAATACATATTAATGACATTTATTAACTTTCTTGGCGGTTTTTTTGAATTTTTTCAATTTATCAAATAATACATATTAATGACATTTATTAACTTGGACCCGGACTAACATGCTTAGGCATATACATGCTTATAAATATATACGTAATCTAGGTGTTTATATATATATATATATATATATATATATATATATATATATATATATATATATATATATATATATATATATATATATATATAAAGGTTTATCGTTCATGTTTACGTACAGTCTAAACAAACGTATGTGTATATAATCAGTAAATACATCAATAAATAATAAATTTATTTAGTTTACTTAGATATGTAAGACAAAAACACATGCAAAATATTAAATGAAATATAAGTTTAAATTAAATATAAGTACAAGATAAGATATGATAAAAAGATATTAAGTATCACAGAGGTAAGATAATGACCCATAATCTTGACAGCAGCGTGAAGAATAAATAAAATTAATTTATTTTACTTTGTAATTGTGTTTGACACACATCTCAACAAGTAATAATAAATCTTAAATCTCAGCTGATTCCTGCTGCAGTTCCGGGACTGGATGAAAAGATTTTATAGGCGATCAGGCGTGTAGCTGACCCTCTGAAAATTTGGGGAACTAAAATTTTGAAATTAAATATCTCAGCAACAGACAAGCAGGAATAATTGTGTTTCTGAACGTTTCTCAACGAGCTCTACACACTAGAGAAAATAAAATTTTCAAAACATGAAAAATTTACATATTAAAAAAATATGTTCAATAAAATAGTCCCACAAATGATATATAAACATTTGGCTCCGCTAGAAAATTGTTAAACTTGATTTATACTCAATTCTGGCACATGCAAAGAATAGCAATAAGTACGAAAAATAAATAATTCTGCGCAAAGCGTCAGAAAATTATGATATCATATTTTCATCTCGCATCACTCAACTTTGACCCTTCGGAAGACAAAAGCTGTACAAAAAATAATAAATCTGACGCGAAGCGCCCGAAAATTTTGGGATTACTGGTTCAAAAGTGTGCTAGAATCAATTCTGGCAGTCTTTCAAATAAGCTTCAAGAAGTTTCAACTTTTTTCTTTGGGTACCCTTGCAAAAATTATTCGTACGTATAAAATTTTGGGAGGACTAGTCCTCCTTATTCTCCCACAGCTACGTGCCTGTTGGCGATAAGCTTCACAGTGCCACCGCGTGCTATATATGCTGTATTGGTCGATCACTATTCTTGCTGCACGGTATTTACATTTAATAAGTACATATAAGACTCTAAGCTGGACTGCATCGCAGTAATTCATGGTGAAATGACGCTTGAAAACAGAAATGCTGAAATGAAAAGTAAATGTAAACTAGATGTAAGCAGCTAGGAGAATATGACGAGGAGCAGATATGTACAGGAAGGCCTTAAACAGTCTACATTATATTCGCATAGCATGGCCAATCTGGGAGGGGTCAGGCAGTCTGAGGGGCATCAAAAATTGAGCTTTTTTGGGCCAAAATGGACTTAAAAACTGTTATAAGCGCTAAAATAGCGCTAAAATTACGTTATTACACAGTTTCTGGTAAACCTGAAGCACTTTTGAAAGAAATTTTCAATTTTCATCCGTTTTTTACCTTCATTTTGCCTCACTTTCCCCGCAAAATTTTCCATTTTTACATTCTGGGGTTCATGACCCTTAACCCCCCACGTGCATGTCTGGTCTGGACTAGCAGATTTTAAGAGACAAATTGTTGCTAACATGATGGTAGCATTCGGACATATTAAGTTCCAAAAGTTTTAAACCTTTGTTATTTATTAAGCCCGGGCCCGGTGCCTTTTCAGCCGGGCCCAGACTCAGGCCTGCCCTGACCGGCCAGATCCGGTCCAGGCCCGGGTACCCGGTCAATCACTGCCCGCATGCCATATTGTTGCTCAAGCAATAGGTCTTAAAACGACGATAAGAGGGGAAACAGTTTTTTCAGCATAATTTTCAAAAATTTTCGACGGTCCGCATAAATCGCTACAAATACATGAGATCGAGCAGTAATTAAAGTTTGCAAACTTTCTTCCGCTTTAATTCCACAAATTTTCCAGCGATTCGCACAAGATTTTTGCCGAAATCAAAGAAATTTGATGATTTTTTCAAACAAAATTATCTAAAATCTCAAAATTTTCGAAAAATTGTTGCGCTTAAAGCGATTTTAAATTAAGTTAGACGATGCAAAACGATGGAAAAACGCTATTTCGGACGTAAAGGGCAAATTTTTGAACCTATTTTCGACTTCCTTTGGAAAGTTGGGGTACCGTCCCCTGCCCTCTTAGGAAAATCCTAGATCAGCCACTGGCGCTAAAGCATCTCGTCATCTTTACTACATATCTGAAAGATATATAATTTTAAAACTTTGTTAAGACAAACAAAACAAAAAATTGCAGAACTTGTACTACAAAGCAATTTTCACATCTTGATCACATATGGTATTCAAGTCACTCAAGGCTTTTAACAAACAAATACTACTTTCAAGTACTAAATTAGTGTGAAGCGCAAAATTATTTCGGCTAACCTACAAGATATAAACTCGATGCTGGAGCTCTTACAAAAATGACGCATAACCGGCGAGCCGAAAAATGTCGAGCTTACGTGTTAATAAATGCATGAACGCACCTGGGCAAAAGCCAAAGCTTCAGCCTGTTAAAGTATGGGCTCTCAAATGTTGGTTGGTCTCCTACTTAGGCTGAAAATGGGCTAAAAAAGACAATTTTTGTTTGATTTTCCACTTTGTTCTCGCTTTTTCAAAATCACCCCATTCAAATACTCTTCAGCCCGTCCAGCTCTTGTTTCAGCCCAATCCACGGACAGGACGGGCTAAAACGGGCTTTTGCCCTGGTGTGCGTATGATTAATTAATAAAACGCATCTATAAATAAATTCAAAAATATTCCTTTTCCTGTTTCCACAAGCCTAAGACGAGAAATAGGTCTGCCTAATAATACCAATGCTAGCCAGTTTTTACTAATACATATGCATATTTCATTGTTCATACTATGTGGATTTATTAATACTAATAATACACGTCTTTCTTCATTTTTCATTCACCAAAAGAACTTTGTTCTTCATTTTTTTCATCAGTTTATTTTTCATCAATCATATTTCTTTTTTCGGATTTTTTCATCAAATTTTTTTCATAAACTTTATTTTCATTTTTTTCATTTCATCATTTTTTTCATCAATTTTTTCAAATCTTTTTCATCAATTTACATCAGATAATATATTTTTTACATTCCTAAATTCTTACAATTGAGAACATCTAAACAAAGTTAAGATGCCTGCTTAGTCGACATGCCTTAAATCTTCTTCGACTAACACATTTTTTATTTATTAATCACTTCGAATTGTTCAATATTATTGCGTCATTTAACATTATACATTTTTAAAACCCGGACCCGACACCATTTACGAATCGGGTTCGGGTCCAAAATTTCAGGAAGGTCGAGTTCGGGTCCACAACTTTTAGCCCGGTGCCCGGCTATACGGGTCCGGTACCCGTTGCAACCCTAATATGTAGTCCAAAAAGATTACCGTTGCATTCCTTGTTAGGCCGGAAAAGGAAAGAATGACGCCCTTCATTGATTGGCAGTAAAGTGGGCGGCCTTTAGGTAGCGGCTAAAAAATAAAGGTTGTGAAAAAATAAAAAAATTAAAAACAATAACGTTCAACATAATTTTTTCGTAGGAACTCGAAATTTGTGCTGAAAAAATATCTAATTTTTAAAACGAAGAAAAAATTTGAGAAATTGCATAAAAACGTGGAAAAATTGATTTAAAAAAATTAGGTAAAATATTATATAAAAACCGAAAAATGATAATTCATATCGTCAGACCTGATTATACAAGTGATAAAATGATCAACTATTGCGACATGGGCATCACACGACGCATGGGCGGATTTAAGGGGGCGCGACCCCCATTGGCCTAAAAATGCTTGGCGAGATAAAGAATGGATATGCATTTGCAATGATTTTCGGACGTATATAAGTGACTATAATTTCTCGAAATTTTCCGGCGCAACGCGCCGGATGATACATATTAATGACATTTATTTACTTTCTAGGCGACCTGGAAGCCATTTTCTGTTCATGTAGGTTTCAAAACAATTTTAACAGCAGAAACAGCTGTTGTTGCATAGTTTTCTTCTATTTTCAATTAAAAGTTTCGCTGTTTCGCATCAAATGCTATAAATACAGGAATTCAAGGAGTAAATCATGCTTCTTGACGTCTATCCACCTTAATTTCACAAATTTGCCACCGTTTCGCGCCAGATTTTGTTAAAGTCAAAGAAATTTAATGATTATTTTGCACAAAATTGTTGAAAATTTTAAAATTCTCAGAAAAATATTGCGTCAAAGGTGATTTTATGTAAAAGTATACAATATATATATATATATATATATATATATATATATATATATATATATATATATATATATATATATATATATATATATATATATATATATATATATATATATATATATATATATATATATATATACTAGCAAAGAAAAATGCTCCGATGGAACAAAAAAGATGAATATACTTGGAATTGTGGATTATTATGGATGTAAAAGGAGGGGACTAGGAAAAATCTACCTAAAGTCGGAAAATCTGCTAAAAATCACACTTTCTCTAAGCAACGCAAAAAATCGATGTATATTCTGCGGCCAACAGATTTAAATAAATATTCAACCATAACAATGATTGAAACAGCAGCACGTTAGCTATGCAGTAGCTATGGGAAATGATATTAAGTAAACTAACAGTCTTCCAAGCCAATTGAATGAAATAGCAAACATCGAAGACAATTTAAGACATGGTTGGTTAAAAACAGTAGGAAACACGTAAGTTGACTTGAAACAGACTAAATGTAGATACACTAGCATGCCCGAAACGATTGTGTGCACTAATCAATCGGCTCCTGCTTTGCTTGCTATAATGCTCATAACAAAATAAAACAACTTTAAATACAATACCTCTTAGTTTTCTATCAATCAGGTGCCAGCAATTTAAAAAAGTAACCTTGATAGATTTCGTTTATACACTCTAATCTGAAACTTCGAACATTATTTAAAAAAGACACTTTTTTAGAGGCCGCAGAATATACATCGATTTTTTGCGTTGCTTAGAGAAAGTGTGATTTTTAGCAGATTTTCCGACTTTAGGTAGATTTTTCCTAGTCCCTCCTTTTACATTCATAATAATCCACAATTCCAAGTATTTTCATCTTTTTTGTTCCATCGGAGCATTTTTCTTTGCTAGTACACTACTTTTAATTAGCGTGATTTCAGTACATCAGTCAGTAAACACAATCAGTAACATGCCACAATAATGACAACAGTCCAAGAACGCGGAAAACAATATTGTTCTTAACATCAGCATTATCCTTTTTAAACAAGACAACCTTATTGACACCATCCATTTTCAAATTAAAACTCCATTAAGTTATTTCTTCTTAATGTGCAGTTCACTTATAATCAAGCACAAATATTTAACCAACTAATTCACATTGCAAATCCTCACTCAATCAATACACAAGCACAATGTGTTGTGACTTTTGAAATTGAAAACACCCAATTTTCAATTTTCAAATTGAAAATTGAATCAATTTTCAAATTGAAAATTGGGTCAATTTTCAAATTGAAAATTGGGTGTTTGAATTTGCGATAAAGAAAATAATCAAAAGATAGTCACTTGGTTTATTTAAGCCCAGTAATAAAATAACGACCGTCCACCAATTCCAAACTAAACGCGACTAATCTGATCACTATGAAAAAGTTTTGAAAAATGAGCTTGCTAAGCGAGAGTTGTAAACCAAGAGAAACTTGAAGTTAAAACCTACCAATAAATTATTGAGAGAATTATAAAAGATTTTAAACTTTAAGAAAATGGAAAAGGCGGGATGTTGGTACATTAGAAGGCAAAGCTTTTCGGCAAAAATTCAAAAACTTCACGCAAATATCAAATGTAAGGAACACTAACGCTTTGATTTGGTAGTAAAATAAATTTGTAGTATAGACTACATATTAGCAACAAATGAATAGTGCAAACTTTACACAACTACTAGGTGTAGAGAATACTAACAGTTTACGGCTTATTAATGTACATGATTACAATAAAGCTGCATATCTTTGTCGACTTCTGTGCACAGTAGTGTGATTGCTGGTTCATTTTAAACCACTTTTGCAGGCAATTTACATCAATTAAACGATAGCTCTCCATGTGCAAGATTTTGTGAAACATATTATAAACACGGCTAAGAAGGATTTAACTTTAATGCAACCCATTTAAGACAAAATTACATCTCTTCAATGATCTAAGGACACTTGAACATAATTTTTAAATCACTTTAGATTACTTTTGAGGGTAAACAAACTCACTTAATTGATGTCTCACATATGAATCCTTGAAAATTTCTTGACTTCAGTTACAAAGTCTCTGCAAGTCTATCGAATTAAGGTTAACACGTAATGTAAACTTTACACAAACACCTAGCGTAAAGAATATTTTAGTCGGATTCGTAATTTTGATATTGCTCCGATATTACTTTCAACATTTATGGAAAAATGAGTCTCCATAATGTTTTAAAGACAATAAACATTAGGTTTAAACCACTTTGCAATACTGCTGAGTGTAAGCAAGCGCGCCCAACTGACGTATATATTTCATTCCCTGTAAATTTTTATATCTCAGGAAAAAATTTCGGTTTTTGCAATGCTCTAGAACAAAGGCTAACATGCAGTGTAAAAAATTACTCGGATATTATGATCAACATTCATGATAAAATTATGTCTCTACAATGGTCTGAGGACATATAAACAATGAGTGTAATCTACTTTACATCACTGTTGACGTCTCACATTTGATCCTTTGAAAACTTCTAGACTCTAGGAAAAAATTAGGTTTCTGGAATGCTCAAAAACGAAGATAAATACATATGTAGTGTAAACTTCATGTAAACACCTAGTGTAAAGAAGATTTTAGTCAGATTCGTAATTTTGATATTGTTCCGATTTTACGATTAATATTTATGGAAAAATTAAGTCTACATAATAATCTATGGGCAAACTAACAATTGGTGTAAACTACTTTACAACACCGTAGAGTGTAAACATATGCGCCAGACTGGCATATCAAATTTGGTTCCTGGTCCCTTTCTAGACTTGATAAACGTGTCCCTGACTCGTAACCGGAGAAGCAGGTAGAAAAAACAAGACAGAAACGCATTTTAAACTCCAAATTTTTGACTTTACACTCGCTAAACATTAATGTATAGACAATTTGCTTTGACATGCACCCGATATAAAGCACTTTATTTTTATTCTATTAGACTCATCCCAACTTCTGGACGGAGAAAGTGGCGAACAAAAAACGCAACAAAAACGTATTTTCCATCATTTAGAACACTGTAAACTTTAAAATTCCGTACCGAACTCCCCATTGAGTTTAAAGAAATTCGGTTTGGTACAATTTGTAGCTTTTAAATCGTAGTACATTCCTGTGTGCCAGAATTCTGTTGCAAAAATTATTTGGTATGATTTATCAATCAAACTTCGGAAAAAACGTGTTTTTTCGCCCATTTTTTACCTCTGATTTCGAACTTTACACCCCCATAAATAACTCAATATTGCGTTTTTAAATGCGGTTTGCTGCGATGTTTAGCCCATAGGAGGCGCTTTATTAATGCTGTCTTCGATTTACACTGACTCATAAGCGGAAAATTTTGGCACAGAAATGTTAGTTAAAATCCGTTTTTTTACACCGTCCACTAGAGTGTAAACTAGTGATCGACCGGGGCCCGGCCCCGGCGATCCCCGGCCATTTTTGAGCATCCCCGGCCCCGGCCGGGCTAAGGTCAAAAAATGGCCGGGGCCGAGAAAAATTTAGTGTAATTCGTATTCTGTACAGGCTGTGATACTGGCACTTATTTATCAATGAGCAAGTGTTAATTTTGAGAACTGTACTGATTAGACCATATGTATACTTACTTAGTCCTTGTTATAACTTTGCTACTGTGTATAAATAAGCTTTTACTGAATGAATGTTCAGGAAAATCTGCATGTTTTCGATTCCTCCACTTAACTTATTCGAACTAAATGCTACTTTAAACTCATTCATTCATGGCTATGGCTGAAAGATTTAGAGTTGACAAATGCGTACTATTTCTGGTTGGAAATTGTACGTTTTCAACAAATTATTTTTACAAAAAACACTTTTACATTTAATTGAATGAGAACCGCGTGCTTTAAAACGCGTTTCTTGTGTAATAGTTATTAGGACGGTGGTTAATTATAGGCGAATGTAAACTACGCTGCAGAATTGCGTCCGATCCGATAAACTAAATATGTCTCAAATAGTTTCCTAACGTCCAGAGTTGAGGGAGGGGTGAAATCCCAAATTGGAGGACCAGAAAATTAAGTGGTGGACTATTATTAGCCGACTCTATTTTGTTGTACGAGCTTCTTGTGCTTGTACAAAGATCTCCGAAAAGGTCTTTGTATGAGCTAACAAATTTTTGTAGCTATATTATATAAATATATTTTTAAACATACACATTTTCGCATACTATCAGTATGTGACAGTGTTTTTTGTGCAATGCACCTTTGTATATACATGAACAAAGATGATACCCAAAAGTCTTTGTACATTTTGTACACACAAATTTTTGGTTACTAATAATATGGTACAGTAGCGATTTTTGTGTGGTAAAACAGGGTCTTTTGACTTTTGATTGTATATTTTAGCTAATTTCTGGGCTTCTAATGCAAAAAATTACTAAAATTGTCTTAAAACGGCGCGAAGCGCCTAAAAATCTGACATTTTTCCATTCTAAATACAAATTTTGCCATTTTAAACATATATAGGACAGACAATTTTTCATATCATTTCACACCTTCTTACAGTTTTTATCTTCCCAAAAATCTTTGTACATGTACAAAGATAGTCCTGTAAAGTCTTTACATCGGGAAAAATCTTTGGCAAATACAAAAAACACTGTTTTGTACATGCAAATTTTTGCATATTTTAATATGGTACAGTAACGATTTCAGTGTGGTAATACATACTTTTCCGACCTGTAGCAGTGTATTTGGCTAATTTTTGGGTTTCTGAATATTTGACATTTTTCCATTTTTTCATTCTAAGCGCAGTGTTGCTTATTACAAGATTTAATTCGCATATTACAATTTTTGTAATATTTCTGATTTTGTAGTACAAGTTGTTTTAGCTTTCTCAGTCGAGTTTTATGTGTGAAATCCATCAGAAGCTCATAAAAAGTTCGGCACTTCGCGTCGAACTAATATTATCAACTAAATTTAGGCCGAATTATCACATTTAGAAGCACAGTCTTTTTGTATTCGGCGAAGATTTTTGCTGATGTACAAAGACATTTCAGGACCATCTTTGTACATATACAAAGATTTTTGAAGAACAAAAACTGTAAAAAGGTGTAGAATTCCCTATTGTAAATTCTACCATTTTAATGATTTTCAGGGGGGTAAGCGGCTGCAAAATGGAGCCGCTTACCCCCTTCCCTGAAAATGGCCGAGAAATATACATGTGACAGGGGGGTTTGGGCCATCCCCCATCCACGCTTTGAAGCCCCAAACTTCCTTGAAATTCAGAAAATATTTGACCACCCTTCCCCATTTTTTTGGCGAAAACCTGCGCTTTTTTGGCTATTTTTATGTGTTTTTACCATTTTTGATCTAGTCGCTAACCCCCTCCTTCTAAACATGGCGAGGGACCCCTACCCTGGATTTCCAGCCGTTACATGTATACTGAGGGACCCTCATAAAATTTTAAGCGATTACATGCATGTTTTATAGTGATAGTTTATCTGTTCACTCTAGCTCACATTCTAAAATCATGTATCACTTCGTGAAATTCTAATAGTTAGGTACACTTTTGCCATACTATAAAATTAAGTTCAAAAAATTCAAAAGGTTTTCACCAAAAATCGTGTGACAGTGACTTGTGTCTTGGACCCTGAGGGGGTCCCTCCCCCTTATGGGAATGTGTGATGTCTCATTTATTACATCCAATACCTATTGCATCCAATCGCTACAGCAGCAGTAGCAGTAGTGAAGATTCAAATGATATAGAGTGTGCTAATAGCAGCGACATAGACTTTATTGATGATTCAGACAATAAAACACTGGACTAAATTTGTTTATTGTGACATAAATAGTAATAAAACTTGATTTGAAAAGGCGAACCTAACTTTGCGCTTGCCATTTACTTGAATGGAGCAGTCGCTCATTATTTCTTTTTTCTATGCCCACCCCAAGTATGTGTCATGCAATAATATTTTCCTTGTCTGACCCCGGCCAGCCCCGGCCCCGAGTTCCCAGCCCCGGCCCCGGCCAAAAAAGTCGCCCCGGTCGATCACTAGTGTAAACTTCAAACCCCAGGATCTAACTCACCATAGAGCATAGAAGACCTTGCTTATGTGCAGAATGTAGCCCTTGATCCGCTCTACATTTCTGTCAGAAAACATTTTGAAAAACTCATAACCGGAGTTAGTATCGGAGATAGGCAAGTTGAAAACTCGACCAAAAAGTGCTTTTTCACCCCCAGATTTTCGCACTCTTTACACTACCATTCGATAACTAATGCGAATTTCAAAAAACAAAAAAGTGCCATCTGTAGAATTCATCCCTCTATTATCCTATCCTGTTCAATCCTTCGAGTCATCAATACTCAGTTGTCCACATGCCGCAGTAAAAGGTCCCAAAATCTGTCCTATGTTATAACGTTACACACAAAAACTTTACACCTTCTTTACACAGTCAATTTTGAGTTTCAAGAAAAACAAAAAAACACGGGCAGCGAATTTTTTTATTATCTTTCTTTTAAAAAAACCGCACCTTCCAGAAGTGTCCCGTTATAGCTGTAGGGGTGCACAGGTGTTGGGGGTACCCAAGTATATTATAGGTACGCGCTAACGCGCTACCTAAGATAAAACACCGAAAAAACGCTATTTCGCGCGTTAAGGGCAAATTTTTGGACCTGTTTTTGACTGTTTTTGGAAAAGTTGGGATACCGCCCCTATTTGGAAAATCCTAGATCAGCCACTGATACGACTCACTTGTATTAATAACATCAATAACAGCACAAAAATACGAGTATATAGGCCTGAATACATACATAGTAATGACGACTTAGTATAAATTACTAAATTTTCTGATACATTTTCTGAAATTATCAAAATTTGTTCCATGATCTATACATATGTATCTAATCATGGCTTTTTGCATTCGGTAGACTTTTCTAGACGTACCAAGACTTTTTTAAAGTCGTCCTTACAAATATTCAAATCTTGAAAATTTCATAGAATGTCCTTCTCTATGCCCTTATAAAAATTTTGCTGTCGTTTCTATATATGTTATAGAACTCATAATATAAACAATATTAATATTAATATTAAATATTAAATATTAACTCATAATATAAATATTAACTATTATTTAAAAAACAAATTCGCTAAAACATCAGTGCTTCAAAAGTTCACACTACGAGTAATTTAATTTAAAATATTGTTTTCATGATGAAATATAAAGTTGACTTTAACATTACTGTAAAGATTTGAAAACATATGCACGAAGCATTGAAATTAAGTTTCAGGTAGTAAGAACAAATGGATAAGCTTTTGACGTCTCGTTCCTATTACAAATATTCTGAACTATGTAATCCGTGATTAAAAGAACACAAATTCTATTGAAGACAAGTGAAAACATAAAAAATACGCAGTTTTAGAATAGTTTATTTTTATGCTTATTATATTTCTTTAATTATTAATTTTTTATGTATTATTTATTGCCAGACACAGATATTGGGTAAAGTGCAGCACAATAAGTCAAAAAAATGCTGTTCAGCACACAGAACACCTCAAAGTACGATATTATACATACATAATATACTAGAAATTTCAAATATACAAAATAAGCAAACTTTTGAGTGCCGTCCATACATGTAAGAGTGGGGATTGGCAACACCCCATCCAAAGTCGTGACCCCCCTCCCCATCCCACAAAAAGCCAGAAAATTCCTCACCTTCCCCGATTTTTAAAAAATTGAATTTTTTGGCCGTTTTTGGCCACAAATTGGAGGTCATCTACCCCCCCTCCTGAAAATGGCCAGGGACCCCCTAAAAATGGTCAGGGACCCCCCTCCCGAAAATTTCGAGCCTTTACATGTCTGGTGCCGTCCTTGTACATATACAAAGAAAACATGTGCAAAAAACCACTGGATATATTACCCGACTGCTATTATCAAGCATGCTTATGAAATTCCTGAATATAAATAAGAACGCGGTTCAAGGAGGGTGGTTCGAAAATTTCTCCGATGGCATTAGGCAATGAAACATGAAAATATTTCGTCCCCTTCACGTCTTTTACATAAATTGTTTTCTTGTATTTAGTCGCGCATGCTACATACGTAAGTTGTATAGGCATACATTTTTCACAAATTTCTTATCCCCTCTTTCAGAATTCGCGATTTTCGAAACATTCGTGAAATGGTGCCGTTTTAAGCATTTGTACTCATATGTGTGCTCAAAAGTGACAAATTTTCGGCGCTTCGCAGCATAGACTCGCTTTTTGACTATATTTCGTTCAATTTAATCCAATTTTACTGATTTTTTCGAAATTTTTTGTTTTTACGTTCTGCAAGATAGCGCATGGTTAGAAACGCCGAAGAATTATGCTATTGAGTATTGACGTGTATCCATTTTTGAAGCCCAAATGGTACTTTAAAGTTTCACTCCTCCCCACAATTCCCACGATGTGCATGTCTGTATGTAGTTAGGTAGGTAACGAAACAATTGCTATTTTACAAAGTTGTGATGAAGAAATATAGCAGAAATGATTTTTCATTGCTAAATCAGGCGAAATTTGAATGTTATGGTATCCTAGAATATTTGAAGACAAGAATAAAGTATTTATTACCCAGAAAAAAAACCCATATAGAGCAGAGGATGACGGACCCCCAAAGTCGGCCGTGCCCCATATTTCAGTACAAAGCATGCATTTTTTCACGAATTCTAGTTGCTTTTCTCGCCATTTTGGCGAAAATTACAGGTAGTATTTTGGCCAAAATTAGAGTTGTATTTTAATCAAAAAATTAATGGTCATTGTCCCCCACCCTCAAAATGGCCGACTAATCCTCTCGAAATTTCGAGCTGTTACTTGTCTGCCCATAGGTAAATCTTGAATACGAAGTAGCTCAGCAGAGCATCATGGAAGGAAGGATGGGAATCCATATGAAATCCGGTTATCCCCAAAAGTTGAGATTTTTACCCTCCCCACAAGCCCAACTTTTGGACAAAAAAATTGCTTTAGGTCTCTTTTCATGCATGCACATAGGGGGGTGAGGGGAGGGTATTGCCCCCCTGAAGGGTCAGCCGCACAGGTACATACTGTCCGGCGATTTTGAGCCGATGGAACGTTTTCTTTTGCATCATTTTTGAGGTCAAAAGCAGTAAAAACGTCAAAAGTTTTCCGGCGCTTCGCGCCAGATTAGTACTTTTAGGTAAATTTTACTCAACAAGCGCCAAAAATTGATAAATTTTTGTATTTTTAATGTTAAAAGTTATATAATGCTGTCAAAATGGACTAAAAATGCTTTTAAAATGCGATATTACCACAAAAACGTTTTATAGGCTATTTTGATCGTTAGAACAACAAAAAAAATCGTGAACGTTAAATTAACTGTTCTGGATTTTAGGGATTTCACCCCCTGTCGACCCTGACCTTGTGCACCTATGTCTCTTCTGGTCATTTTGGACCAAGAATAAGAGACTCTAAGCCGTTATAAAGACGTATTTAATGTTGTTCTTGAATAAAATAAATATAAAGTTATAAAAATACATACAAATTGATTATAAATAAACCGCAAATGTCCGAAATTTGTTACATTTAAAATTAGCAATTCTAATTTTGCATTGATCACACAATTTATTCACTCACAATTCTGGGAACGGGCGCATTCTAATACAATAGTTGGGCCGAAAATTCTGCAAGCCGCTCTCAAGTCTCTGAAAGTTGTTGAGTCGAAATCCTCAAGAATGAAAGCTACAGAATCGTTGCCCGCGTAAGCTGTCAGGTCAACATTAAGCACTTGTTCTGCACAAATGCCATACGCGGTCTAAAAAGGTAAATATGTAAATAAATAGTAACATAATATAATGTTATTATAAAAATAATAATAATAATAATAATAATAATAATAATAAAACATAGTAATAACAATAATAATAATAACATTAACATTAAAAGTAATAATAATATAATATATAATAGAACTGTGTAGGATAGGAACTACATATGAAATTAAAAAGTTAATAATACTTCTTACGATAAATAAACGGTATAAGAACGAAACCGCTCGAAAGCTTGAATGTAATCAGAACTATTCTATTGATATCACACATATACTCTAGCGAAACAACCATCTTTTCACCTTTAATTTTAAAATTAACCATTTTAAAATAAAAATTGAGGTGAGGGAGGGCCTTTATTTTTGATCAAGAATGAAAAATGAGTAACTTTGATTACTATATTTCAAAATCGAAATTTTTACTATATTTCAAAATCGAAATTTTTAATACAAAGTAGATACATGCATAGATTGCGTTAGATATATAGAGCGATAAAACCCTAGACGCGCAAGGTCGATAAATAGAATAATTACTGATGAAAAATATTAAACGACTATTTAGTTTGAAAAAAGAGTCCAGATTTGGGATTAATCCAGCAAAATTTGATCTCTTCAATCAAAATCACGAAAATAGATAATTAATACAACGTCTGACGAACCAATATTCCGCGTGGCTTCTCTATTAAATATCGTGATCCGGACCCAGAATCTATTGTTCGCGGTTTTTTTATTACTCAAATGACGGAAATGTTCCAAAAGGGTCACATAAAACGCTTTTATGAGGTTAGACAACATTTTAAGCCTATTTCTATTGCATTTTGTCGCTTTAAACACTAAAAAATTATGCATAAAATGTTCCTTAAGTTCAAAAGCATCGAACAGCACATACCTTTCTGCCTGACCTTTCAAGGACAAATAATACTCCGTCCCTTACTCTCTATGTGCTGCATTCTTGGCATACCACTAATTAATAACTAACTATTGATTCTGATAATACTAATATAATACTTATACTCAGTCCGGTATTCAGTAGGGGCGAGCCTAAGTCCTGGTGATTCACGAGATATCTAGACATCAAAGATTTTCGCCACCCCCCCCCGAAATAAAATCCTGGATACGGGCCTGCTTATACTAATAACAATATAAGATATTAATATTTTTAACGGAGCAATTCACGTTTAATCCCTCTGTGATTCGCAATAATTATTCACCTTTATGGCATACTTCAGCCTCTCTGATTGACTGCAGCGTCCAACGATATAAAATGATGTTATTGTAGACGAGCAAGTCACAGCTGTAAAAAAGTAGAAAACTAGTTGTTACAATTTCATGTTTCACGTTCCATGAAATTATTCGTGTAGACCCGGAATAAAATTTTAAATAATCTTTATTCACCACGCACATGAGCTAAGAACGCTTCTAATCATAAGCCCAGTGCTTTATCAAAATTTGGATCGATTTAACTCAACAATACTGGTTCGAAAAAAATGATAAAAAATTGTTCCAAAATATACTATAGCTAACCTCAATTAAGATGAGGTGACATTGACATTGCTATTGAAAACTTAAGTGGTTGAATCAGCAATAAACTGATTTTGTAACTTTTCGCTTACACTATAAAACATTTTAAAGTAGAATGACGTCGTTATATTTTAAGTAATAAGCGACAAAAGTTAAGCTTATATAATCTACGATGTAAGTTTAACAATATTAAATTATGCACCGCTCCACTTGTTTTCCAAAGATGATATTTACACATAGGTGTTGTGTATCAGTCGGGTCGGCCCATCCCAAATAACTTTTGCCATGAATCATCCTCCAGTAACTCATCCATAAATAATATATGTACGCTGACCCGTATTCGGGAGAAGGCGGGTGGCAGCCCTCCCCAAAATTAAAAAATTATTTTTGAAACACACAAGGGTTCTCCAAAAAGAAAGATGAAAAATTGTCGAAGTTGGTCTAAAACACCACCAAGACAAATTTTTAGCGTACATTTGAAGTAGTAAATTCAAGATTTTCCGGCGCTTAGCGCCGGATTTATTTTGCTACCTATAGTTTTTGTATTGTAGCTGGCTCAATACTGCTCAAATTTGAGTTAGACATGTAGAATATGTCAAATTTTTAATTATTTATTTCCTGTATTCTTTTTCTTTGTAAATCACATATATGTATAGATTAATTATGTACAAAGACAGAAGCTAGGGAATTACTCATCTATTGAATGATGAGAAATCAATTAAGCAGATTATTTAAACGATAGATTTGTGTAACATGAGTGTGAAATAAGGTTAAAATTTTTGAAATTTTTTCTTCAAATTTTTCTTTATTATTGATTAGAGCTCGATCGAGATGCACTAAAAACTGCCTTTATTTTTGCCCACCAACCCAATGGTTCTCGACATATTTGACCTCAAAATGTTCGGCCCTCCAGCCGAAATAAAATCCTGGATACGGGCCTGCATGTACGTCTTACCATGTTTTGTAGGGCATTCAATTTAAAATTTAAGTCTGCAATAGGTACTGTGTACCGATTCATTGTTTGCTTTCAATCGATGGCTGAGACTTCAACGAAAATCAGCGAATAGTTGATTGGATTGAGTTCATTGGATTTCGTGAAGCTCGTGATGTTAGGGCTGGCCTCTAATAAGATTGGATAGCCAAAACGTTAGGTCAATTGGACAAGTTTGATGACTTCGAATTGCACTGTCTTTCTTATCATTTATGGAGCAAAAAGATTTCAAGACTCTTACAATGATTTGTGAGGCCATCTTTGTACAATGTAAAATGACTTTTTGAGGCAAGTGATATAAGGTTTAACGCTTTTTTTGTGTATTTTTTGGCAAAATTTACAATAATATCGTAATTACATTTTATTTAGCTCCATTCATGATAGGGCGTTTAACAATACAAAATCAAACTTTATGCAATCTTAAGCGTATAAATTTGAACCGAAAACTTATAAGAATTTTGGCACTTCGCGTTGAACTCAGTGTTTCTTTTGTACAAGGTCCGTTTGTACATGTACAAAGATGGTCCCCAAAAGTCTTTGTACATTTTGTACATGCAAATTTTTGTGTACTATAATATAGTACAGTAGTGATTTTAGTGTGGTAAAACAGGATTTTCGATCTTTGGTAGTACATTTTAGCTAATTTCTGGTTTTCTGACCCCAAAAATTACTAAAGATTGTCTCAAAACGGCGCGAAGCGCCGAAAAATTTGACATTTTCCATTCTTAATGCAAATTCTGCAATTTAAAGATATGTAGGACGAACAATTACTCATTTCGGCGCGAAGCGCTCGAAAATTTTCGGGAACTTTACACCATTTTACAGTTTTTGTCTTCCCAAAAATCTCTGTACATTTTGTACACACATTTTTGGGTACTATACATAATATGGTACAGTAGCAATTTTAGTGTCGTAAAAACAGAGTTGTTCGACTTTTGGTAGTGTATTTTAGCTAATTTCTGGGTCGCTAAGGGCAAAAATCACTAAGAATCGTCTTTAAACGGTGCGAAGCGCCGAAAAATTTGACATTTTTACTTTTGAAATGCAATTTCTGTCATTATAAGGATATATAGAACACACAACTACTCATTTCGGCGCAGAAGCGCCGAAGATTTCTGCAAATTTCAGACCTTTTTGCAATTTTGGTCCTCCCAAAATCTTTGTACATGTACAAAGACGGTCCCGAAAAGTCTTTGTACATCGGGAAAAATCTTTGCCGAGTATAAAAGACAACACTGGTTGAACTGATATTATCAACTGAATTTAGGGCGAGACGAAGTAAAACTTTTTGGACAGCACGTTGATCGCAGATCAAAGACTGGTAGTATTTGAAAATGTGTATCTTTTATAGTATAATTTAATAGCATTGATATGCACAAAAAATTTTTTGCTCGTACAAAAACTTCATCGGAGATTTTTGTATATAAAGAAGCTCGTACAAAAGAAGCTCGAAACCCATATCTTTTGATAATCGTAATGACTGTTTCAGAGACCAATGACAACGATCACTATTACTAAATCGTCAAAAATATCTACAGTAAAAAGCTTCTAGTACGGGAAATGAAAATAAGTTATCTGAATCTTCGCTGTATATATTTATATCCTGATCGATTTTAGACAATTCTTAAATAAAATAATAGCCAAACTGAGTAATAAATTAGTAGGGGTCAACTCCGTTCTAAATACTGACTAAAGCAATATATTTACTGTGCTTGTATGGTTTATTTTGACTCAAGCGCTAGAAGAGGATGAAAGTCATTTGGAAACCGATAAAAGCTGACGAAATGGGACATAAAGCGATTAAGGAAAATTATGTTTCCAAAATGAAGTGCAATAAAAATCACCGCCATCTTCCATACTATGGTGCACAGCTTTGTAAGCATCGGTTTCCTTAACCGCGGAAGACGAGCAGGCAGATGCAGCATCGTGCACATCATCATCATATTCCATCTCGAGCGCTTGGAAAATATATCGATTGACCACAATTAACTTATCGAGTAATTAAAAGAATTTCGAAATGTAATGAAAGTAAACTGAATGAGTAATAATGGCAAGCGTAAGTGATGTAGGGGTTCACCAAACCCGAAAAAATTCATTAAAAAAATCTCAGAAATCATGCCATGTTAAGCGTTTTCAACTTTCCGTTGGCTCCGAAGTGTCGAATGATCGGTGCTTCGCGCCATAGGTCATTTTTTGGCTATATTTTTCAATTTACTCGAATTTCTCTGGTATTTTTCGAATTTTTTTCACGTTTTTTTCATTCGCTCAAGAAAAGCATCGTCAGAAACACCGACAAATGATGTTTTTGACGCTTATCCAATGTTTTTGAGATAAAAAAAGGCACATTAAAAATTTTTTCAAGTCGAAACACCATTTTTGTCGAAACGCGAAACACCATTTTTCAAGTCGAAACACCATAGAGGAGAACAGAGGGGTCAAATCTAAGAATCGTCGTATAGTAGATTGTGGTCATTGTTTTTGTACATGGTCTCTTTGTACATGCACAAAGATGGTCGCTAAAAATCAAAGTAAATGGTACAACAGCACGTTATGGGCAATAAACTGAGTTTTTGACGCACGCTTATTAGTGAAGTTAAGCCAATTTATGGGTAGCGTATTATCAATACGGCGCTTGCGCCAAAAAATTTGATATTTTTACCCTTTTCAAGTAGGATTTTCGAACTTTTTTTCGATGCCTTGCTGCACTTTTCGTTTTGTCAAAATCATGCGACAGTACCTGATTTTTCAAAACCATGGGTAGGGGTTATTACCCCTCTCACCCCCTATGCCCATGTGTGAACACCATCAGAATTCCCAAGTTGTGCATGTCTGGTGGCAAGTCAAATTTATGAAATAAAACATATAAACTCGTGTTCGTCTTATACTGAAAGCGCACCGAAATAGGGCTACAATAATTTAAATAGACGAAATGACTTCGAGCTATAAATCTCTTCTGCATAAAATAAGGATATGACGGCGCTAAAGTGCAGAATACTGCATACGACTATTAAAGACAAGATTTAAACTTCCGAATTTTCGTTTTTTCCATTTCAAGCGTGGGAGCTTGAAATCTGGTGAGAATCCAATAGACACCTACATTAACAGATCTCATTTTCTGCATAAAAACTACCTGTTAAAACAGAAGACATACTTGCAAAATACGCTTTAGGTTGTATAAAGACTAAAAATTGAGTGTTTGAAGCGCCGCGCTTGGAAGTAACTAGATTCTAATATCAATTCGAGATTCGGCGCGAAGCGCGAAAATTTCTTGCGATTTTTAACTAAAAAAGCCAAGGGGAGTAAAGGAAAAAATCATTCTCATATTTCATTCGGGGGGCACGTGCGCCCCTATCCCCCCTGGATACGGGCCTGGGAAAACGCGCACCTCTATCCTCCTGAAAAAAGCCTGCTAATAGTATACGCTTTTTCGAAGCCTCGGGGAGGAGTAATATCTCTCTTGCTCCGCACTATGCTCTTGTACGAAACAAACAAAAAAACAAATGAAATCTTTCCATGACAGAATTTTTTGTTCTCAATAAAGACACTACTCGCTGCACAAATCGTTTCAAGCTAGTTGTTCCTCTTGTCCGTTCTAATTCACAAAAAATTCGGTTTTTTCATAAGTATATCTCTGTTTGGAATCACCTACCTGATTTTGTAGTTTCTCCCCCTAACTTAAATATATTCAAATCTAGATTAATTGATGTCGATTTATCCAAATTTATTAGAGGGCGGGCTTAAATCGTCATTTTCATGACTCGCTCGCGCCTTTTGCTGTACGCTTCTATTCTATTGACCGTGCGTTTTATTACTCTTTTACATCCCTCGTAATTGTCGCGTTTTCAGTAATACATTATGTCATTCATTCATTCATTTATTCAGAAAAACATATCAGCCGTCAAATAAATACTTGAACCCAAGTCATTTATGTACAGCAAAAACATTGTAGGGCCTAATACACTACCTTGAGGGACCCCACTCAAAACGGGAAGTGAATCATACAAGGAATTTCCAATTTTAACTTTTTGGGATCTCCCATTCAAGAAAGCTTTAAACCAGTTCAAGCAAAAACCATTAATGCCATATGCATCCACTTTAACTAGAAGTTTCTTGTGTGACACTGTCAAAAGCTTTGCAAAAATCGATGTAAATAGCATCAATTGGCGATTTTTTGTCAAGGTTTTTCGACCATTCATTTTTACACTTTAATAGCTGTAAGGCACACGACTTATTTTTTCTAAATCCAAACCGGCAATCACTGAGCTAAACTATGCTTATTGAGATGAGTCGTAATGTTTTCATTTACTATCGATTCCATGATTTTGCAAGGGATGCAACAAAGGGATATGGGCCTGTAGTTTCCCGGCGATGACATGTCACCTTTTTGTGCATAGGCACTACAATGGTTTCACTCCAAAGGGTTGGCATGCTTCCTGTCCTATAGAAAATTTCAAAGATTGTAGCAAGCGGTTGTGCCAAAAACAATTTGAGTCTCTTGACAAAAAAGGCATATAGGCCATCAGGACCAACTGACAATGACGGTTTGAGGCGGTTTAAAGCAACTGGAACAGAAAACAAATCAAATTTAACAGCAAAGTTTTCTTTACATTAAATTCTACTAGAAAAGTAAGGTAAAATGTTGTCGTCATTCACAAAAGCTGATACAAAAAATTTATTAAAAATGTCTGCCCTGTCAAAATCCTCATCAATAAATATACCATCCTGGTTTCGTAGTAGTGGGATTTTCCTTTGACTTTTCAAACGGCGGTTGACAAAAGAATAAAAGTTTTTTAGATTCTTTGATGTAATTACCTATTTTCTTCATCAGCAAAAAAATTGCTTGGTCGCATTCCTTATCTCTTTGCTCAAATTTTTGCACTTTTCTAAAATTTCGACATTTCGGCCAATTTTGTATTTCTTCTAAAGTCTCCGTTTACGACATTGCAATTTATAGATAAACGCGGGTAGAACTTTTCTACGTCTTTCACTTTTCTTTGGAACAAATCCTCGATGATTTTCAAATACCAAAAGATGCGACTGACGTGAAAGATCTTGGTGTTTTGATATCAAAAAATTTGAAATCTAGAGTTCATTGTGCATATATAGTAAAAAAATCGATGAGAGTCTCGAACCCGATTTTTCGAACTTTTGTTTCGAAACAAAACACAATGCTGATAGAGGCTTTTACAACTTATGTAAGGCCCCTACTTGAGTACAGCACTGTAGTTTGAATGAATGAAATAATTTATTACTGAAACGCGACAATTACGAAGGATGTAAAAGAGTAATAAAACGTACGGTCAAAAAAAATAAAAGCGTACGGTCAAAAAATAAAAGCGTACAGCAAAAGGCGACGAGCGAGTCATGAAAATGACGATTTAAGCCCGCCCTCTAATAAATTTGGATAAGTCGACATCAATTAATCTAGATTTGAATACATTTAAGTTAGGGTAAGACACTACAAAAACAGGTAGGTGATTCCAAACAGAGATATACTCATACAAAAAGTCAAATTTTTGTAAATTAGAACGGACAAGAGGAACAACTAGCTTGAAACAATTTGTGCAGCGAGTAGTATTTTGATTGAGCACAAAGAAATCTGTCATGGAAAGACCAGATTTTTGACTAATAATTTGATACAAACTACCTCATTAAGGTTATAAATTTAGTAGAAAATGTACAATGAAGGTTCATAAAGGCATTATTCAATGATAAGACTATCTTATGATTTTAGATTGAAGGAATTATGTCTCGAACAACTAGAACTTCGACGGCTCTATTTTGATTTAAATATGGCCTATTCTATCATAAAATTTCAAGCACTGCCTTTTGAAGACTTTTTTGTTCTCAATACGGGTCAAATTGCGCCACAAACTCTCGGAAACTAATTTTAAACAAATCAAATCTAAACATTAAAAAATATGAATTTTGCAATCGAATTGTTTCTGTATGGAACTCTTTGCCTGACAAAGACCCTAAATTAGTAAGGGTTTCTCAGTCGAAATCGTCTCCATTGTTATCTTCAAAGAAGGTCGAATCGTGCCTCATATGTCACAATCCGGTTTGCGATAACGACATGGGCGTCGGATGTGATCTCTGCGAAATGTAGGGACATGCCAATTGCTTTGGAATCGATCGCAGGACGTACGATGCTCTTAGTCGTCTAAAGTCACAGAAGTTTTTCTGTGAAGGCTGCTTGCCGAAAATTGATTGCCTTCTACACTTAGAACGACGAATGGAACTGATGGAAGCCCGCTTTAATCAACTTCAGGTTTAAAAATGGAAACCACTTTTTCTAAAACAAATCTCACTCCTGAAAAAAACATTTCTTCTTCAAATCTTGCAACATCGGAAACCGCTGGGAACAGATTGATCGAAACGATAAACGAGTCGATCGAATTGGCGTCCAAAAGTAAAAATGCTGTACTCTTTGGTCTACCCAATTCTGACGATGACCTCGCAAACAATGGCAAATTGCTGTCTTTCGCGCATGAAAATAAGAATATTTCGTCGGTAAAGCCATAAGACGTCTTGTATGTTTTTCGTGATGGTCCCACAAATGAGAACCAACCAAGGTTTCTTAAAGTCACTTGTATTTCGAGCCAGGTAGAAACGAATTTTATCAACTTTATCAATAAGATCGTGAGGCCAAGTTGCACCCACAAGAACTTATGAGCTAGACCTGATCTACAAGCAGCGGCAAAATGCACGGACTTTGCGCAATGAATCTAGTGTTTTTCCACCCGGTTCTTTCTTTATTAATTATGCCAAAAGTCAAATTATTCGCAAATCTGATAAATTTGTTTTATTTTTGCTAAATTCCATTAATTTATAGGTATATAATTTCGCCCCAGCAAAAAAAAATTTTTTACAATTGTGGCAGATCTTTAAATAATAATATGATCGACCCAAAAAACGTTCCAAATTCTGTGTAAATAAATTGTGTTCTATTTTGTTTAATTCGCGCAGTGTATGCAACAAAATTGCTGATTTGCATATGCTTTTGAGTTCTCATACGTATGATTTGATTTTTATTACTGAAACATGGCTGACTGATACTTTTAGTAATTCTTTGTTAGTTGCAAATTTTGGTTATTCAGTTTTCAGAAACGATCATGAAAAAAGAGTAGGTGGATAAGTCTGTATTATCTCTAAAAAAATTGGTCTCTGAGATTAGTTAATACTTTCTCAATTAACTGTACTGCTGAAATTATTGCCTGCGATATTTTTATTGGCTCTATTACATATAGGTTCATTTTGTGCTATACACCTCCTAATTATTCTCTACACGACAAACAAAATCAAGATTTTTTTAATCTTTTAAATATATTGCTTGATTGTAATAAAACCCTTATTGTTTTAGGTGATTTTAATCTACCGGATATTAAATGGAATAAAAGTGATGTATTATCTGAAAATAGTATGTCTTTCAATTTTTTCGAAACTGTTAATAGTTATGGATTATATCAACATGTACATCACCCTACATTGGGTCAAAATATTCTAGATTTGCTATTTACATCTGATAAATCATTGATTATTGATTGCAAAACAAGACCTCCTTTTGCTACAAGTGATCATGATTCTGTTATTTTCAAAATTTTACTACCGTTTGAAGTCAGGCGACAAGTAGCTTTGAAACGAAATTTTGCAAAAGCTGATTATAAATCCATGTTTACTTTTCTTGCCAACATCCAGTGGCCATTGATCTTTCCTACTTGTGTAACAGTTAGTGATCGACCGGGGCGACTTTTTTGGCCGGGGCCGGGGCCGGGGCTGGCCGGGGTCAGACAAGGAAAATATTATTGCATGACACATACTTGGGGTGGGCATAGGAAAAGAAATAATGAGCGACTGCTCCATTCAGTAGTAAATGGCTAGCGCAAAGTTAGGTGCGCCTTTTCATATCAAGTTTTATTACTATTTATGTCACAAGAAACAAATTTAGTTCAGTGTTTCATTGTCTGAATCATCAACAAAGTCATGTCGCTACTATTAGCACACTCTATATCATTTGAATCTTCGCTACTGCTACTGCTGCTGTAGCGATTGGATGCAATAGGTATTGGATGTAATAAATGAGACATCACACATTCCCATAAGGGAGAGGGGTATAACCCCCTCTGGGTCCAAGACACAAGTCACCGTCCGACGATTTTTGGTGAAAACCTTTTGAATTTTTTGAACTTAATTTTTAGTATGGCAAAAGTGTACCTATCTATTAGAATTTCACGAAGTGGTACATTATTTTAAATGTGAGCTAGAGTAAATTGAGAAACTATCACAATAAAACATGCATGTAATCGCTTAAAATTTTATGAGGGTCCCTCAGTATACATGTAACGGCTGGAAATCTAGGATAGGGGTCCCTCGCCATTTTTAGAAGGAGGGGGTTAGCGACTAAATCAAAAATGGTAAAAACACATAAAAATAGCAAAAAAAGCGCAGGTTTTTGCCAAAAAATGGGGGAGGGTGATTAAATATTTTCTGACTTTCAAGGAAGTTCGGGGCTTCAAAGCGTCGATGGGGGGTGGCCCAAACCCCTGTAACTTGTATATTTCTCGGCCATTTTCAGGGGAAGGGGGCTACGCGGCTCCATTTTTGCAGCCGCTTACCCCCTGAAAATCTTTAAAATTGTAGAATTTGCAATAAGGAATTTTACACCTTTTTACAGTTTTCTCCAAAAATCTTTGTACATGTACAAAGATGGTCCTGAAACGTCTTTGTACATCAGCAAAAATCTTCGCCAAATACAAAAAAATTGTGGTTCTAAATGTGATAATTCGGCCTGAATTTAGTTGATATATTAGTTTGGCGCGAAGTGCCGAAATTTTTATGAGCTTTTGATGGAATTCACACATAAAACTCGACTGAGAAAGCTAAAACAACTTGTACTACAAAATCAGAAATATTACAAAAATTGTAATATGCGAATTAAATCTTGTAATAAGCAACACTGCGCTTAGAATGGAAAAATGGAAAAATGTCAAATATTCAGAAACCCAAAAATTAGCCAAACTACTAAAGGCCGAATATGTTCTACCACATCGAAATCGTTACTGTACCATATTAAAGTATACAAAAATTTGCATGTACAAAACAGTGTTTTTTTGTATCCGCCAAAGATTTTTCCCGATGTACAAAGACTTTTCAGGACAATCTTTGTACATGTACAAAGATTTTTAAGAAGATAAAAACTGTAAAAAGGTGGTAAATTCGAAAAAATTTTCGGCGCTTTGCTCCGATTTGAAAACTTGTCTGTCCTATATATCTTTAAAAGGGCAAAATTTGTACAGTCGAACTTCGATAATGCGTACACGGGATAATGCGTTTTCTCGCATAATGAGTACAGTATTGCTAGGTCCGGAACCGAAAGGCCATGTAAAACATAAGGCAATAGCATGGGATAATGCGTACTCGGTTAATGCGTAATGCGTACAGCCGATTTCATCCATGGGCCCATGCCTGCATGTTAAACTACCCGGCTTAATGCATACAACATGTATTTTTTCACCTCAGATAATGCGATCAGCTCGAAATGTTTGCGTCTCTCTGCTATCTTTGATGTGCATCATTTTAAATTTTGATACATTTTCTTTTTCTACTAAAGTTCCTTGTTTATACGAGTACTTTGGTCAAATTGACTTATGTGTTGTGCGAGCCTGTTTTCTCAAATGTGTATAATTTTTAGTCTGGATCTTTAGCTTTCTTTGAAAAGCTTAGAATTCTAAAGTTTTAGGGGAATTAAGCCTTAAACGAATTGTTATTTTTGATTGGTCATGGCGTTTTCAAAAAACGAAGTTTCTCTGGGGACAAATTTAAAAATGTTGACAAATCACCGCAAGTTCTGTGGTTATGTGAAAACTTTAGGCACATCGAGATGAGTGTTGCGCCTATTTGTTTTTAAAATGTGCATAATATTTAGTTTCGTGACCTGGACGATCTAGGAGAAACAGAAACGGTTCCGACTTCCGAGCTATCAGGATTTAAAACTGAGTATATTGAACATACGAATTTAATGGCACAGGACAATTGTGACACAAAGTTGTTCAGCGAAATGAATGATATCGAAAATTTTTGTGACTTTAAGCGTGAAAATATGTTAAAGCAGACTTGTATTGCTATATTTTTCCTAAAAAAATGATTTTATCGCATAATAGTGTATTCCTTGTTAAAAATCCGGGGTATTCGGATAATGCGTGCACTCGGATAATGCATACAGAAGGGCTTGGTCCCTTGGGTGTACGCATTAAGCAAGTTCGACTGTATTTAGAATGGAAAAATGTCAAATTTTTAGGCGCTTTGCGCCGTTTTGAGACAATTTTAGTAATTTTTGGCGTTAGAAACCCAGAAATTAGCTAAAATATACAATCAAAAATCAGAAGACCCTGTTTTACCACACTAAAATCGCTACTGTACCATATTATAGTAAGCGAAAATGTTTGAAAATATATTTATATAATATAGCTACAAAAAATTTGTTAGCTCATACAAAGACCTTTTCGGAGATCTTTGTACAAGCACAAGAGGCTCGTACAACAAAATAGAGTCGGCTAATAATAGTCCACCACTTGATTTTCTGGTCCTCCAATTTGGGATTTCATCCCCCTCAACATTGGACCTTAGGAAACTATTTGAGACATATTAAGTTTATCGGATCGGACGCAATTCTGTAGCGTAGTTTACATTCGCCTATAATTAACCTCCATCCTAATAACTATTACAAAAGAAACGCGTTTTAAGGCCCGTGGTTCCCATTCAATTGAATGTAAAAGTCTTTTTTGTAAAAATAGTTTGTCGAAAACGCACAATTTCCAACTAGAAATAGAACGTATTTGTCAACTCTAAATTTTTTAGCCATGGGTATGAATGAATGAGTTAAAAGTAGCATTAAGTTTAAATAAGTTAAGTGAAGGAATCAAAAACATGCAGATTTTCCTGAACATTTTTTCAGTAGAGGATTAGGTAAGTATACATATGGTCTAATCAGTACAGTTCTCAAAATTAATACTTGCTCATTGATAAATAAGTGCCAGTATCACAGCCTGTATCAAAATACGAATTACACTAAATTTTTCCCCGGCTCCGGCCATTTTTTGACCTTGCCCGGCCGGGGCCGGGATGCTCAAAAATGGACGGGGATTGCCGGGGCCGGGCCAGGGCCCTGGTCGATCACTAGTAACAGTAGACGATTTTTATAATCGTTTTTTATCAGTGATGCAATATCTTATAGATTCTTTTGTTCCGTTTTCCAAACCTGGCAGAGTTAATAAATATCCCAAAAATATAAGACGACTGTTGTCAAAGAAATTAAAATTCTGGAGAAAATCTAAATTTGATCCTATGTTCAGGAATACTTACTCTAAATACAGTAGACTTGTAAGGAAAGCTATAAAGGAATATTATTGTGCAAGGAACGTAAACTGTTAAAAAAGGATCCTATCCTAAGCATTTTTATCGTTTCATTAATACTGAGAAAAATCCGTCAAATAATATGCCCGACATAGTTGTTGAGAACTCTATTATCAACTCAGACTTGCAAATAGCGAATGTTTTTAATGAATTATTTGCATCTATGTTTACAGTTGATAATAGTTTCCCTATTAATACCACAAACTTAAGTCACAAAGATATACTTGATGTTAAGGTAGATTTTAGCTTTGAATCTGTACTAAATTCCATTCAAAATCTTAAGCAAACTTTCTCTATTGGGCCTGATGGTATTTGTTCATATTTTATCAAAAGATTATGTCCATTTCTTGTTGATCCACTTAGTTCTATTTTCGAAGTTTCATATAGAAGTGGTGAAGTACCTTCTTGTTGGGAAGACGCGATTGTAGTACCAATCTTCAAAAAGGTGATTATTCTTCGGTAGAAAATTATCGTCCGATACCTCTTTGTTGCGTCACTTGTAAAATTATGGAGTATATTAGAAACAGAGCTTTAATTGCTTCTTTAAAGTCAAAAACTAATTTCTTTTCACGGCAGTTTGGTTTTCAAAAGGGAAAGTCATGTGAAACTCAGCTTTTGAAGTGTACAAACATGTGGGTTAAATCACTTGACGCATCTATTCCTATTGATGTTGTTTATGTCGATTTTAGTAAAGCCTTCGACTCTGTCGTTTATTCTAAATTGATAGAGAAGTTCAAGCATTATGGGATAAACGGAATGCTATCGAAATGGTTAAATTCTTTCTCGACAAATCGTACACAAAAGGTCAAAATTTTCGACGCTCTTTCTGATAAACCAGTTATTAGTGGAGTACCTCAAAGTAGCGTTTTAGGACCCTCTTCGTTTGTGTTTTTTGTAAACGATTTTGTTCAAGCTGTTGAGCATAGTGAACTTTTTTCTTTGCTGATGATTTAAAGCTCTTTAATTTTCTCAAAATTATACTTTGTTGCAAAAAGATTTAGATAAGCTAGTTTCCTGGTCTGAAGAAAATCAGTTGAGCATATCTCTCCCTAAATGTTCTGTGTTATATCTAGGGTACGCTAATCTAAAACTTTCATATCGCATAAACCATTTTTTGTTATCTGACGCAGGTTCCTCAATTCGAGATTCAGGTGTTTCCTTAACAACAAACTTATCATCTAGTTGTCATTGTACTAATATATCAGCAAAAGCTTTGAAAATGAGTGCTTTGATTTTCAAATGTTTTGAATCACGTGATCCTGAAATGTTGGTTCTTGCTTTTAAGAATTTTATTCGGCCTTTAGTAGAATATGCTCCAACTGTATGAAGCCCCTATTTGCTTTCTGATTTCAACAGGGTTAAACGGGTAAAGCGAAAATTTACTAAAAGGTTAATTGGATATATGGGACTTTCTTATGATGAAAGGTTAAAAGCCTTAAATTTAGAGAGGCTTGATCTCCGTAGAATTTATTTTGATCTAATTGTTACGTATAATATTATTCACAATAATCTCTTGCCTTCTGATGATTTTTACAAGTTTTATCACTGACTTAGCCAGTGGGGGGAAGGGGGAATTCCCCCCCTGGGGAAAATTTTTACATATTCAAAAAGTGATTAATATGGTTGCGTGATGCTGTTTTGCGATGAAACATCGAAAAATTCGGTGCTTTGCGCTGGTTTGTTCTATTATTTGGCAGTTTTTACTGGCGGAAAATCAAAAAATTAGCGCTTCACGGGCATAAGAAGCATTTTTTCCGTCAAAAACATGAAAAATTTTTGAGAAAATTTAATTTTTTAATGGCTTAAACCGTGCAGGATGATGTGAAAAGCTCAAAAAACACGTTTTCAAACGGCCCCACGCGTTTTTACGCGTTTTTTTCTGACAAAAATTTTTTTTGGAATTCCCCCTGGCGAAAATCCTGGCTACGCCTATGAGTTTTATGGTCACTCGCGTACTAGAAATGCATTTGCAAATCAGATCTATTTAGAAAAATTTCGACTTGATTGTAAAAAGTATTGTTTTGCTACTAGATCAGCTAGAATTTGGAACGATCTTCCACAATATATTCGAAGTTCTCCAAATGTTTAGACATTTAAGAGAAATTTGAAAAAGGTTGATTTCGGGAATTTTTTGATGGGGCATACGTGAGCGCAATCTATTTTGCCTGTGTGTCCAGGACATTTCGCATTTTACACTATGCTATTTTATTTTCCTTGCGACTTTGTTTTACCCTTGTTTTTTTCCGAATAAAGTATTAGTATTAGTATTAGTATGTTATACAAGCTCCTAACTCGAAAGCGTTTATGATGAGATTGAAAACCCTTGATTTTGACGCTTTTATTCAGGGCCGTAAGTAAGCGCATTTTTAATTTGCCTTTACGTGTCCTTGTGTATCAAACTTTTTGGTCCAGATTATTTCGCATTAATAAAACTGTAATTTATGCACGCAGGTAGTTGTTTGGGTGTCGTTTGGAACCATTAATGTATGTATAAAAAAATTTTCTCTTTCAAATGAAGAATAATACGCGTGTTTCGATGTCGATTTACTTAAATTATTTACCCATTTTTTCAGTTGATGACAAATAAACTTCAGTGTTGCCAGGTCGAATTTTCAAAAACCCCCAAAAAAATCCCCCAAATGAAAAAAACCCCATATTAAAAAATGCTTACAATTAAGTCAATAAAACGCATACAAACGAGCTGGATGCGCTACATAACATCGTTTTTGTGCATTTTCCACCGATCCATATCTTTTGCAGCCAAAAATAAAAAAACCACCTTCCATGAATTTTTCGTCTTTTTTAGTTGAACAAAAATGTTTTGAAATGGTTGTTTTGCGCAACATATTTTGGATTCTTATTTCTCATAATAGAACGTGTATAAAGTTTGCCAATTCACGCAGGCCTACGCCTAGCTAAAGCAAAAGCTCCGGAATTTACAATTTACAAATCCGTTGTGCTAGCCATTAAGGCAGACCTCACTAAAATAAAAATGCTTGAATACTAATACTAATATTAATACTTTATTCAGATAAACACAAGGACAAAACGTCGCCAAGAAAAAATAAAACAGATAATATAAAATGCGAAATATCATGGACATGCAAATGATTATTGCGCTCACGTGTGCCCCATCAAAAATTTAGTAAAATCAACCGTTTTCAAATTTCTCTTAAATATCTCAACATTTGGAGAATTTCGAACATATTGTGGAAGATCGTTCCAAATTCTAGCTGATCAAGTAGAAAAACAATGCTTTTTACAATCAAGTCTAAATTTAACTAAATAGATCTTACTTGCAAATGCATTCCTAGTACGCGAATGACCATAAAACTGATAAAAATCTTCAGACGGTAAGAGATTATTATGAATAATATTATATGTAACAATTAGATCAAAATAAATTCTACAGAATTCAAAAGCCTCTCTAAATATACGCTTTTAACCTTTTATCATAGAAAGTACAGTACATCCAAATGTTTGAATAGGTAACAAAAACAATTAGCCAAAAGACCAATCAAATCAAAATCAATATGGCACAAAAAAGGAAAAAAAGACGCGGAGAGTAAACAAATGGAACGATGAATTATTAACATAACTTGGACGATGAACCTCAATATGAAACCCGGGCCTCAGGCAGTGTTGCCAGGTCTAAATTTTTCATCCATAGAAATCCAAAAATTTCCCTAGATTCCTGATATTATTGTAACAACACTCAAATTTGTGTAATTAAGGTTCGCTATTCTTTCAAATAAAATTAGTCGAATCTAGTGATCGACCGGGGCGACTTTTTGGCCGGGGCCGGGGCGGGGGCTGGCAGGGGTCAGACAAGGAAAATATTATTGCATGACACATACTTGGGGTGGGCATAGAAAAAGAAATAATGAGCGACTGCTCCATTCAAGTAAATGGCAAGCGCAAAGTTAGGTTCGCCTTTTCAAATCAAGTTTTATTACTATTTATGTCACAATAAACAAATTTAGTCCAGTGTTTTATTGTCTGAATCATCAATAAAGTCTATGTCGCTGCTATTAGCACACTCTATATCATTTGAATCTTCACTACTGCTACTGCTGCTGTAGCGATTGGATGCAATAGGTATTGGATGTAATAAATGAGACATCACACATTCCCATAAGGGGGAGGGACCCCCCTCAGGGTCCAAGACACAAGTCACTGTCACACGATTTTTGGTGAAAACCTTTTGAATTTTTTGAACTTAATTTTATAGTATGGCAAAAGTGTACCTAACTATTAGAATTTCACGAAGTGATACATGATTTTAGAATGTGAGCTAGAGTGAACAGATAAACTATCACTATAAAACATGCATGTAATCGCTTAAAATTTTATGAGGGTCCCTCAGTATACATGTAACGGCTGGAAATCCAGGGTAGGGGTCCCTCGCCATGTTTAGAAGGAGGGGGTTAGCGACTAGATCAAAAATGGTAAAAACACATAAAAATAGCCAAAAAAGCGCAGGTTTTCGCCAAAAAAATGGGGAAGGGTGGTCAAATATTTTCTGAATTTCAAGGAAGTTTGGGGCTTCAAAGCGTGGATGGGGGATGGCCCAAACCCCCTGTCACATGTATATTTCTCGGCCATTTTCAGGGGAAGGGGGTAAGCGGCTCCATTTTTGCAGCCGCTTACCCCCTGAAAATCATTAAAATGGTAGAATTTACAATAGGGAATTCTACACCTTTTTACAGTTTTTGTTCTTCAAAAATCTTTGTATATGTACAAAGATGGTCCTGAAATGTCATTGTACATCAGCAAAAATCTTCGCCGAATACAAAAAGACTGTGCTTCTAAATGTGATAATTCGGCCTAAATTTAGTTGATAATATTAGTTCGACGCGAAGTGCCGAACTTTTTATGAGCTTCTGATGGATTTCACACATAAAACTCGACTGAGAAAGCTAAAACAACTTGTACTACAAAATCAGAAATATTACAAAAATTGTAATATGCGAATTAAATCTTGTAATAAGCAACACTGCGCTTAGAATGAAAAAATGGAAAAATGTCAAATATTCAGAAACCCAAAAATTAGCCAAATACACTGCTACAGGTCGGAAAAGTATGTATTACCACACTGAAATCGTTACTGTACCATATTAAAATATGCAAAAATTTGCATGTACAAAACAGTGTTTTTTGTATTTGCCAAAGATTTTTCCCGATGTAAAGACTTTACAGGACTATGTTTGCACATGTACAAAAATTTTTGGGAAGATAAAAACTGTAAGAAGGTGTGAAATGATATGAAAAATTGTCTGTCCTATATATGTGTAAAATGGCAAAATTTGTATTTAGAATGGAAAAATGTCAGATTTTTAGGCGCTTCGCGCCGTTTTAAGACAATTTTAGTAATTTTTTTGCATTAGAAGCCCAGAAATTAGCTAAAATATACAATCAAAAGTCAAAAGACCCTGTTTTACCACACAAAAATCGCTACTGTACCATATATTAGTAACCAAAAATTTGTGTGTACAAAATGTACAAAGACTTTTGGGTATCATCTTTGTTCATGTATATACAAAGGTACATTGCACAAAAAAACACTGTCACATACTGATAGTATGCGAAAATGTGTATGTTTAAAAATATATTTATATAATATAGCTACAAAAATTTGTTAGCTCATACAAAGACCTTTTCGGAGATCTTTGTACAAGCACAAGAAGCTCGTACAACAAAATAGAGTCGGCTAATAATAGTCCACCACTTAATTTTCTGGTCCTCCAATTTGGGATTTCACCCCTCCCTCAACTCTGGACGTTAGGAAACTATTTGAGACATATTTAGTTTATCGGATCGGACGCAATTCTGCAGCGTAGTTTACATTCGCCTATAATTAACCACCGTCCTAATAACTATTACACAAGAAACGCGTTTTAAAGCACGCGGTTCTCATTCAATTAAATGTAAAAGTGTTTTTTGTAAAAATAATTTGTTGAAAACGTACAATTTCCAACCAGAAATAGTACGCATTTGTCAACTCTAAATCTTTCAGCCATAGCCATGAATGAATGAGTTTAAAGTAGCATTTAGTTCGAATAAGTTAAGTGGAGGAATCGAAAACATGCAGATTTTCCTGAACATTCATTCAGTAAGAGCTTATTTATACACAGTAGCAACGTTATAACAAGGACTAAGTAAGTATACATATGGTCTAATCAGTACAGTTCTCAAAATTAACACTTGCTCATTGATAAATAAGTGCCAGTATCACAGCCTGTACAAAATACGAATTACACTAAATTTTTCCCCGGCCCCGGCCATTTTTTGACCTTGCCCGGCCGGGGCCGGGATGCTCAAAAATGGCCGGGGATCGCCGAGGCCGGGGCCGGGGCCCCGGTCGATCACTAGTCGAATCGATGGCGACTGTTCATTAACATATTTTAAAAGAATTGAAATAAATTCTACCGGATAACAGGGCTAAAAACCAAAGTCCTGAAATAAAAAAAGGTCAGCTGAACTGGGCACGCACGATTGTGTTGTACTGTCGGCTTCTCTTGACAAAAACTTAAGTAATTGATTGCTGCCTCTAAACTCACTAAAATTTAATACTTGCACATGAAATAAAAACCCCCGACAAATCCTCAAAAATTTTGAAAAACCTCCATGAAATCCCCATGAGCTAAAACCCCAAAAAAGCCCCAAGGACCCTAAAAAACCCCCAAAATGGGGGAAAACCCCAACCTGGCAACGCTGATAAACTTTTGATTTGATTTGATTTGATTTGAAAATTACGATTCTGCTTCACAGTAAAGATCATCAAAACTTTTATTGTGAAAAGCTTTACCTACTTTTCCAATTTTCGAACAGCAAGATGACTCAACAGCATCAGTTATGTACATATTTCTGGAAAATTAGGCGCTACTATAGCAACATACGGATGCGTATGCAGAAAAGAGAGAAACGCGCAGCACAAGACGATAGTGGAGAACGTATGCAAAAAAGGAGAAAAGTACCGCACAACGGTATACAAAAAAGTGCAAAATGCCGCTGCTTGATACTATTATCTGAAGCTTTTTTACGTAATTTGTTTAAAAATTTAAATGTTTGCGCATCAGCATTCCAAACAAAGTTATCATGAACAGCAATTCTGAGAAATTTGAGTGTGCAAGAAAAATAAATACAAAAGGGCAAGCTTATCAGAAAAATATAGCAAATTAATTATCGCCTGTCTCACACAGTATCGGTCAAAAATTTTGAAATTATCTCCGTTAATAAAGTGACAGATTGCGATTATAACATTGATCTGATATATAATTATCGTAATCCTCGGCTTACTGTCGATTAAAATTCTTGAAATTCATGCACGAACCAAAGCAAAACAGACCATAAATACGTCTTACTCTAGACACAGAATGTAATACTATTTAAAAGTTACAATTGTTGCATGTTTATCTTTGAAAACAAGTGATCACTGTAGACTTCAAATACACATGAATTGCATGCAGACGGTGTTTCCATGTTGGCAGTTTTCCTTTCATTTTGGCAGTTTTTGATTTTTTGGAAGTATTTCCCTTCTATGCTTAACCACAGGGTGGTAGTTTTTTGAGGGGCCTGCAACAGTTTTTTTGGGCCGCTTCCATATACTTTGTAGAGGAAATGGAAGTTTTTCTCGAGCATTGTGGCAGTTTTTAAAATTTTGACCTGGCAATAACTGGCTGCAGGGTTGCCAGGTCGGGGGTTTTCCCTCCAATCTGGGGGTTCTTTTGCATAACCATTGATTGGAGGTTTTTTCGGATGAAGACGTTGAGCCCGTACGACCGTCCGACGTGCTGTACGTCTTCCGCGATGGTCCGGCTGACGCAGGTGGCAAACGCCCGCGGTTCTTGAAGGTGATCTGCGCGACATCAAAGGTAAAACTGTCGTTTATAACATTCATTAACAAAGTCGTCAAACGATCGGGCGAAAAATTTCGCGATTTGAGGGCCAGACCAGATCTGACCTATCGCCAACGACAGGAAGGGCGTCAGTTGAGAGAAAACTATGAAAATTTTGCAAATTCTGAACACTTTATCGATTACAATAAAAAATGCATTGTTCGTAAAAATGACCGTAAAATTGTGTTTTCGCTAATTAACCCGTCGACGTAGGGACATGCGCCCCTTATAAAATTGTGGAACAACAAGCTGATTAAGGAACCGATTGTAAAACAACAAAAATCCAGATTTTTTGGACATTCTCAGTACAGATCAGAGTCTGTTAGAATCAATCCTGTTTGCAAAACGTTGAAATGTATTCTATTTAACGCAAGAAGTTTATGCAATAAATTCGGCCAACTCCATTTTCTTTTAAACCAGTCAAATTATGACTTGATTTTTATTACAGAAACTTGGCCCACTGATTTTATTGCAGTTTGATTCGCTATGATCGAAAAAACGAGACTGGTGGAGGTGTCGCCATAATATTAAAAAAATTTACCCATAAAAATGTAAACGTTCCGGATGAGTTTTCTTTGCAAGAAACAATTACTTGCGATATGACTGTATTGGAGTCTAAATACTGGTTTATCTTATGCTATAGATCTCCAAGAAAAAACGATTATGTAGATCAACAGTTATTGAAGTATATAAAAAGGTCTTGTAGTACTTCTAGAATAATAGTGGCCTTGGGTGATTTTAATTTTTCCGAGATCAGGTGGAATAAAAGGTTTGTTCTTCCTGAAAACAGTATTCCTTCACAGTTTTTCGACCTTGTAAATGAGATTGGTCTCTATCGGTTTACACGTCGCTCCACTTTAGGTAATAATATATTAGACTTGATTTTCTGTTCCTACAAGTCATGCGTATTTAATGTAAAAAATGTTGAACCGTTTTCTACTAGCGATCATGATTCACTAACTTTTGATATTCTTATTCCAAACAAATTCGAAACAGATTCTCATATCAAAAACTTTAATTTTAAAAAAGCTGATTATGTTTCTATTTTGCACGATCTATCTATTATTAGCTGGCCTGATACCTTTACAACCTGTACTAATATTGATGATTTTTATGATATTTTTTTAGGCATTTTAAACGCAGCGATCAAAGCTCACGTTCCACTGAGTTTGTCCCTACCAAAAAAACGTAAAAAATTTCCAAAGTATATTTTGAACTTACAAGGCAAGAAGAGAAGGTTTTGGCGACTTTTGAAGAAAAATCCGGGATTGTCAGATCAGTACAAAATGGTTAGTAAGTCTGTTGAGAATGCAATAGCGGATTTTTACAGTCGTGAAGAAAATGAACTGTTAAAAAAGGTTCATCACTGAAAAATTTTTACAATTTTGTTAACGCGAGGTTAAAATTGAAACAATCTGTGCCTGATCTTGAATCAAATGGTCAGGTTTTTCTAATGAAACCGAAAAAGCTAACGCTTTCAATGAATTTTTTGGTTCAGTTTTTACTCTTGATAACGGCATTCTACCATTAAATATCGATTCAATTGAGGTAGACTATCGGCCTATAGTTAAATTTGAACATAGCACAGTTGCTGCAGTTTTAAATAAGATAAAGCCCACTCACTCAGTTGGTCCCGATGGGCTGTCAGCTTATTTTTTTGAAACAAATTCGAGTTGCTTTAGTTGAACCCCTTTCAACTATTTTTGAGGTATTAAATCGTTCTGGTATGCTTCCACGTTTTCGGTTAGCAGCTTTAATAATTCCAATTTTTAAAAAAGGCAATCCACACTCAGTTGAAAACTATAGGCCGATATCTCTATGTTGTGTTTTGTGTAAAGTTATGGAATCAATAATCAATAATGCCATCCTGGACTATTTTGACAAGAGTGATTTAATAAATCAGCAACAATTTGGATTTCTGAAGAACAAATCCTGTACATCTCAGCTTTTAAAGTGCAGAAACCTGTGGACAAAAACTTTGGACAATCATGTTCCAATGGACGTGGTTTATATTGATTTTTGTAAGGCATTCGATTCTGTTGTTCATTCAAAACTAAGATTGAAATTAGAATCTTTAGGTATCTCGGGTACTTTGCTCAACTGGGTTAAAGCTTTTTGATGGGTAGGTCACAAAAGGTGAAAATAAATGGTTTTCTTTCAGCCCCTATTCCGGTAATTAGTGGTGTTCCCCAGGGTAGTGTTCTAGGGCCTACATTATTTTTGGCTTTCATTAACGACCTGGTCGATTGCTGTTTGCTGATGATTTTAAAAAATTCAATTTTTCACGTGAATTCAGATCCTTGCAAGCAGACCTTGATTCATTGCATAGGTGGACCGAAAAATGGCAACTGCAAATAAGTTATGACAAATGTGCAACCTTGTATTTGGGATATAGCAACCCTAAAAACATCTATAACCTTTTCTTAAAAGATCTAGCTGTTGCAGAAGCTTCTATCAAGGATTTAGGAGTTTTTGTTAGTAATGACCTGTCCTCTAGCATTCATTGTGTGAATATTGCATCCAAAGCTTCCAGAGTTGCTTCTTTGATACAAAAAACTTTTATTTCCAGAAATATTGATTTAATGGTGAAAGTGTTTAAAGTTTATGTAAGACCGATACTAGAGTATAGCACAGTGGTGTGGAATCCTTACCTGATAAAAGACATCAACCAAATTGAAAATGTTCAACGTAAATTTACAAAACGAATACTTTGGCGGCATCAACAGCAGGATTTGTCTTATAGCGAACGATTGAATTTGTTAGATCTTGAAAGACTCGAAACACGGCGTATCTATTTTGACCTTACTTTTGCTTTTAGGATAATTAAGGGACAGTTGCTTTCTGTTTCAGATTTTTTCGAATCTGCACCTAACAGGGGCACTAGGTCAAATAACGACATAAAGTTGTATATTAGAAAATCTCATTTGGATTGTAGAAAGAACGATTTTGCAAACAGGGTGGCTAGAATTGAATTTGGAATACATTGCCACAATTTATTGTTGACTGCAGAAATTTTAAACAGTTTAGGGTTTTGGTTTCAAAGCTTAATTTATTAAAATTTCTTAAGGGGCGTATGTAAGTGCACTGCCTGTACGCCTTGGCTTTACTAACATACCAACTCACTTATTTCGCGTTATTTTTTGCATTTATTGACAATTCCTTTCCTAAAATTGCTCATTTAATAATTCTTTGCTTTATTGTATTGGTATTTGTTGTAAGATGTCTCGTCCATGTAATTCAGCCAATAAACTATTATTATTATTATTATAAGAAGAAAAGAAAATATTTACTGACAAAGACAAAGGCAAAGAAAGTGTTTATTGTCCAGAAATACACAAAATATGATAAAACGCGAATACATGATAAAATGGCGACTGAACAAAAGGACATACAAAGATCACAAAAGTGATACAGCGGCACTTATGGAGTTTAGGGGGTACCGAAAAAATTTTTCAAAAGATTTTCAAAATTAGTCAATTATGGGTAAATCGAGGAAGCTGATCACGAACATGCTAGTGGTTTATCATGACAACAACTATTTGGGATGGAAACACGACTCAGGCAGGTTATGCATTTATAAAATTTTTGTCAAATATTTTTTTTCAAAATTCATTATTTATGGATAAATCGAGGGTGCTGATCACGAATATTCTAATGGTTTGTCATGAAGACGACTATTTTTGATGAAAACACGACTTAGGCAGGTTATGCGTTTTATTCAAAAATCATGAATTAATTCAGGTTAATTCAACACTCACAAACAATCTATTCACCGTGTAAAATGAAAGCCGCTTTTTAAACTCCATAATATTTTATCTATCAACCACTGTTTAAACTAAAAGCGATTTTCAAACGAATGTAATTGCTCAAGTCGACACGGCTTTTTTGAATAAACGCATTACCTGCCGAAGTCGTGTTTCCATTCGAAATAGTTGATATTTTGAAAACGCATAACCTGCCTAAGTCTTGTTTTCTTCAAAAATAGTCGTCTTCGTGACAAACCATTAGGATATTCGTGATCAGCACCCTCGATTTACCCATAAATAATGAATTTTGAAAACATATTTGACAACAATTTTATAAACTCATACCCTGCCAGAGTCGTGTTTCCATCCCAAATAGTCTTTGTCAATATAAACCACTAGCATATTCGTGATCAGCACCCTCGATTTACCCATAATTGACTAATTTTGAAAATCTTTTGAAAATTTTTCTGTACCCCCTAAACTCCATAAGTGCCTGATACAGCTAGGTATGCCCCAACATTAAATTTGTAAAATCAATGTTTAGGAGCTCGGCTAAAGTTAAGAATATGGTACTTTTAGAAAAGGAGCAAAACGAATACGGCATGCCAAAATTTTTGGAACTGGTAGAACATAATAAATTGAAGCGCGGAAAAAAATTTGGTGGAAATCTGAGCCATACTTGCAAAGTTCCAGGCAACTCTCGATTGAGTGTTGGGTGGGACGATTAAACGGCTCGATCCAAGGACAAGCATTTTAAATACAAATAAATAAATACAAATATTTTATTTTCGTCGCACAAAAAAGAACACAATAAGAAAAGAAACATTAATATACAATGCAATACAATTATAAATAAACATTCGACATGTATCATCATACAAAATCACATATTCTAAAAGCAAGAAATTATTAATTAAAGTACATTTATACGAGATTAGTGCAAAGGACGAAGGTAGGCGCGCAGGCTAAATAAATTATGCACTTAGAACACGCCCCTTAGCAAATACCCCATTAGATCAACTTTTTTCAACTTTTCACGGAGGGAAGCAACACTAGGAGATCTTACAACAGCTTCAGGGAGGGAATTCCGTACGTGAATCCACCTATTGGATAAATCATACCCACGAACATCAAGCCGAAAACAAGTGCATTTACATTTCATTGAATTTTGAGCACGCGTGCTGTTTTCACAAAAAGTAAAAAAGTCGGCTTGCTGCAAAACGCATCTACCACTCAATATCTGATACATCATACACAGATCACTACGCAATCTGCAAATCTCCAGGCTATCCAATTCTAAGGAACTGAGTCTTCCAGCATAAGAAAGTCCCCGAAATCCAATAATTTTACGTGTAAATTTCCTTTGAACATTTTCGATCATTGAAACATGGGTCTCACGGTATGGATTCCAAACAGTGCTACAATACTCAAGAAGCGGTCTGACGTGAACAGTAAAAGCCCTAGACATATTTAGTTTATTTTTAGAAGCAAATGATTTCGAAATTTGCATAGCTCCAGCATAAGCTCTACGCGTTATATCATTATAGTGGAAATTAAAATCGAGTTTACTTGATACGTAAACACCCAAATCCTTTACAGAATTTACACTCTGTTCTACAGTCAGGTCAGAAATTCAATAAGAATGCTTGGGATTTCCAAAACCTGTATATAACGCGTAGCATTTTTCAGTAGCAATTTTTAACTGCCAATCCTTGGGTCAGACTACGAGTTTAGCGATATCATCTTGAAGTTGGGTTTGTTTGTCAGGAATAAATAAAATGGGCTGAAATTACGGAAGGAAGCATAGCAATGAAGGAGAAAAAATAAGAAAGGCGTGGAAACCTGTTCGAAATTTTAAAAACGAAAAAAATTTCATTTTTTTGCATGTTTTTTTTGGCTAAAGTAGAGAGAGATTGGAAAGTTCCAGATAGTTATGACAAAGACATTCCTAATTGAGTTTGGGCTGGGGAGTTCATATTTGAAAGAATTATGCGATGGTCAGCATTATTGACCTAGTTACAGGCTGTAGGCGAAAAGAGGGCACTTATTCACTTTAACCCCTATAGAATTTTTTTAACATTAGGGTGTATACAGCATTATGATATATCTATCATATGATATAATCCTTGATTTTCTTCAGTTTCTTTCTTCATTTTCATAATCAACTTTTGCAATAATTTACTTAATAAGATATAGGAAAATGTAAGTTTTTGCTTCCAATATACTTAGGCTTAGGCTTAGTATATCTGAATAGGTGTTTTAAGCTGCTCAGGTCGAGGTTGCTCCCGCTTAGGTCAATGTATAGATGCTTAGGTCGATGTATAGATGCTTAGGTTGATGTATAGATGCTTAGGTGTGAGAACCCTGGTGTTAAAAACAGATGGAAAAAAATTCACCCTGTATATACCTACTCTTAAAAAAGATGGAAAAAATTCGATAGGCTGATTCAAGCACTAATCGGTAATGTTGACGTCAAAAACAGCGGTAAAATGTGATGTGAAAAAAAATTTTTTGTAGATTTTTTTCACTCACATGGTTTTCCGCTAATGTTTTCGACTTCTATGTTAAGGATTATTGCTTGAAAAGGCATAAAAACATGTTTTTTGAAAATTTGAGACTTTCCAGTATTCTCTTCTCTGCCCGTTTTTTTCGGTTCTACTTGATAAGGTATACGAAAATCTAAGTTTTTACTTCTATTATACTTAGGCTTAGGCTTAGTATATCTGAAAAGGTGTTTTAAGCGGCTTAGGTCGGGGTCGCTCCTGCTCAGGTCAATGTGTAGATGCTTAGATCGATGTATAGATGCTCAGGTCGATGTATAGATGCTTAGGTCAATGAATGTATCGATGCTTAGGTCAATGTATAGATGCTTAGGTCGATGTATAGATGCTTAGGTCGACGTCAACTGGATGTGATTCTGCATTCAGCTGTTTGAATCTTTAAATACTTAGGTCGAGAAGATGCTTGCTTAGGTCGAGAAGAGGCTAATTAACAAAACCCATAGCTTTTGTAATATTGATCATAGATGGATGAAATTTTTTTTCGTGCTTTCTTACAACATGTTCTAAGTACTGAGAAAAAGAATCCGCTCTTCTTTAGTTTATTGTTCAGTATTTTGGAAGTACCATATTCTTGAGTTACTCCTTGGAGCTCTTTTTTAAAAAAACCAATTTTGGTAGAAGAGACTATTTGATCAGGTAAGGAGTTCCAAATTTTTCGGTATCATTGTGAAAAGTCGTTGAGGTGAGCATTGGAATGGACAACTGGTAACGTAAGTTTACGACTATTAATGCATCGGGTTGTGCCTGAACTAAAAATGAAGAAATCATTAGCATCAATACAAGATAAACCATTAATAATTTGATTCATGAGACATAGACATATGTGAAGACGACGAAGTTCTAAAGAAGGTAGGTTAAGAAGCTTTAAGCGTTCAAGATAGGATAAATTGCTATTAAAACCAAAAAGACGTTTAGTAAATTTACGCTGAACATTTTCAAGACGATTATATATCCTTTGCATAATATGGATTCCAAACAGAAACAGCATACTCAAGCATGGGTCTTACATAAGTAGTATAGGCCGTAACTAAAATATCTTTATCACGAGAAAGAAAAGCTTTGTGTATTAGAAAACAACGAGAGACAGCTTTTTTAATTATGTGATTTAAATGTTCCTTACAATTGAGATTGTGGGGAAATATAAACACCCAGATCACGAACGGAACTAATATCATTTGGAATATTTGTATTATTCAAAGAATAAAGCTTTTTTGGATTATTTTTACCAAGATGTAAAACTGCACAGTTTTCCGAAGCAACAGGAAGTTGCCAATTTATAGACCAAATATAAATATTGTCCAGATTTTCTTGTATTAAATGATAATCAGAAGATGGACCAAAGATTTTGACATCATCGGCAAAGAGGTAAATTTTACTGTATTTAATCAAGTTACATAGGTCATTTATATACATAAATTAAGAATAAAGTAGGACTAATACAACTACCTTGAGGGACACCACTGCCAACTGGCATGAAGTCAGAAAAAACTCTGTCAATACAAACACGCTGAAACCGACCATGTAAAAGGGATTTAGCCAATTAAAAAGTAGACCTTTTATTCCATATTTAGAGAGCTTATATAAAAGCTTAGAAAAGGGAATTTTATCAAAAGCTTTAGAAAAGTTGATGTAAGCAACATCGACAGGAGTCCTATTGCTCAAAGATACCGTCCAAATGTGTTTACATTTAAGTAGTTGTAATTCACAAGCACTGTTTTTTTTAGCGCGGCGCAAAGGAAACCCGCCCTGCGCTAATGGGACATTTCGTTCATTAGCGCCATGCGCAAAGGCTTTTTTGGGCAAAAATTAGAAATTTAAACATTTTATATTGCATTTTGATTTTAAAATTTTTAAAATTTTTCGGCGCTTGGCGCCGACTTCTAGAATGAATTAATTGTGTTTGCCAACCACCGCTTTCCTGTTTCATCATAAGCGAATCCCTGCTTTAGCATCTTTGCAGTACTGAATCCTTGTTTGTGGTGCATGGTGCCAAATTAATTGTTTTCATTTTAAATTTATCTTTGAAATAGCCCAGCCTTGAGATACACATTGAGAAGATGCCAAAATTTTGGGCGCTTTGCATCTAATTATTGGTTTCTGTATAGCGGTTGCATTTTGCAATACACGAAAATTGAGTGCAAACTGCAAAGACAGCTTGAAGAAATCGCTCAGTCTAGTATAGGCAAGGCAATGAGAAATCAGGTATCAAATTGATATTTTTACCATTAGATTTCTTGTTCGAGTTGGAACCAGTAGTAAGAATTTTTTAAATTTCTTGCCAGAATTTATTGTCAGTCAGCAGTACATGGAGCGCATCAGAAGTTCAAAAATGCCCTTATTTTTGCCTATCGCCAAGCATTTAAAGGTTTTTTGGTGCGCTAATGAGAAGCTCCGCGCGCAAACGCTTCTATCCTGGCCATTAGCGGCTGCGCAATGGGGGTGGCGCTAAAAAAAAATCCCTGTTCACAAGACTTAGATTTCAGAAAACCAAATTGAGAAGAAGATAAGAGTCTGTTTGTAGTGAGAAAATCGATAATTTTTGAGTTTATCAAACTTTCCATGATTTTACTTGATGAGCAGCAAATAGAAATCGGTCTGTAGTTACTCACTAAGGCTGCATCTCCTTTTTTGAAGACAGGAGTTACATTGGTCCGGAAAAAATACACAAAATTCGGTAAAACACAAATACATGATAACAAAAGCGACTGGACAAATGGCTTGGGATGGAGTATGCATGCAGAAAACATGAGTGCAGGGTTGCCAGGTTGGGGGTGTTTCTCCATTTTGGGGTTCTTTCGAGGCCGTTGGAGGCATTTTTATCAGGGCTGGCAAAAATCCAGATTTGAAAATTTTGCGTTTTGGGTTTTTGGGGTTTTTCGTGGGTTTTGGGGGGTTTGATGCTTTTTATCTGATACACATCAGAGTTGTCTGTATACACTTAACTTGGCTTACTTTGTGACATATAATAATAATAGGTAATAATTATAATAATATTTATTAGCCAATTACTACCATAGAAAATGTAGTAGAAAATTACATGAAAGAAAGATTCAACGAAAGGTAATGTCGAAAGAACGCGAGGTTTACAGCATACCTAGTAATGGCTGAGACGTACAGGCGGATCGCGCTCATGTACGCCCCGTTAGGATCTCATCTAAACAAAGATCAGATATCAAATCCTTGAACCGTTTAAAAGATCTACAATCAACAATGCTTTGGGGAAAAGTATACTTAATTCTAGCCGTCCTGTTTGCAAAGTCGTTTTTCCTACAGTCTAAATGAAATTTGCGGATATAATAATAATAATAATAATAATAATAATATAATATTTATTAGCCAATTAATACCGTAGAAAATGCAATAAAAAATTACATGAAAGGTTTTAACAAACGATAATGTCGAAAGAAGGAAAGAAAGTTCACAGCATAGCTAGTAATCGCCGGGACGTACAGGCGGATCGCGCTCATGTAAATCTTTCTGGTGCGAGTTTAAAAAAGTCTTCAAATGAAAGTAACTGTCTCTTGATTATTCTGAAAGCAAAAGTAAGATCAAAATGAATACGCCGAGTTTCGAGTCTTTCAAGATTTAACAAACCCAACCGTTCATTGTAAGACAAGTCACCTTGTCGCCATAGTATTCTCTTCGTGAATCTATGCTGAACTTTTTCAATACAGTTGATATCTTTAATCAAATAAGGGTTCCAAACTACTGAGCTGTACTCCAAAATGGGTCTTACATAGACTTTAAAGGCTCTTACCATTAATTCAATATTCTTTGAGACAAAGCTTTTCTGGATCAGTGATGCAACTGGAGAAGCTTAAGACGCAGTGTTTGCGCAATGAATGCTAGAAGATAGGACACCACTACTGTACACTCTCAAATCCATAATAGATCCTTTAGAAACAGTTAAATCTTGAAAACCCAGTTTGTAGTTGTTTCTAAGATTTCCATACCCCAAATACAACCGTGCACATTTACCAAATCTTATTTGCAACTGCCATTTTTGGTCCATGCGTGCAAGGAATCCAGATCGGATTGTAAGAGATCAGCATTATATGAAACATTAAAAATTTTGGCATCATCAGCAAACAACATAATTTCACTATGTTCAATACAATCTACTAAATCATTTATAAACACCAGAAACAATGTAGGCCCTAACACACTGCTTTGAGGGACACCATATATATATATATATATATATATATATATATATATATATATATATATATATATATATATATATATATATATATATATATATATATATATATATATATATATATATATATATATATATATATATATATATATATATATATATATGATATATATATATATATATATATATATATATATATATATATATATATATATATATTAGAGCTGTGCCGGGGCCGCCTTTTTTGCCGGGGCCGGGGCCTAGGCCCCGGTGCCGGGGCCGGGGCCGGGCCCGGGGCCAATAATAGCGTGCTTTACCATACTCATAGTACGACCCTGCCCTACCCCTTATATGTTATGTACCTATGCATATATTCTTGCTTGTAGATATGCACGTCAAGCGTTAATATTTGCTCGGATTACAAGATATAACAGAACATGGGCATCAGGGGATCCAGACCCCCAGAATTCTCATTCTCCCCCCCCCAAAAAAAATCCGCTAGACCCCCAGAAATTGATTTTCAGAATTTTTTGTTTTTCTGCGGTTTTTTGATGCTAATGGATAGCTCATTGAGAGACGCGAGAAAACGGTGTTTTTTTCGCTCTACCATATATTATCAGGCACTTTTTGACTTTGAAAAATGTTGGACCCCCTAGAATTTTTGAGCTGCCCATGTATGGATTTAACTCCTCTGACTTGGATGCGTTTTTCAATGTGCTTTACTTTGCACTTTTTAGGCTTATTATTCTATTTGTTCTGATAGACGTAGCTGTCTGCTACCAAGCAAGCTGGAAATGCTCGTCTATATGAATTGCAATTTAAAATATGTCAATTTTGATTATTAACTAGAAATTTGCACCAATCTGACATAGTGAAATAAAGATTTGAATTAGCAAGATCTGTGGTTTGCTTGAAATTGAGTTTGAAGGTAAATCTGCCCAAAACATTATCAATTTTCTACATTATAATCAACTCTAACATTGGCCCCGGCCCCGGTGCCGGGGCCAGCCTGGCCCGGGGCCGGGGCCTAGGCCCCGGCGCCGAGGCTCTGATGTATATACACATATGCATACATAGGCACATATGCATACATATATATATATATATATATATATATATATATATATATATATATATATATATATATATATATATATATATATATATATATATATATATATATATATATATATATATATATATATATATATATATATATATATATATATATATATATTAGAGATGTGCCAGGCTGGCCCCGGGGCCGGGGCCTGTAAAAACGATGAAAAATTAATGAAAATCGAACAAAATTAATCTTTTTTGCGGAATTACGCAACATAATATTTATTTATTCGCAAAAATAAGCTGAATTTCGTTAAAATTAAGCTTAGGCTACTGTTGTGCTTCGCTTCAGGTAATCTAATAATCAAGATTTGAGTGAGCATTGAAACAATGCGATACATTCTTGAATAGCTTAGCTCAATTAACAATTTTTATTGCGAAAATAAGATTGTTTGACCGATAATTCTTGGACAATAAAGTTTAAAATGCAAGGGACTTTCACCAGTGTCTGTAAAATTGTTTTATAAATCGATGTATGTACTTATGTACCTTAAAAAATGCTAGGGTACGGCAACTTATTTTATCATCCAGATAGAATTCGTTTGCTTCAATATATGCGATTTTTCACTAATTTCGGGCGCTGTGTGCCAAATAATAGAGCAAATGTCTTCATTTTTGTGTGGTTTTCGATTAATTTTTTAAATATTATTCTAATTTGATTATGCATGTTCCCTAATCTTGGTAAATGATTTTTCGTCGTACAAGCATTTTTCGCCCCTATGATTTTGTTGATATTCTAGAGATAAGTTTTTCAAGCGTGTAGTTAATCTCTGGGTTACTTATTTCTCGTGCAATGTAATCGTAATCTTTTGTATTGTACTATTTTGCTCGTCTATTTCTTTCATCGAATCAGCATAAATACTATAGAAAAGTCATATTCTGTTCAGCTTAGCTTATTGTTTTCTATGCCTAACAGCTATATTCACAATTATTTATTAATTTTTTGTTTATTTCTCTTTTATCTGCTTATTTTTGAGTCTTTAATTCATTAAAGCAATATGTAATTGCTTACAATAGTAATACTAAGATGTTAGGTCAGTATAGAAATAATGTGGATGCTTGGTATAGCTTATTAAGTATAGGGTATATGTTTTATACAGGCCCCGGCCCCGGCCCCGGTAAAAAGAGCGGCCCCGGCACATCTCTATATATTTATATATATATATATATTTATATATATATATATATATATATATATATATATATATACAGTGGTCGCCATGAAAGATGACGCGCCATCACCCTCGAGAATTATAATGGATGGTGCGTCGTGAGCGCCGCGTTACGTCAATCATGCGCCATCATCTCTTTTTCTATTCAGCGCCATCAACCTCCATCGTCCCAATCTGGCGATGCGGACGGCGCAATTTAGCTATTAATAGCGCCAACAAGGGAGCGCGCACGTGAATGCTGGCGCGCTTCTTTCTTGTTGGTGCTATTAATAGCTAAATTGCGTCGTCCGCATCGCCAGATTAGCGGGATGATGGAGGTTAATGGCGCTGAATAGAAAAAAAGAGATGATGGCGCATGATGGACGTAACGCGGCGCTCGCGACGCACCATTTATTATAATTCTGAGGGTGATGGCGCGTCATCTTTCATATACTATATATATATATATATATATATATATATATATATATATATATATATATATATATATATATATATATATATATATATATATATATACAGGGGCGTAACCAGGATTTTATTTCGGGGGGGCCCAAAATTTTTGAAGTCCTTTATCTCGGGAACCATTAGGAGATACGCGAAAATAATGGCATTTTTGAGCGATTCTCGACAAGATCTATATTATGGTGAAGTAAAAAATTTAAAAAAAATTCAAAAATTTTCTTGCTTTATTTCAAATTTGGATATAAAAAATCTATCTTTTAACCTATCGGTATGACTAATTTCTCAATATCAAATTAAAGCTTGACTACAAAACATTTCGAAATTCTTTTCTTTGCATTTAAATTTGCAGTTTTGTTAAGAAAACTAATTCAGAACATAATAAATCGGCGCGAAGCGCCGAAAATTTTGACTAATTCGCTATTTTTAAGTAAAATCTGGGCTTCTAAGGTAAGAAAAAACATAGAACATAAGAAATCCGGCGCGAAGCGCCGAAAATTTTGACGAATTCGTTATTTTTAAGCAAAATCTGGGTTTCTAAGGTAAGAAAAAACATAGATCATAAGAAATCCGGCGCGAAGCGCCGAAAATTTTTGACAAATTTTTTATTTTAGTCTTCTAAGGTAAGGAAAAACATAGAACATAAGAAATTCGGCGCGAAGCGCCGAAAATTTTTGACAAATTCGTTATTTTTATGTAAAATCTGGGCTTCTAAAGTAAGAAAAAACATAGAACACAAGAAATTCGGCGCGAAGCGCCGAAAATTTTGACGAATTCGTTATTTTTAAGTAAAATCTGGGCTTTAAGGTAAGAAAAAAGATAGAACACAAGAAATTCGGCGCGAAGCGCCGAAAATTTTGACGAATTCGTTATTTTTAAGTAAAATCTGGGCTTCTAAAGTAAGAAAAAACAGAACATGAGAAATCCGGCGCGAAGCGCCGGAAAATTTTGAGTTTAGAAGCTAAAAGTGTGCTGAAAACGCATTATGGCTGTCCACAATCCGTTTCCACTTCACTGGAAGAAAAAAGCAAAGGGTCCCCCCTTTGCTTTTAAAAAATTATTTTTCCATTTCGGGGGGGGGCCGGGCCCCCGCCCCCCCCCTGGTTACGCCCCTGTATATATATATATATATATATATATATATATATATATATATATATATATATATATATATATATATATATATATATATATGATATATATATATATATATATATATATATATATATATATATATATATGGCGTAGGCAGGGGGCGGGGGCGGCCGCCCCCCCCCTTAGCCCAAAAGTAATTCTGAAAAGGTAAGGAAATGCATGAAAATTGGCATCATTTTATGGAAAATTCTCAAAATTTTCGGCGCTTCGCGCCGTAGAAACATTATTTTCGTTCATTTAGGCCCAAGCGCGACCAAAAAAACGTCATTTTTTATAGCTGCTCCTCCCTTAGCCCAAAAATAATCTTGGAAAGGTAAGGAAATGCGTGAAAATTGGCATCATTTTATCGAAAATTCTCAAAATTTTTGACGCTTCGCGCCGTAGAATCATTATTTTCGTTTATTTAAACCCAAGCGCGGCCAGAAAAACGTCATTTTCTAAAGCTGCTCCCCCTTAGCCCGAAAATTATTTTGGAAAGGTAAGGAAATGCGTGAAAATTGCATCATTTTATCGAAAATTCTCAAAATTTTCGGCGCTTCGCGCCTACAATCATTATTTTCCGTTTATTTAGGCCCAAGCGCGGCCAAAAAAACCTCACTTTTCATAGCTGCTCCCCCCTTAGCCCAAAAATAATGTTGGAAAGGTAAGGAAATGCGTGAAAATTGGCATCATTTTATCGAAAATTCTCAAAATTTTCGGCGCTTCGCGCCGTAGAATCATTATTTTCGTTCATTTAGGCCCAAGCGCGGCCAAAAAAACGTCTTTTTTATAGCTTATTAGGAGAAAATGAAGATTTTTCGGAAAAATTGAAGGTTATGAGCTTAACGGATAGAGCATGTTCGCAAACGTCAGAAAATGCACTTTATTTTGCGCCCCGGCGACCATATCCTCATATATATATATATATATATATATATATATATATATATATATATATATATATATATATATATATATATATATATATATATATATATATATATATATATATATATATATATATATATATATAATATATATATATATAATAAAATGGCAGAATTTGCATTTAGAATGGAGAAATGTCAAATTTTCCGTTTTGAGACAACTTTTAGTAATTTTTGGGGTCAGAAACCCAGAAATTAGCTAAAATAAGAATCGAAAACCCTGTTTTACCACACTTAAACCGCTACTGTATTATATTATAGTACACTAAAATTTGCGTGTACAAAATGTACACAGACTTTTGGGGACCATCTTTGTACATGTACAAACGGACCGTGTACAAAAAGACACTGCTCTTGTTCCAAATTCCACGACCATAATCAATCGATCAAAAATGGTTTATTTCGATAAAGAATGCAAGGTATTCGTTATGTTTTGCATTGGTTACCTGCTGATTAGGCTTAGGCTTAGTATCATGGACTAACCAAAATGTTGGTGCCAGTGTTTAAAATAAGCCTGAGTATTGGGATGCGACGAGCGGAGCGAGCGAAGCGAGCGACTTGAGTCGCATCGCATTACTTAGGCTTATTTTAAATGCTGGCACTAACATTTTGGTCAGTCACATGAATTTGCCAAAACTATCCTAGCACTGCCTTATTTTTTCGACTTGACTCAAATTTAAGCATTTAAGTGACAGCTTTCAGAGGATACTAATTTGCTGTATACGTACTTGTAATGTGGCTATCTTAATACATATGTGAACCAGCTACACCAATGCCGCATTTTTTAGCGGATGATGTTTTTTGCGTCTATGCTTAACCATTGATTGGGGTTGTTGTGGCAGTTTGAGGTTAAAATTGAGTTTTTCTGACAAGAGCACTTGGCAACCCTGCATGAGTGCCAATCTATGAGGAGCCTCACTGCATGTAGAAAGCATGAGTACCTAATCTATGTAGGGTAACATGGGGCTACTTTGATCACTTCAGCGTGAATGGCTGAAAAACTTTGACCAGTGAAGATAATCAGGTTCTACTTTTTGCAAATGTTATTCAAGTTGATGTTCCGCTCAATACATGAATTCCAATTCGCAGAATCTCACTGTTCTTATGTCATTTGCAAAATAGTAAAGAAAAAATTGGGTGCAGAATTTTTTATTTTAAATAAATTGAGATTTTCAACTTTTTCAAACGTAATTTATATGCCGGTCCCAGGAAGTCATAAGTGCTTAATCTATCTAGCTAAAAAGTGTCCTTTTTTAGCAATGCTGGCTGAGTAATAACGCTACTTTGATCACCCTATGGGCTACTCTGATCAGCGTGGGTAACATTGATCGCACACTAATTCTGCTGCTCTTTTCAGTTTTCTGTTGGATTACTTTGATCATCCTACTGCGTTGATCACCCTGTTGCTACGTTCTCTATGTTGGGTGATCAAAGTAACCCACCACATGTGGGCTACTTTCGATCATACAACAAATTTAAAACAAAAATTTCAAACTGATCATAAAATAGTTATTCCAGATTTGAATATGTCATCTTACTCCAAAAGTCAAGTTTTACTGACAAAACACAATTATAAGCTGAGAAAGAAAGAAAAAAATGTGGCGATGATCAATTTAACCCACACCAAAAATACGGGTAATTGCATCGTGAAAAAATTTTTTAGTCCTCTGTGCAAGTGATTTCATACGAGTTTCTGACATAATTTGCTGAAAACGCGACAATTACGAAGGATGCAAGAGATTAATGAGACGCACGGTCAATACAGTAAAGACGAACAGCAAAAGGCGACGAGCGAGTCATAAAAATGACGATTTAAGCACGCCCTCTAACAAATTTGGATAAGTCGATATAATTAATCTAGATTTGAATGTATTTGAGTTAGGTGAAGAAACTATGTACAAAATATTAGAAATCTCACAATGTTGAGACATTTAACAGAAATTTGTTTACCCGAACGGGTACCCGGGTATACCCGGCAAGGGGTGCCGGACCGAGGCCTCGGCCTCGGCCTCGGCCTCGGCAAGCCTCGGCGTTTTTTGGAGCCTCGGCCTCGGCGCCGAGGGCGAAGCTGAAAAGTGCCGAGGCGCCGAGGGTTAAAATCAAATTTGAATAAGTTTAATATGTCCGTTGAATATTAACTATTTAGAATGCATCTGCAGTACAAAGGCTATTTCTTACCTATAGACTTTTCTTGTGGTTTCAGTCACGTACCCAGTTACACAAAGTTACATACAGCAAAGTGCCAATTTATTATTCATGTGATGACTAAGTTTTAATTCTCATGCTTGCTACATGGATCGGAAACACACATTCCTGAAGGGAGGGGTGAGGGAGGTTTATTACCCCCCTCTCAGGGTACAAGACTCAAGTCACTGTCAGACGATTTTTGGTGAAAACCTTTTGAATATTTTTGAACCTAATTTTTACTATGGCAAAAGTGCAGCTAACTATTAGAATTTCCCGAAGTGATAGAGTATTTTTGAATGTAAGCAAGAGTAAATAGACAAACTGTCACTATAAAACATGCATGTAACAGCTCAAAATTTTCGGGAGGGGCTCCTCGGCATACATGTAACGGCTAGAAATTTCGGGTGGGGGATTAGCGACTCTAATTCTATGCCAAAAATGGCAAAAGCACCTAAAATAGCCAACAAAGCGCAAATTTTCGCCAAAAATGGGAGGTACACTGTTTTTTTTTGTACGAGCCTCTTTGTACATGTACAAAGATCTCCGGAAAAGTCTTTATACGAGCGAAAATTTTTTTGTGCATATAACGTATAGATATACAATTGAATGTACACATTTTTACGTACTACTAGATTGTTATCCGTGACCCGCACTCTTCGCAAAAGGTGTAACTTTGTCCTAAATTCAGCTAGTTATATTAGTTTGGCCCGAAACGCCAAAATTTTCATGAGTCTTAGGTTGAAATTACGCATAAAATTCGACTCAGCAAGTTAAAATGACTTTCGTTACACAATTATAAATAATAAGCGGTTGCAATGTGCTGACTGAATCTCATAATAGACACCAATTTGCTTATGAATTTAATGCAACACAAAGATAAAAGAGTCAATTTTATCTTCAAACGGCAGAAAACAGTGCAAAGTTGTTTAATAGTTCCTTTTTCTGCATAAAATCTTTATAAAACAGTGGAAATAGATGTAAAAGATGCTTCAATCTGTACAAAGATGCTTACAGATAGATTTTGGAGTGTTAAATGCCCGCGCTTGGAGCTAAAATGGATACTCGGAGCGAAGCGCCTATAATTTTTAGAAATTTTGCCAAAAAATACTCCAAAAAACGTTAAAATTATTATTACTTTGCCTCAGAAAGTCTTTGTACATTGTGCAAAGATGGCTCCGAAAATCTTTGTACGAGCCTCAAAATCTTTGTCTCATAAGCAAAAAACAGTGGGAGGGTTAGTCAAAATTTTCTGACGTTGGAGGGAAGGGTTAGGTGAGGACGTCCAACCCTGGGTGGGTGGGGAATTCCCCCCCCAAAGCCCTTCCTGTTGCACGTATGGTTTTCGGCCATTTTTATGGGAGAGGGCGCAAACGATTACGAATTTTCGGCCGAAAATCGCAAAAATGCACCTAAAATGGCCAATAAATGCAGCATGTGAAATTCTGAACGAAGTACAAT